>BLFO01002942.1:247460-258289 GCA_014634245.1 Montipora cactus | reverse complement strand
TTAATACTTGAAACGTTTCGCCGTTTAGAGCTTCGTCAGTGAATGAAGATTATAAGTACAGGTCTAGATAACATCAGAATACACTATATCAATGGCTCCTCATCATCAAGAATATTCACGCCGCCCAAAGAAAAACAATGCTGCCTAGATCCCTGTGATACGTGCGGCTCTTCAACAAGAATTAACCAATGCCTAACAAAAAACTGTGTATACAAAATCAAATGCTCGCACTGCGACACGGTTTATATCGGTGAAACAAGTAGAACTATCGGATCCAGAATAAAAGAACATATCAGAATGGTGAAACAGACGGTTTATTCACATTTGATCAACCATAACAAACCATCTATGCAAGATATCTCTTGGGGAATCCTCCACAGGAACATCCACGACATCCGCACGCGTAAAATCATTGAAGCGCTAGAAATCCGCAAGCATGAGAACGTTATGAATGGTTGCAATGGACGAGCTCTAAATCTAGATTAACACCATCAAATTAAAGAGCCTTGACTTTTATTGTACTAAGTTTTTTTACATAAACCAATCTTCATTCACTGACGAAGCTCTAAACGGCGAAACGTTTGAAGTATTAAACCGATTAGAAACATATATGCCTCAACAAGTTATTTCCTTATTACATTATCTATCGAGGCATGGCTACACCTTTCTTCTTCTTCTCATATATATATATGTTGCGAAGGCATTTCAGCATTTTACTTTGAGAAAAATGGGCAACCCCATTCCCATTCCTCTATCTTCTTCCCTCGAGAGAGATCTACGACGACGACGTCGACCATAACGTCACCTTAAAATTTAACTTTGCTCAATCAGTCTTTCGCCATTGTTCCATCTCGTTCTAGTTGAATAATGGACATACATACTTTATTAGATAAAGCAGGTCAGGTCAGTAGTGGCAGCCAAAGTCTGATGTGGACCTGCTAAAGACTACATAACTACAACAAATAATAATGTTGACACAAGGCGTCCCTCAGGGATCATTTCAGCTTGATCACGCAACAGCAACATACCATTAGGTTTCTTTTGGAAGTCTCGACCGCACGCCGTCATAACATTACAAGCGTG
Source organism: Montipora cactus (assembly GCA_014634245.1). Taxonomy (NCBI): domain Eukaryota; kingdom Metazoa; phylum Cnidaria; class Anthozoa; order Scleractinia; family Acroporidae; genus Montipora; species Montipora cactus. The sequence goes on along the minus strand of BLFO01002942.1, from coordinate 257,206 downwards.
AATATAGGGCAAAAGACACAACTAGAAGACAAAATTGCGGCTCGAAAATGTCTGACTTCAAGAGGCTAAAGACCCAAGGACGTGGAAGCGGAAAGCCTGGAAACCATATATATCTTTAACATATGTTATGTTATAACATATAACATAACATAAAGCTAACGAGAAAACAGTGGTACTAGCACCAAAAATGCTGTTCCTAGCTTTGCCCCTTACAAACAGTAGCTAAAACGAGGGCAGGAACAGCCAGTCATGAACACATGGGTGCCAGTGCCTACCATCTTGGCACAAAAAGCAGGATGATTTACACAAGGGAATCACATACCTTCCTTCCCGCCTTACACGTTCTCAAATGAGAAAGAACACTAACAACTTTTGACACAGGTGGATGTATTCAGATATAGTTCAAGTCCCAATCTTGAGTAAAGGCGTCAACCGCCTCTGTCCTGGGAAGGTAAAAACTAGAATTAAAGCAGGCTAAGTTAACGTAAATAGCTGCAAGAAAACCTAACAACTCCTTGAGGCCCCAATCTTGGTCTATAACATCATGAATACTTCATCATTAAACGTATAAACGCCAAAGTCGAAAAGCCTACTCAAGCGAACAGCGCCGCGGGTAAGTTTTCCCTAAGAATCCACTTAAGGAGGCTCAAAAGGGGTTTTCGTTGTCTTTGTGAAACGATGAAAGTTCCCAAACAAAAATATTTTATAGCGTAGGCAAATATATCTTTGCAACTCTATTGTTCGGTAATACCAAGAGCCATAATTATTATGGCTTTTGGTAATACTTTAAGGGCACTTATGACGCCATATCGGTTACCATAGCAACACACCAGGTCCACAAAAAGGCCCTATAAATCTCAGTTTTTTGAAAATTAACTGAAAACCTATGTCGGTGACCCACCGTTTTTATTCCTTTGTTGGAAATCTCCCAGAATTCTTTAATTCCTTTAAGAATACGACAAAATTTATCTAATAGAATTGAAGATACATCAAAAAAGGGGTTTTGCAGTTTACAAAAAATTGTGCTAGATAGCTTTCCCCAAAACTTTTTTATATGAAGTGCCATCGTGAATGGTACGTGCATGCAAAAAGTCAAGGCAGGTCACCAAGCAAAATTTCGAGACTAAGACAAATTTTTTTCCGCAGGTTTTATTTCCGGTTCGCGCGATTTTACGCCGTATTTCCAATTCCGGTGTGTTGCTCGCACTACTTTTGATAGAAATTTTATTCATTCAGCTGACGCGTGTTTCTTAGATATGGCATGTGTTGTCTGTAAACCATGCTGGCCTACCACAGAGGCCAGAAAAACCTGGCATAAACAGCCATACAGCCCGGCGTTCCTAAAATAGTATCAGTGTGGCTTATGAACTTTGAGATTCTGCGCTTAGTAACAGACATACACTCTGAACCTTCATAATAAGTATCCAGTACGATACCCAACCAAGTGATAACTTGCGTCGGTTTCCATTAGGACTTTTCCTCATTAACAAAAAAAACAACGCTAAAGCAAGTTATAGTTAACTGACAAACTACTGATCTTGGCTACGTTTTTGTAAGCTCCGATCCCTCTCAAAAGCCGTCATCATGAGAAAAAAGGAAATGGAAATACCTTTTCTTCTCCACTAAGTCAATAAAGGCTTGAGTAACTTTAAAAAAAATAAATACAGAGCGGAGAATAAGCCGAAAGCCAAAATTACAGACTGAAAATATTTGAACTTTTCGGTCCCCCAAAACGCAGGACAAACAAGGAATTTTCTATGGTCAGGGAACATTTCTATGCCACAGTCATGGGATATAATCAGACTTGAGGTCACAAACTGACAAATAAAAAAACTTAGAAAAGACCTTCAAGGCTGTGGAAATAACGTCAGACTAGTAATGTTTGCTTAAAAGACAAAAATTAACGTGCCTCAAATAAAGTATAAATCTTTTCTTCCTAAAACTTGCACAGAAACTGAAATTGAAAGGGGATTAATAATCTCAGGTGGACAAAAGAAGCGGTTCCATACACTAACTATACACTGCTGTGTTAAATACTCAGAAATAGCGTCAAAGTAAGTTCTCCAAGTCTTCCGCAGGGCTGAATTGTTGTTTGCATGGACTCTCCTTACGTGGATGCCAGGTGGCGCCTGAGTGCATGCATACTACAGAAAGGAATCACGTATGACACTGAAGATAAACCCCGGGGCACATATTTTAACCCAATCATCATAACATTTCGAAAAAGTGCCGCTAACCAAGAGCTTAGTGAAATGGTTCTTCAATATAGCCTCCGAAACTAAATATTATCGGTAAAACAGCCAAGAGAAGTACTAAAAGCAAAATTGGACATCACTACCACTTTGACTAGATTTGGACAGCCGGCCGGCTGTTAACCGGTATGAGACTTAGAATACAGGGCCCGGTTGTTCGAAAGCCGATTAGCTTGATCATGATCCAGGATTAGCGTAAACTTTTGTTTCAAGTTTTCAACTTTTTGGTGAAAGTTTTTTTCGCTTATTTTTGTTTTTCAAGATTGAATTCTTCTAATCGGTAAAGTTTTGCTAATTATCAGCGTTGAACAGCATTTTGGAGTAGAGAAATAAACTCCTTGGTTAATTTTTAATCTGGGATTAGCGTTAATCGGCTTTTGAACAACCGGGCCCAGAAGGACACCAGGTTTGCTTTCTCCAGAGATTCGTTGAACTAAAAGAAAAACTTAACCAAGCAAGGGGTCTTGGCTTATTCTATCGTGTCAGACGGCTCCATACTAAATCGAAAGTGGTCCTTGTTTGCATTAATCTTGATTCGAAGTGACTTGTCGAGTATCAGCTTCTACTCAAATATGTGCCCTCGGACTTACTGTTGGCTCAATTGAAGACGGACAACGATCTGTATACACTTTATTGAAGCTAAAAAAGCTTCATTAACCTAAGAAACTGTTGACTGAACTTCTCTCACAACTTCAGAATTCGGAAATAGAGAAAGACTTACTTGGGATGATCTCGAAAATTACGGGTAATCGGTGTCGACCTAGAATTGCTAATCACATAATCTACCTGTAGCTTAAATGCACCAGTCACTATCCATAATCTCTCTCTAACACCTACTGCAACGCAGGCCCTGTCGCTCTAGTGACCCAGAAATATTTAATTTCAGGCTTTTTCGTTCCAGTCAATCGCTATTTTTACTTTATATGTACGACCTGCCTCTGTGTTTACCAACTTCTTAATATGATTTGGATTGGACTAGCACGCACGCTGTATGTTCTAAAAAGAATTCTTGCCAAAGTTAAGTTCACTAACGTTTCTAATTTGTTTAGCCTAATTCAAGATATTCATCATTATATCACTATATTCTTCCTTAATTAACTTCTTTATGAAATACGCTTTATTAGAGGAGCATGGCTGGCGCAGTGGTGAGAGCACTCGCCTTTCACCTTTGCATCGTGGCCCGGGTCGATTCCCGGATTCGATGCCATGTGTGCGTTGATGTTGTTGGTTTTCTAATCTGCTCCGAGAGGTTTTTTTCCCGGATACTCCGGTTCTCCCCTCCTCTCAAAAATCAAGATTTGATTTTTTCTCATTTCAGTTGATTTGTTTCCACTTTGTTTTCTCCCCAATTAGTAGAGCACTCGTGATCGGCTAAATAAACTTGAGACTTAAATAAAGTAATTATTAATATTAGATAGGCCTTCTTTATTAATGAATGGTAGATATCACCTAGTGTGCAATTTTTTTTCAAAAGTCATCTCTTTCTGAACACGGATAGGGAGGAAATTTGTCAACTTAGTGTCCAGAATTTTAATTTTTGAATTCTTTTGTTGACGGTCCGGAGTTCAGAGTCCAGAGTCCAGCTGGGACTACTCCAGCTTTCATAACATCATTACATGCCACTTCAAAGCCTGTTTGCCGGGCAATTGAATCATTCAAGATCGCACTCAGACAACTAAAAACAAGGTATCATCGCTGGCGACCACCTTTATTAGCACTCGGGGGCGTTCTTTGAAGACAAGTCAGAATACAATAGCTGTTATTGTTATGCAAATAAGTGGCAGGGTATTCAGCACACAAAATTTTAGCAGCGCAAAATGTACGTAATGCTTATCAACTTCCGGCGCTTTGTTGTTCATGTAAGTGATTATAAAAATAAATGCTATGCTATGCGACAAAATCACGTATTTCCGATTTCTCTGGCGATCAAATGACGTAATAAATAATCTGGACACGATTTTTCTCTATGTAGAAAGATCTGTAACGATGCTTAAGCTTTAATTCTGTTTAACTCTGACTCCAATTGTTTAAGCGCTTAGAATTGTTTGTATAAGCGCTAAATAAATTCTAATTATTATTATTATTAATATTAGTTTGTGATATCCGTTCTTTGAATGGCTCTCGCGCACTCATTAACTCGTCGAGCACTTCAATTAGGCTTTCAAATCGCTTTGCCGGTGGTTCTGGTGAAATACCCGGTAACGGGTTAAAACATGACATTTCCAAGTCTTTTTTCATATTGCTGCGCAGAAATCTCAGCATTTTACTGAGGAAAGAAACCTCGTTCCCAGGGTCCTCTCTCCTCTCGCGTGCAAAATTTTGAAAAGTCGTATATTACTGAAGAGACAAACGGTAAACATAAGCCTGACGGACTGTTAAATCTCATTGGGTTGGGCCCGGTAACTGCGTCTATCGCTGTAGCATCAGGTTGTCGAGATGTTCAGCGTTCTTGACTCTCAAAGAGCGGGAATCAGCCGTTTTACGGAAGTATTATGTAAAACTCTGCTATTAAAGCTTGAGCAATCACGGTTAATAACTGCGTGCAGTTTTATTCTTGTGCTGATTGAGCATAAACTCATTTTTAAAGGTCAATGGCACTAATACGATGGAATTTGGGAGAAGTGCGTCAACTAACCATCCACTCCAGCTAGCACTCATTCCAACAGGAGTTCCTTTAGCTGCGTGACCAATAAAAGTTCTATGCTTAAAACTAGAGTTAGGGGTCGATTAGCAAAGGTTATTAGCACAGTTTTTCGAGGATTAACTGTCGTCTGACAGAATGGCCCTTCTTATGAATGAAACAGGCTTTTGGTATTTCACGAAATGCGTCGTCATAAAGGCAGATTTGTTAACGATGAAAGGATTATCTTCGATTTATCCATGAATTAAGAAATTAATTTTCATTGTCTGAAAATGCGCCTTCCTCATCACGTACATTGAAGTTGTTCATTAAAACCGTTTGATTTTTAAGTTAAACTATCGTTTTCCATCAGTTTATATAGTCAGTTTCAAGTTCTCAGTCGGTCACTTCACCTTGCCAATTGCCGTTGTTTTTTTTTTCCTTATTCAACGAACCACTTAAGGAAAACGTTTGAAAGGCTATCTGAGCATCTTGTAACTAATCCATGAATGAAAACAGAGCATTCGAGTTGTCACTAGAATTCGTCTTATTAAACGTCTTATTAAATAATATAGATCCAACCGACAGTTTTGTTTATACATATATACAGTTTCCAAGTTTCCAAAATGGACGAATTTGTAACATTAAACAGTGAAAAAGGAATGCATATGTTTTCTCGGAAATTGTAATGGTCATGATGAATTAGTAACAGTACTTTGTGTCATCCAAGTTGGTCTGTAATCATACTCGTGATTAAACAAATCGGACTCCCGCAACGCGATCGTCCGATTTTGTTAATCCCTCGTATGATTACAGACCGAACACTCAGTCCTATTACCGTTAGTAATAACTGCTGATAACAGTCTGAGTTAATAATAATAATAATAATAATAATAATAATAATAATAATAATAATAATAATAATAATAATAATAATAATGAAGGGGTCCATTGGGACCTGTGCAAGCATTACGGAGTTGAATGTGGTGATAAGTGGTATGAGCATGTTCCAGAACCGGTGGTGGAAAGCTCAGACGTCAACATATTGTGGGATTTTACCATCCAGAAAGATAAGAAATTACAGCACAATAAAACAGACATTGTGGTTGTCGAGAAGACCAGCAGGACATGCCATATCATTGACGTAGCATAATAATAATAATGATAATGATAATGATAATGATAATGATAATAATAATAATAATATAGCGCTATTAAAAAAAAGATCATGGTGGGTTACAATAAAAACTACAAAACTAAAATAAACAAGAAACAACCTGAAATTAATTAGGTGAAGTATGAAAAGCTTCTCTAAACATCCATGTTTAGGGTGGTGGTGGACCGAAGTGCATTCCACTCAAACGGGGTTGCCACAGCAAAGGAGCGTACTTGTTAGTTCAATCAGTTTAGTTATCGACATCACGTACTGTCTGACCTCTTGCTCTGTTAAAATATCGATGCTGATTAAATTGTTTGTTGCGCTTCATTTTGCCAAATCTGGACGTCATCAAAGTGATCAAGTGTGACGCTATATATAAATAACAAATATTTGCGGTTTTTTTAGTTTGTGCCCTTATCGGCAAGGTGAAAATCATCAGACTACATTCGTTTGAACAATTCATGTAACCATGCAGCTATCTTACTTCTATCACGTTTTCCTTGCGTATGTTTGGCTTTCCCTGGAAGCTCCACACCTTTGTCGCTCTGCTGTTGTTGCAAGCCGCAAGAAGCAAAACTTGCAGCAATATCTGACAGCGATAAATACGTGTTTGCAGAAGTGTTCAGGAGATGTAAATGCACGGAGACCAATGATGAAAATTACTGAGGTACGAAATGTAGAAGTGATCCTCGTAATTTAGAACTAGAAAATTTAAACCTCGTTAATAGTGGAGGGGCAATTGCAGAATACCCTTCCACTGAGAAACGTTAGTAAAAATAATGAAATAGTAAATAATAATGATAATGGAACTAGTCCTCCCGCAATCCCTCGTATTCGCTTCAAATAGTGCTCTGCAAGCAGTCATATCCTTCATTTTTTGAACGACCGCGAGAATTAAAGCTTTCATTAATAGTGTAGTGCATTTTGTAACTATCCTGCTTGTGAAATTATGACCAATGTTCATTCAAGTACCGCTTGGCCACTGCTAGCTGGATTAGCCTTGCTGAGTTACGCACCGAATAAATTAAAACTGAACAGTGCTGTTGGATATACCAGGGGCACCCAACGTAATATTTTGGTAAAATATTTGTTAAATTGAACAACATAAAAGAAATACAGCTAAAAGAAAAAAAAATCATAGGTGGACACAAATGGACAACACTGAAACGGATTGCATTTGGGTAAGCTTGAAATTAGTCGGCCCTACGTTTACGCATAATAATAAAACATATAAATAATAATCCCGGCGTAGTCAATCGAACGAAACCGAACCAAAAACCAATCGAACCCAATCGTTCGATTGGAGTTCGATTGGTTCGGCAATCGAAACATAATCGTACTGGAACTTTTTGTGAGTTCGATTACCGAACCCAGTCGACGCGATTGGTTCGATTTTGTTCGATAGAAAAACAAAATGGTATGCAAAATTGATAAGCATTAACTCTTAGTAGAGTTGGAAGGAATTCACTCTTTAACTGAGTTTTAACCAGAGGAGCAAGTGTGAGAGATATTAACACATTTCAATGAACTTAAGCTGGCCGCGGTCATCGTCAGTTACCCTCAGAGCCGGACCCCTATCTCCTCTTTTAATTTCTGCTTGACATCAAATGTATCCCCGACACGGACGGCGAAAGAGCGCTCGTGGTAGCCTTTTACCACCGCATCCACAATAGTAAGTTTCACCTCTGCCCGGTCCGACATCTTGCCTGTTGTCCTCGTGTTTGAAATAGAAGCCAATAAATAACGTATTTGACCGCAACGCTTTGTTTCAGACCAGATGAAACTGGTTCGTGTTTCTGATTGTTGAGGTGTTCGATTATGTTTCATCGAGTTCGATTACTGTTAGATTGTTGAAGTGTTCGATTACTGAAAGTTCGATTGCGGTCGATCGGCAAATTTTTTTTGTGAGTTCGATTGACTACGTCGGGAATAATGTGGTCTTCGTTGTCGCACGATGTGGTCAGTTGTGATTTCGATTGATGTTTTGACTTGATAGCACATTTATCAGGTGACAAGGCTAACAGATTGCACAGCAACTTACAAATTCATTTTATTATAGCTTCCCTCTTAAAGCCTGACTACAAATTGGACACAAATGTACATCAAAGTTCTTGAAAAGTAAAAAGGAAGGCACGACGTGATTGAATATGGGAAATATATGATTGCTTTCATACACATCACAGTGTTGTCATCGCCGGGTAAATAATATCAGACAGTCGTAAAATCACGGATTCTCATCACTTCAGAGTCAATTTCCCAGACAATGAAATCATCAACTGGTGCAATTTATGAGACCATCTTTGTTAGCACTCGACACACTCTTTGAAGAACGAGTCAGAAAGCAATAGCTGTTATAAGTGCAAATAAGTGGCAGCGTATTTAGCAGTGTGCTCATATTTCGGGGTCACTATTCAACCCGTTTTACATCGAATTTTCCTTACTCCTTTGTAGAAGTACCTGTGTCCACATTAAAGGTAAAAAAAGATTGTTGGCCGAGTTATCAATGGATTTCGTGCACCCCAATACGATGTAATTTAGGAAATCAGGTTTATCTTAATATTGCTCTGTCACAGCTGCTGACAGACATCAAATACTTTAATTAAGGATTAACCGGTAGCAGCGCAAAGGCACGTAATGCTTATCGACTTCCTCCTTCTGGCGCTATGTTGTCCATTTAGTGATGATGAAAATAAACCCAATGAAATACCAAGCGGCGTATTTTTTAATACTATCAACATTGAAACAATGCTATGCATGTTACAGAATCACGAATTTCCGATTTCTCTGACGATCAAATGACGTAATGAACGGTCTCGACACGATTTTTCTTTGTGCAGAGGATCTGGGTCTATACTTTAGCTTCAACTGTGTTGTTAATTCTGACTCCAAACAACGAAAATCAAAGTTTAAATACATCACTCAAACAATTGGCGATTTCTAGTGTTTATAGGGACTCTACTCAGACCAATGTTGAAGAGAAGGGCTGATCCTTGACACCCAAAGCTATATTGTCTCACCGGGTCTTAACGCTTCCGTTCCTCCAAATAAAATTTGACTTCCTTCGTTTACACAGGAAGAAGTTACTTCATCCTTTAACTCCTAAATACCATGTCACTTACGAACTTACTCGATTTTAGCAATAGTAAATGGTGTGCTATCGCCTCATTCCACTCTTACGCTTCTTTCTTGCTTACCAAACCTCCCAAGTGCAACCGCTGTTTGTTTTATAACCTAACCAAAACATCTTGTGACAGTTTGTGATCTTCTTCTTTGAATGGCTCTCGCGCACGCATTAACGCGTCTAGCACTTCACTCGCTTTGCCGGTAGTTCTGGTTTTAAGAGAAAAATGGAGAAGGAAAAGGTTACATTTCTACGCTAACGTTTTTGCCAAAACCTTGTAAACATACGTGCTGAAATGCGTGCCGCACATGCAATTATTTTTTATCTTTTAGCAAGTGATAGTCTTGTTTTGTGGCGTTGTGTTGCCGCAGTCTTTTCTTAAAATCGCTATTACCCTCGTTGCGGCTGGTCATGTGTCTGCTAGATTTTTTCGCAGATTCCAGAAAGAAAAGGGGTACGATGGTTAAATTCTTGTCTTCACTAAGCTCATCTACTGAGCCCAGTAGGGAGTGGAAATTAAGCATCGCTTGGCGCGGGAAAGTCCATTAATCTAAAACATGCTCCAAAAAAGATACGTAAATCCTCTCTGGATAT
>BLFO01002942.1:246134-247323 GCA_014634245.1 Montipora cactus | reverse complement strand
AAGAAGATCATTATTCTCAAAATTAAGGAAGTTTTCCTTCAGTGTAGATCAACTAATCAAACCTTTAAAACACATTTACCTTTATTTTGATGAACAAAAATGTACGTTTAAAAATCAAGGAGTAGGCAGTTACTGCGGACGAAACGGTATCCGATTTGGGTCATTTGGTAAGTTTGTTATGTAACACGGCAGTTCAAAACAACATGCGAACAAAGATTTTCATACTTCAGAGTTGTTTATCGATCGAATGTCAAGTCCACTTAGCTGTGTTCTTCAAATGTTTACCTTTTACATTGTCGTAGTGTTTGTGCATTGAGAGAAACGCAAACTAGAGTAAAATTGCAGAACATGGATGATATTGATGATATTGCCAGGTCGTGGGCGTGATTGAAATCATGTAACAACATATACCAACAGCTGAATATTGTAGTAAGCATGGTACGCGTGACCTGTTAGTCATGTTCCTTCGAAAAAAATTATATCCTCGTTTTTCGCAAAGCTCGAGTTTGGAAGTTGGCAACACCTTGCGAGTCACAATTTAGGCCACCAATTTGAAAATCGATAGGAGGTGTTGGGTGTCCTACGTGACATGATAGAACAATATTGTTGCTTATAATAATAATAATAATAATAATAATAATAATAATAATAATAATAATAATAATAATAATAATAACGTGATGATGGTGATTCTTATATCTATGATGTAATCAAGTCACACGCGTAGCCGATTGGTTACTCGACGTCGTGCAATCGTGAAAAGCCACTTCTTTGTATTCGTTGTTCTATGTCAATGGACTAAACTCGATATTGAATAATTTTATCGTTCTCGATTTAATACTACTACAATCATGATGATGATAAAAGATCTCAGCAAAATATTCTTGAAAGGTCTGATTTCCTTAAGTTAACACTCCATTGACTAAGATTAAGTGAAGACCTAATTTTCGGAGTTCACAAAATATATTTACTTGATTCAGTTTTCAATGGTATGTTTTCACAGGGCCAACAACCGTGCTATGACGAGTGTCTTCTAAAAATCGGTAAGTGAGAACTTGAGGATTTTGTTTTCCCCATCAAATTATTTTTTTCTCATGCGATAGAGTGATACCTAGAGGATTAAAAAAAAAAACCTATTTACTCAAGCCTCGCTCCTATGCTCCTACTCCTGAAAGGCAGACGGTTCTAG
>BLFO01002942.1:236134-241134 GCA_014634245.1 Montipora cactus | reverse complement strand
CACGGTACTTTTCAAAATTATTATTTTTATTTTTTTGTTTGTTTACTTATTTTATGTTTTAATTTTTATAAAATGTCAGCATTAGTCGCAAGCAACGATGTTTCCTTCGAAATGCTATTGTAAGGTTGTAAGGGGGAGCAGGGATGGCACAGTGGTGAGAGCACTCGCCTCCCACCAATGTGGCCGAAGTTCGATTCCCGGACCAGACGCCGTAAGTGGGTTGAGTTTGTGTTGGTTCTCTTCTCTGCTTCGAGGGTTTTTCTCCGGGTTCTCCGGTTTTTCCCCCTCGGCAAAAACCAGCATAGAGCCGATTCCAGCTGGCTGTAAGCTATGCTCCAAGGTCAAACATGGACCGTATAGCGGCTGCCAGAGGCGCCATTGCATGCTTTCGGTTTGACCTTGTTGAGGTGCGTCGTTGCTGTACTTTGTGACGGCGATTAGCAGCGACAATTACTAATTATTAATTATTATTATTCATTCAATTTCCACCGCGAAACCACTCCTCTTCCTTTTCTACGGGGACAAGTTCGTCAGTTTGAGGGATTGCCTACAGTCGTCTTCCCGAGGGTAGGGGAGCGGAGTAAATCGGATAAAGTACCTCAGTGAACGCTGGATCCAATCCTCGATAATTTAGAAAATTTACCACAATTGCTTCTAATCTCGCAATCTGATTGACTAATTTGCCGTTGTCGCTAAGAGTCTAGACAATGCTGGAGTCAGTGTGTCACATAATTGTAATAGCCAATCAGGAACGCCAGGAGCCCATCTGGAGCGTGCAACTTCCATACAGCGTCTGTGAAACGGCGTTTTCACAAGTAGGTTTATATTTAGACTAGCCCTTCCCGCGAATTAGGTCAAAAAACAAAGGCAGTTCCGGTTCGGTGACCCTATGACGTCAGTTTAATTCCTTGTAATTGGTCATCGGGCTCCTGTGGGAGTTTCATTCGCGGGAAATTCAATCTAAAAATAACTCGGTCTGCGAAAACGCCGTTACACGAACACAGTAGAGTTGTAGGCTCCGGGTCATGGGTTCCTGGGAACGCTCATTTTGGAAAGTGAACCAATCAGATTGCGAAAACGTAGACAACGCTTGCTCTTTCTTTGTGTCACACGCTCTATAATAAAAATTTTCTTTGGCGTTGAATATTATGGTAAAAAACACAATGAATGTGGTTCAGCGTTGTCTGTACTCTAATTGAATACGATTTTCGTCATCACAAAATAGACCAATTTCGATATATTAAAATTCAGTCCTAAACAAAAGGCGTCATCTCGAGATTCCAGGGAATAAATATAAGGACTTGGATGAGTTTATTCCCCAGAGCCTCGAGATGATGCCTTTTGTTTGGGACTGAATTTTAATATATCGAAATTGGTCAATTTGTTGTGGGATCACGAGGCGCATCATTTTGACTACTGTGATGACAAATATCGTTGTCGATAAGAGTACAGACAATGCTGAACCACGTTCGATTTGTTAACTAGACGCCGCATAAAGCGTACACTGGGCTGCCTGTGGTACGTGTTACACAAAAACAGAAGGCACTGAATTGGGTGGTATTGAACTGCAGCGTTCCAGTTAATTTTTTTCAAGTGGGGGTCATTAAGACCATTTGAGGGTCACCCACATGTCGCGCCAGCAGAGGCCCTTCACGTTCAAATTTTTCCTGTCCCATTTTGAGGTCTTTTAGTTTTTTAAGCTTTGGTAATAAATTCAGTTTAAAGATAAACACGGTCTTGAGTAAAATTCATTCGTTTCTTCTTTAAATGAATACTATTAGTCTGCAAAAAACTAGCTGCAAATTGCTCTGACGCACGTTTTCCAGCATGTCATGCATGTCTCGCAGTTGCACTAAGCAAACGTTTATTGCACACACTAAGAAAGGACTGAAGATGTTGTTTCCCCTTCATAATTGCTCTTCTTGTTAGTCTAATCTAATGCCAGGTCAAAACATTGTTTGGCATTACGTTTGCACCAAAAAGTACCGTAAAAGACAACAGAAAAAGAAAAGCCAAAAAAAGCATAGTTTTATATATAACTCTGAATCAAATTCTCATCGAAAGATTAATGACAATCGATCGTAAAAACACGAAAATTTCTGCAGTCTCTGACTTTTGTGAACGAATGGAAAGGTCATGATGTTTTGTCAAAAGGAAGAAATTGATCACGTGCTAGGCAACAATAAAGGTGTACTTGATCACCTTGACTCAACTATATGAACTACGGGAAATAATGTTAATCGTTAGTCGTTTTCAGGGTAAAACAACGTACTTTTTAGCCAAGAAACTTCCGTCTTTGGTTTCTTAAATTTTGTTGTAATATGTAACTGAATATTTACATTTTATCTGTTGGGCGAGGAAGTCTTCTTTTTTGGGTTCCTGGGAAACTTATCTATTTTGACTTCAGGGTAAACTATTTACACAACCGCGAGGTTGAACGGCCATGTAATTGAAAATCTGAACATCTGTGGGATACAAAAAAGAGACTTGCGAATTATCGCAAATCACAATGCTGTCAGGCACAAAAGTAGAAGAAATGGTTAATTAATATGAAGTTTGTTACTATCTGAATGTTTTTGTGTTAGAGTAAAGGGATACTTGTCACGCAAATTATGTAATTTCGTGACACTCAAAATTCGCAAAAAGCGTGAGTTTCATGTAAGCAATCGGCGCACTAGTAAGTCGTAGCAATAAATTGGATTAACCAGGAAGTTAAAGAAATATTGTTGCCTTCCCAAATAAACTTCATTTTACACTACAATGACAAAATCATTTCTCAGAGAAATAAAATTCCTGTCTCCTCGCGTGTCACATCTCAACGCACGTATGCAAATTTAACTCATTTTCACCGCGTCCCGATTGCCGCGAAATTTTTCTTCTTTCCAATATTAACAAAATATTATTTTCGTCAAGCGTTGCATCTTTTATGTTCACATAACCGCTAAAAATAAAGATTTTTTTAACGATCTATCCGTTGATATTTTTTCATCATTTAATATCCTCTGTCAAAATTTGCACAACAATCAAAACACAAAAATAGCAACGCACGCAACAAATTTAATCGCATTTACCTCTTCGTCGAATTCTCATGCTTAACACAGGAATTTTTAGTTATTGTGAAAATCCGTCTCTATTCGTTAACAATCACCCTTTCAAATTTCATAGAAATCGACCGGTCTGCAAATATTTTATGAGTTTTTTTCAATGGCCAAGTGGATGTTATGCATAATCGGGCAAGTTCGGGCGATCAAGTTGCGCGTGTGACCCGTTGTTAATATTTTTTCACAAAATGTTCCCGAATCGTCAAGTATCACCAAAGAAGACAAGAACGTCGTTCTAAAAGCTTATTCTACGCAAAAAGTAGGTTGTGGAGGTAATTTTGAGAGTGGAAATCAAGGTTACGGCAGGCGGCAAATACAAACTCACGAGGCGCACATGGTATATTTAATTAAGTTAATACACCAGAAAGGCGCTAACCTCATTTTGACTCGAAAGTGCTTTACCATTGCCATAAAAACTATCCAGTTAAGCTCGCATATTACAAAACATGATGAATTCATAAAGGCCACCTTTTCCAGCAAAAAAAAAAAAATTAAAACAAACAACATATTTGCTATTAGAGGCAAAAACCCCTTCCTATTTTAATCGTGTCAAATTGCCATAAGCAATATTGCAACAAAATAAATTTCAGGATCAAACCGTTTCCATGAAGAACCTTTTCCTTGAATAATGAAGCACAAAATAGACGACAACAAGCTTTCTTTCAAATAATTATTGGCTGTTACATTTCCAATTATTTTTTTACCTGAAGACTGTGCAGAGTTGAGTACAAATAAAATTATACAAAAGCCAGACAACAGAGATCACAGATCCACTTAAGGTGTTCGATTCGTTCTCTGTCTTTGTTGAACCCATAAGTTACCAGAGAATTTACCATTTGGTTTCAGTGTTTTACATAGCAGCACACTTGGTAAAATATTAGAAATAAAGCTCACTTTGATTTCGGCTCGACGGGCGATAGATTGTTGTCGAAGTCCATTACTCGTCGCTTTTAAGGTTTCAGATATTTATTTTTCACCGCCTGTGTTGTTTACCCAATTGACTTTCCATTATTGAGCTCCATAAGGGTATATTTTGCTTAAAGATTCACTAAAACGCCATTCGCGTTACAAGACTTTCGACGCCATTGCAGGTTAAGTTAAATATTCTACTGTGTCCACCAGAGAAATCTACGCATTTCCACTACCCTGTCGATCCCAAGAAAATACGCGCAGAAGGCGCGCTCTATGCACAAAGACACCACTTAGCAGGGTAGTGACAGGGAAGATTTTTCATGAACGGAAAAAAATAATAAAGCGGAGAAATGAAACGCAGATTCCGACTGGGTTTGGCAACCCAGTAAAAAGAAAATTATAAATAAATAAAAAAAATCAAGAAATGAAACGGAGATTCCCACTGGGTTTGGCAACCCAGTAATTAGAAAACGTGTCACTGTTCTAACCGATGCTTTTAAGTGTCTAAAAGTGCGGTTAAAGATGTACAAGTCCACGTGCAAGATACTCCGCAAAAGTACTCTTGAAGGGTTTTGCTTTGCTATTGCACCGGGGAATCACTTTTCTAGTTTGCACACAAATAGAGGTATTTGGACAAAATGGATCATTTTCAATGCTTGTAGGGCTAGGAGGTTGACTTAATTAATACGTGGAAAAGGTCAGAACATCTGAGCAAGTAATTTATGTTTCGGTCGATATAGCAAAAGAGGGAGAGAGAGAGAGAGCGGACGAAGGCAAAACGGCGATCGGTGAAGCAACTGTTCTGAAAAAGCCTTTGTGTATGAATTAAACCGAAGAAATGTTGATGAAGTGCATTGATGATTATTTATCGATTTGAATCAGTAGGTGTCATGGAAACCAAGCTATTATACATCTCCTCCCTCTGCTGCGTCTAATAATACCACCTGTAACTGTAATCCATGTTGAAGTCGACAGAAAGTTTGAAAT
>BLFO01002942.1:218634-231134 GCA_014634245.1 Montipora cactus | reverse complement strand
AAAATTTGAATCTAAATATACAGGATCACTAACTTACTAACGACTAACTATTAAGTAACAATAGATGTGACAAAACAAACTAATAAACATACAGCTTTTCGCTGCTAACATATTCATTTAAGGTCGGCTTTAAATCTTTGGTCAACAGTGTCTTCTTTATTTCACACTGAGTGTCGGATTACCCTTTTGCTAAAATTTCAAAATGACCTAATTTTTAGGCATTAATTAATGGTTATCATACGTCGGTTCTTGCTGACCACGTTGCATGAACTAGTCACAGTCTCTTTTCCCTAGCGGCAGTGCTTTTCCAAGGGTAAAGGGTAAAGGGTAATATTTTGAACCGAACTTATTGCTGAAGAGTTTGGCGCAGCCAATAATTAACAATTATTGGACGAGGTTGAGCAAAATATCGTGATTTGTCAGTGGCGAGCAGATCAATTATTTGCCGAAGCCGAAGGCTGAGGCAAATAATTGATCTGCGAGACACTGACAAATCACGATATTTTGCGATAACCGAGGTCAATAATTGTTTTATCATTCGATCACCGAGTTTGTTTTTTGTTTTTGTTTCCGGGAAGCCGTAAGCGCGCGCTGCCTTGCAGAGTCGAGTAATGGCACCAATCAATTGGTTTCCTTCTCAGCATAATTATAATTGTAGACTTCAAATTGTACTTACAGTCAAACGTTCAATAACACTAGGCATCAACAAAGCTGAAGAATTTTACAGTTTTCAAAGCGTATCCCGACAAGTGAAGCTTTGGTGTAAAGCTCGCCATTCTTTTTTCTGGCTTCAGCGTAAAATCTCTTCAGTACATATGCATTCCCCAACTTGTCCTTCGCGTCGATGACACGAGTTACTCTTCTACTACCTTTCTTTCCTTGAGATACTCTCGAAATACGTTGAGTGCAACTTTTGTTCCTTTCTTAGTATTCTCACTGTTCTTTCGATCAACTAAAGATGTCGAATCATTCTCTGACAGCTCGGGGAACCGATCTGCCATTTTCTCACAAGAGCATGATTTCAATTGCGCATGAGCAGAATATTATTTGCAGCAAAACTCTTATTTGTAGGCAGTTATTTGCAGGTCACGTGGTGGGCTCTCGGCCAATGAAAAGGAAGGACAAAATAATCGAATGATAATTCGTATTATACCCTGTTGAAATGGGGAGAGCTCGATTTGCATGGTCCAAGAAGTTGTTGTGTTCATGATTAATCTTTTTGTGGAAGCAATATAATGCGTGCTCTATGTAGGCGAGCAAAGCAGACCAAATCCCACGAAAGGGGCAAAAACGGCAAACTGATATTTTCTGTCTCGTACTTTGTGGATGCGTTCTCCACGAAAATCTGCATGTAGAACTTAAGACTCGGATCTTTCAGCATTGCAATTGAACACAAAATCCAAAAATGGTTTGCTATTGAAATCTCGAGAATGAGTGCAATTTATAAAATCCGCAAATAAATCCGTTTTAGGATTTTGTGTTCCAATGAAAATCAGAAAGATCGCGAAATTTGAAAACGGATTTCCAATCGAACTAAGAATTAAGTGAACTAAGCCCCGCACGGGCGAGGTTTTGAGCAGCAACCCGTGTTCAAAATGACATTTTTTTCTCGAATAATATCTGATGCTCACAATAGGTCATTTCCGAGTTCAAGTCTGCTTCCTCTTCAAAGCGAGTCTAAGTGCGCAGTTTTGTAATGGTAATTACTTCTACTTTACATATGAATGAAAACTAATTTTCATAACAAAAACTTCGCACTTAGACTCGCTTTGAAGATGAGGCAGGCCAGAACTCGGAAATGGGCTATTAATTTTTCTGTGTAAGGAAAACTGTTTAGAGAGAAAAGGGGATGGAGTGAAAATAATGTTTTCTGCCTGGTCCACTGTATCTATGTTGTGGACTATGTTGTTTTCTTTGCAAATCTTTCTTGACAAGTGAGATGGACAGAGGTTTTTACTCGAGTATCTAAAGTGAATTTGGAATTGATTTGGATTTGTACACCTTTGTGATTGCCTACAGAAATTTCGCGCTAGTGCGCAATAAAAACTGCCGTTCATCGCTCGATGCATTAATTTGCTTCGTGAGTTCCGGGTGACCTTATAAATTGCGTATGTTTCAGCACTTATACGGCACTTAAACAAAAACCACTTTGTTTTTACTTCATGACTTGCGTTGTTCTTCAGATTACCGGGTCGTGGTAAATGTAAGTAAATTGTTGTTACCTCCCAGTGGGTATAATTGAACTACATGTGAGTTTTGGTATAACTTTCAAGGAACTTGAAAGACGAAGATATTACATTATTGCTAATCAGATTACTAAAACAATTCCGAAAATATTCGTGCCTGGTCAGTTTTCGGTCAAATTTCTGTCCAAGAAAGCAGATAAAATGAGGAAGATTTTTATTTTACTTCCAAAAATTTGCAATCAACGTTAAAATGACCAAATTCGTGTGGCAAACTGATATTTGTGTTATATTTTTTCTTTTTTCTTTATATTTTCTTTTTATAAAATGTTTTGGTTCTCTGACAATAAGTTATATGTCTTTGGAAAGCTTATTTTCTTAGCTTTAAAATGATGTATCGCTTTCCCCCTAATTTTAAATACTTTTTGAGAAAAAAAAAAAAACAAACAAAAAAAAAACAAAACCTTTTTTTGTTATTGACACTTTACAGGCGGTGTTCTGTGGATGAGAAAGTAGGGAAAAGAGTTTTAAAAATTAAAATGGAGTGTCTCGAAAACTGAGACTTTAAGACCCTAAGACCCCTAAAACTCGAAAAAATTAACCCAAAACGCTCACTTTGGCTAATCCTAGGCCTAAAGTTGGTTTTTAGTCCTAGAGTGTCACAGGGCCAACGTATACATCCGACGGGAAATGAAAATATCCGGCCACACGTGAAGCCCGGTTAAATATAAGCTCGGTTAAAATAATTAAATATGGGGGATCACCCAGCTTTCACTTTGAAACAAGTTGTAGCAAATGAAGGACTTGAAGTTCGCTTGAGGTAACTCCAAAAAACAACTTTAGGCCTAGTGTTAGCCAAATTGAGGGTTTTGGGTTACTTCTTTTTGAGTTTTTGGGGTCTTCGAGTGTTGAGGTTTTAGGATCTTAGTTTTTAAGACAGCCCTTAATTAAAATACTCAGTTTTTCTGTCATGCAATCGTCTTTTCGTTTTTCTGATATACAAATCATTGCAGTCCCAACAGGCAGCTCTGTATACAACCTTAGTCATTTGGCCACGACTAAGTCCCTTTGTAAGGAAAGAAAGTTTTAATTGATGCGGCGAGTGCTTTGAAAAATCACTCGGAGTAAATTACACTAACAAGTAACTATAAATTACTCTTTCTAAAAATTACTCTAAATTACTGTGTTTGTCATCGCTGTTTGTGTATTATTCCTGGTAAAACTGAGATGGCCAAAGAAAAAGAGTGTTTGCGACCTTTCTTTTATCTAACTGTTTTACATTGGTTATCGAAACAATTTGTCCCCGATTTTGAAAAAAATGGTAGGTCTAAACTCCTAAGGCAGTTTCAATAATTACTATGCAACTGAAATACATGTTCACTGGATCAGTGCGATTGTCATATAACTAGATCGAGATAAGTAATGAACAATAAACGAGAGTTTCAGCAGGAGATTTATTAGTCATTGTTGAGAGATTCAAGTCCACGACCTACAGTACTTTTGCAACCTTCATACTTCCACTCACTGGTGTAACACACAGTGAGCCTCGTCAACAGCATACGATATATTTTTTTGCAATTTCAGCAGCTGTTCTCGCACGGATTCTTCATAAAGACTCTCGGAAGAGCAAAATTTGATATTTTTTCTGTGCCAACATCATAAAGCTGTCCAGTTGGGTTTCAGACACGAAATTCCATACTTTCGTATGCCATCCATCTGATCTTCCATGATAGAGACTCACGATAAGAAGGACTGATTTATAATTAACATCGGACTCGGATTGAAGAAAATCACAAACTTATTAAACGAACAATGTAGCAAGTAGCAAACAGACTTGCCAAATCCTGTTGCAGTTTTAACAAAATCATGCTTACCGGTAACGACTGCATGAATAGCTTGCAGTTGTTCCACCTTAAGCACAAGTTAAAGGGGCATTTCTTAAACGCGAAATCATTTGCCTCCAGAAACTTGGTATCATAATTTCCTTTCACATTATCTGCCATGTTTCCAGTATAAAAGCACTCCGAATAAACTATGCCCAAATAAGGAATCTTTTTCCAAGTATGGTTTTTCCCCTAGTTTTCGTTCGCCGCGTAGGTAAGGTGCGACGTATAATTAGCAACTATTCACCGAAGTGGAGGTGGCTAGTGGTGGATATTTACCGAGCCTTGAAGCGGCTAGGTAAATAGTATCCACCACTAGCCACTGACACTGAGGTGAATAGTTGTTTTAGTGTTTACTAAAACAGTGAGATAAGATAGCACAAAAAGATGATTTTAACTCATTTATTCCTGCACAGATTACAACAATTTCGGGCGCGAATTCAACGAGAATTGCTCAGAGGTGAATAGCAAAGGATATCCGGAGTTTGAGTAGCCAATCAGCTCGCGAGTTCAACGCTATCCACTGTTTTAGTATGTACTAACTACAGCTATTCAGGTCAAAAACGAGCCAAATTTGGTTTTATCAAACGAGTTTATCAGTAAAGATATATTTCCTAACCATCTTAAGAAAGTTTTGTGACCTGATGCTTTGACCGTCAGTCCTTCGTCAGAGCGAACTAAAGTCAACGCGTCACGTTTGATATATCCAAATTTTCTTGTTTCACTCACCATCGATTTCTTTAGAAAAGAACCCTTCAAAATTTTTAAGCTGATCCACCGTTCCTTGTGGTAATGTGTGAATAATGCTGATTATATTTATCCCACAGGAAAAGAATGTGATGACTCTTTATATACCAAGAATGCACTGAATGAAACATATTTTCACATTAACTTCTTGCCGTGCACAAGTGGCTCGAAAACGTATGATGCGAGGGTATCGTGGACTCCACATCCCGGTAGGTGATTTTTAAGAGAAAACAAAACAAATTACTTCTTCAGGAGCTTGTTCTAGGTTTAAGATTCTGCTTGTCATAAAGCATGAAATCATTTATATTTTTCCTATTCTAACTCTTTTGAGAAGTTGCTCGATATCATTCAGTGATTGTTGGTTCAAAGCAAATTTAAGCCAGACGTTTGCCGTTTACCGCAGACGCTCTTGCTATGACCAATCTCTCAGTGGCTGACATCTTGCATTTGCTCAACGGTTTTATTCACTCCCTCCTTCCTTCCTCACAACTGCCCAGCTCCCAGGGGGCTTGATAGCTCTGAAGGTAGAGAAGCGCAACGCAATCTGTCGGTCATGTGTTTCAGTTCTATTTAAACCTGGAAGTTTTCCAGGATTCCTTTGCAACTGCTTAAGTTCCTTTGGACGCAATGCCGATTATTCTCGCTTGGGAGGATTATTTTCACAGCTTTGAAATGAAGCATCAAAACTGCAATTGCGTTACAGTGCAACCGGGAAAACTGTGAAAACCTGAAATTTGCCAAATGTTCTTTCTCTCCAATCACGCGTCCCCGCGAAATCCACTCTCTAAACCACAGAGTGTTTACTATTGTTTGCGCAGCAAAAATTGTTTCGGCTTTAGATTTTCCGGGTAATTGACTTAATTTGAGCTAATTCGGGTCGTTTTAGCTGTGAGGCTACTCATAAAGAAACAGAACCGTGCATGTATTTGTCCTTTCACCGATCACTGGCGCTCCGAAGAAATTGTTGCTTTCAACATGTGTTTACTCTGTACCGAAGTTCAGAATGTTTGCGTAAAAGCGAGTTTTGCGAATAAAATAGGTAACTTGAAACAAACTAGGGAAAAACGATTTTTGCGGTAGAATTTCCTTTATTTATTATTATTTTTTTTACCTCGCAACATCATTTTAAGCAAAATTTGACCTTTTCAATACTTTTGATACGTATAGGTCCGCAAATGACCCCGGCCCGGAAATGATCCCGGATTCCCTGGACCGGAAATGATCTTGATAAACGATACCCCAAAAATCAGGAATGGTGTAGACTCCATGAAAAATCCACCGATATATGAGGAAACTTCAAATTTCTATGGGATAAAAGCAAAAATAAAAACCGGTAAACATGCTGATATTCTTGTTGATCAGTTCAGGACTTCAGGAGTGATTCATCGTTTTATTACTACAACTTTGTTTCGTATGATCAAAGGGTGACCACACTCATCAGGTAACATTAACGACTGACCAGTAAATTTAAATGCTGACGATATATATACAAATGCGTGGTTGCTATGGTGCGGCTTTTTTCTGTTCTTTTTCAAAACATACCTGTCTCTGTGAGGCCATGAGCTTGTAAATTCGTTTCGTCTATTTAGGCTTCTAGATGTTTTTTGTTGTTTGTTTTTTTCTCATAAAGACACAAATTACATTTCTCAATATTATTATTATAGAATCTACATTTCTTTATGATTTTCCATTTGATTTTGACGAATAACTTGGTTTCTCTTAATGTCCATATATGCTTTAAGAATTCTGTTTCATTTCTTTTGTTGATGTGTTGGAAGGATGCCTTGTGGTCCAGAAGGTGAGTCGTCTTGTAAAGGTAAGAAGGGTGCGCATCGACAGGGTGAGAAGCGAAATTACCGAAACTGGTGATAACAAAATTTAATGGTTCATTCCAAGATTGGCCACGATTCCGGGGACAATTTGCGAGGCTATTGGCAATTGAAACGTCGCTGGCGTTACAAAATATTCTTACTTGAGGAACGTTTACCTCCTAAAGTTAAAAATATATATATAAATCGAAGCTCTGCCATTTTCGTCGGAAGAGTATCTGCGCGAGAAGAGCATTTAGAATGGGAAAGATTCTGAACTCCTTAAAGCGTACAACAAAGAAATTTTAAAGTTTCCAGTATTTCCGGAGTAAATGTGAAGAGGATCCTTGAGTTTGTGGATCGGTTGACGCATTGCGTGTAGCCTTGAAACAAACGGCAAATTGAAACAAATCACGAGAAATGGTTCAATGACACTAGAAAAGTTACCGGGGATAAGAGTCCATACTGATAATGACTGGGAAAACTGGGAGTTTGTAAAACTTTGCGAGACCCTACGCTTGTGGACGAGAAGAAATCAAATCAGCGATGCCAATCCAACTGAGAAGTCAGATCACTTTCCTCGCGGGCGAAGTAAACTTTTGAACGCCAGAACGCGAGACCCCTATTAGTTAATTCCCAATCTGGAGGACAAAACAATAAGATTGTTTTGCATTTAGAGTAGAGTGTCGTGCATTGATTGATAGCGGGGCCGGAATCTCGTACGTCTCTGCGAAGTTGATCGACATTTTGAAAATAAAATCAATTGATGAAAAGGTCAGGCAAGTTGACATGTTGCTGGGGACATCCGTGGGTCACCTTAAAACCTACAAAGCTTGTGACTTTGTGAATTCTTCAGAATGGAAGTTAACTTGATCAAGGTTAAAAAGAGAGAACGTTTGTTGGTCTCTTCGACATAATAACGAGAATGGAAGCCTTCGACGACTGCGAACGCCAACCCAAAAGTTGCAACGATCAGAGCAAAGAGAAGATGATGACAGCATCATGAGAGAGCAAATGTAGGAAGTGATCATCGAGAGTGCCGATCATCCTGCTCAGGGAGTTGAATTATACATCTTACATAAACCAGTGGTACGTGAAAACGCGGAGTCTAAAAAGATGGAATTGCTTACGATGCGTCTGCCAGAGCACACCCAGCAGCACCATCGTTAAATGAACGTCTCAGTTCCGGACGTACTTTGCAGAACACGCTCCTGGATGTACTTGTCCGCCAGCGTTATTACCTAGTGGCAGTGACCGGAGAGTTAAAGAAGGCGTTTCTACTGGTGCGAATCAGGGAATCATACAGAGACGCAATAAGATTCCATTGGAGGAAAGATGACTACTCAGTCCTACAGACTTTAACACTTACCGGAGTGCTGTTTGGTCTGACCTGTTATCCATTTCTACTTGGGGGAGTGCTCGAATGTCACTTTACAACATGGGAACCAAAAATACCAGATTTAGTTGCAGAGCTCCGAAAAAAACTGTACGTAGATGATCTGCTATCGAGAGGATTAACAGTGCAGGAAGTGCAGTATCGCAAGGTTCGTGCCATTGAAATATTTGATGTCCTAAGTTTCACTCTGCACAAGTGGCCTTTCAACGTAGCACAACTGGAAGGAGTGATTAACAGCAATGATGCAGATCTGACGTATCCGGCCAAACAGCAGCTCCAGCAGCCAGGGAAGTCGAACGCCAGTGTACTTGGGCTTGGGTGGGACAAAGAGAAAGATGAACGGAAAGTGAAGTTTTCAGCTGAAGAGGTTCAGCCAACAAAATGGGGCGTTTTGAGCAAGCTTGCCAAGATTTACGACCCTCTGGGTTTTGTCTCGTCTGTGACACTTGAAGGCAAAATAATTTACAAAGATGCATGTGTAAGAGAAACAGGCTTGGGATACCAAGCTTTCAGGGCCATTGCTTCAAAGATGGAAGAAGAGGGAGCAGTCTCTACCATCTGAAGTCTCAGTGCCAAGATTAGCACGCTTCCACGAACGTTAACTAACTGTCGAAGTCCACAGTTTTGTCAGCGGGAGCAAACTGGGAGTGGGAGCCGTGGTTTACGCAGTCGTGAAGCAAGTATCGGGAACAACTCAACGTCTGGTGACTGCCAAAGCACGTCTTGCAAAGGAAAGCCTGTCTACACCACGCTTACAACTTGTTGCTGGGCATATGGCGGCCAATTTACTTACCAATGTGAAAAATGCTTAGGAAGAACTACCAATTACCAGCACTGATGGAGGGTTAGACAGCATGGTAGCCCTACATGGGATACGTGGGAACGGTGAATATAAGCCGTTCGTCCAGAACAGGGTAGAAAAAACCCGGGCACAATCAGACATAGTGTGGAGATATGTCAGTTCAGCAGACAACCCAGCCGACCTGGCTAGTCATGGGGAGTCAGTAAGCGGATCTAAACTTTGGTGGAATGTACCCAAGTGGCTCACAAATCGAGAAGAATGGCCCTCCAACCCACTGACTTCAGCTTCCCAAGAGTCGAAGTCGAAGCTAAGGTGATACGAGAAATACTGTCAATTGCATAACCTGTACCTTCAAGCAACCGTTTGGAGGATTTATTAGAGAAGCATGAGCTCAAACGCGCTCTGAGAATTGCTGCATGGATTCCAACGGCAAAACACAGAACAGAATTACAGGGTCCTTGACCCCTGATGAAGTGGAAAAAGTGAAATGCGATTGGATCATTTAAAACCTTCAAACAAACGAGGACCGGATAACGGAATGTCGTGGACGCATTCAAGGAAAATATCCAATACACCTTCCTGAAGACGCCTTGTTTACCACGAAGTTAGTAAGACGAGTGCACTGTGAGACCCTGTACGGGGGAGTTGGGCTGACGATGGCTGCAGTCCGTGAGAAGTTCTGGGTCCCAAGATTAAGGCGAATGGTGAAAAAGATAATGAAAGAACGCTGGGGATGTAAGAGATTTCAAGGGACAGAATTTGCAACACCCCCTCCTGGTCTTCTTTCTGCCAACCGGACAGAAGGAACTGCAGCGTTCGAGGTTGCAGGCGTAGATTTTACAGGTCCAATCCACTACCGCAAGAAAGACAACCGAGAAGGGAAGACTTATATTGCTCTATTCGCATGCAGTTTAATGCATGGAGTCCACATGGAGCTGTTGCCGAGCCGGGAAACTGGGAAGTTCATTCCGTGCCTTAAACGGTTCATTGCGAGACGGGGCCGACCGAAGACGCTGTATTCAGACAACGGGCGAACGTTCGTCAAAGCTGCCAAGTGGTTGAAAGGAGTACAAGAAGACGAAGACATGCAGGAATTTCTCGAGCAGCAGTCAATTTGGTGGTGCTTTAATCTTTCCAGAGCACCGTGGTAGGCAGGGCAATACGAAAGTCTAATTGGTGTTGTCAAGCGGCCCTTCTACAAGACTATCGGAGCAGGAACATTGACCTGGAATGAGCTCAGTGCTGTAATACTCGATGTGTAAGTTCAAATAAACCGTCGAACACTGAGCTACATAGAGGACGATATTCAGCTCCCTGCACTGACTCAATCAGCATTCCTCTTCCAACGTTAAAATTTGTTGCCAGAGCAAGAACCCTGGAGAGAGGAATCCGTCGACTTGAGGGGACGTAAGAAAGTCATGCAAAGATCAACTTTGGCGCTGTTGGACCAGAGAATATTTGACCGCACTCTGGGAGAGGCATAACCTCATACGCAAACGTAAGAAATCCAAGGTTGCCATGGGGGACGTCGTCATAATAAAATCGGAAGAGAGGAACCGAAACAAGTGGCCTATGAGCGTGGTGCGACACCTTTACACTGGACGTGACGGCGTCGTGCGAGCAGTACAAGTTGACACAGGAAAGGGTCAACTGGAGAACCCCATCCAGCATCTCTACCCGATGGAATTAAACTGTGACAGGGCTAGAGTTGGACGCCCTCTAGCACTAAATCCACGAGCGGCAGTTTTTCGCCCTAAGCGAGAAGCAGCAGCTGTAGCAGCAGACGGCATTAGAGCTATCGCTTTACAAGAGCTAGACGAATGAGAACATTCTTTCATTTCTCTTATATTTTCTTATAAGTCAAATAGGACAAAGACATTTCAATTACGTCTTCAATCCGTTACTATTATAGGATTTAAGGTTTTTATTCTACGTTTCGCTATTTCCTTTGGAACATATACCTCACGAGGAGCTATATGCGGGGATATTGTCGGAAATAGATTAATTAGTATTTCAATAGAGTTGACAGATCGGAAATGCCTTGATCAAATAACCAACTAGGATAATCTTTCAATAATATAGTGTGCGCTCAAGTAAACCTCTTCAGGGAGTGCCCATTTTCGGCAGTGAGTAGGATTGAATGAAAAAGGGTTGTGACGTAGGGACATATTAAAACTTTTGCAGCGATTTGATTTGATTTGATTTGATTTGTCGTGGATTTCTAACAATTTAAGGAGGCGATTCTAAACAACTGTAATCAAAAAATCACTTCCTTCTTTCCTTCAGATTTTGAAAGTGTCTTTGCTTAACACCTGACAGGCAAATTTTTAAGCTTTGATTTTTATCCAAAGGCTGTTTACTTTGTGTGTAAGTTTTGGATCTCACGGTCCGCCATTACTCAAGTTCAAAACTGACCGATTGGACTTCAGAGAGTTATGACGTCATTGACTCAGTTGCTTAAAATTTCAGCGTGTGACTGTATGCAAAACACGAGTTTAAAAATGTGAATAGGACGTTTTCAACCAATCTCTAGAGACACCAATCACAATAGAGAAACGTACGACTTCTGGTGGACGAACAAAAGACGCTAATGAGAGATCTTTTGTTTTCGTCCACCAACATGGCGACGATGACGTCACGTGAAAACCATCTATACCCGAAACTTCCGTGCTGCATATTAACTCAGCCGCGTACACATTGCACGTATTTCATTCCTAAATCGGTGAGTCTTTGACGTCATTTTCTCCTCGCTCCAGCTCACTCAAGATTTTAAAGTTAGTAGTAGCGGACCATTAAATAGGAAAATTCCAGTAAAGGTGTCTTTCTGAAATCAAGGCGTAAAACTTGAGTCACTTACTGTTTAGTTGACATAGATTTGAAATCCAAACGAAAAAAAAAATCATTTTTAGGTCACAGTTGCACTTTAAGATCTAATATACCTTTTTTGCTTGTACATTTTGTTTTCCCAATACAGATCATGTGATAATACTTAATCCTTTTCTGTTGTTCATTAAAAAGAGTGCATGCAGACATATTCATGCTTGCATGCGCTCTTTTTAATGAGCAAAACAAAGGACCAATCTTCCTGAGTATTATCACATGATTTGTATTGGGAAAACAAAATGTACAAAGCGAAAAAGATCTATTATCATCAAAAAATAGCTCAATTTCAGAGCATAAAAAGTTTTTCTCCCAACGAAAATGTCATCCAGGGGTTGTCCGTCCTCGGTCCCTTGAAACTTCATTAATTAACTACATTTCGCCGAGGCTTGGACTGTGAATCCATATGTGATCCTCCTGGGGGGCAGAGATGCGTTGTTGGCTCGAGAGACCCTCTTAACTTGCATATATATATATATCCTAATTATTCATATATGCTCGCATGCTCACTAGCTCGCTAGTTTGAGCACTCTGGCATGACTTAGCTGTACCACATGTGTGGGACATTTGGGGTGGCTTTATAAGCTTAACCTCCATCCCTGACATCAGCACTAGCTCGCTAGTTTGAGCACTCTGGCATGGCTTAGATGTACCACATTTGTGGGACATTTGGGGTGGCTTTATAAGCTTAACCTCCATCCCAGGCATCAGCACTGCACTGATGAGGCCCAGAAGGCCGAAACAGTACTGTCTGCAGTTAGATATAGCTCTTTGGCATTACAAAGCTTTTGCTTTCATGTC
>BLFO01002942.1:183563-193563 GCA_014634245.1 Montipora cactus | reverse complement strand
AAGTTCTCTCCTCGGAGGTCGCATTAGCAATTTTCCCATCTTATCTCATCTTATATGCCCTTGCACCCCATGTTTCAAACTTTCCAATCGCTAGATTACCCTAGAAAATTTACAGTACTCCGTTGACTTTTCAAAGTAAAAGTTGAAAAGAATAGCCCACTATCGATATGTAAATATTCAGTGCAAAACAAAAGGCATCATCTCGAGGGTCTGGGGAATAAAGTCGTACAAATCCTTATATTTCTTCTCCTGAGCCTCGAGATAATGTCTTTTGTTTAGGACTAAATTTAATATATCGAAATTGGTCCATTGCGCTGTACCTGTACTGTTCTTGCGGGAGGTCACGGGTTCGAACCCTGGCCGGACCAAAAGTCGGGGTCTTAAAATAGAAGAAAGAGGCGCGATGCTAACTACATCTGCAAATGGATCAGCTTTCAAGTCTTTTTGGAGTATTGAGGAGGACTATTACATTTCAAAGAAACCACCTTTGTTGTCTTAAAATCAGTGTTGATAAATTTCTGTGGACGATAAGGAACGCACACACTATTCGCCAAAAAAAGGGCACGGAGTTTGTGATAATTGTAGGTAAATGGTAGGTAAAATTATATTTATACACGGTATCAATTCACACCACATGCTCTTCCATCCAGCCGTGTTTTAAATACAAATTAATTAATTAATTAATTACCAATTTATATATCTAGCTAAATTTATTATATATACAAAGTTATACTAAGCCTATAAAAACGATTTCATTACTTATCACTACTTATCAATATTATTTAAATACATGACTTAAAGGAACGAAGAGTTGGCTGTATCTTAGCGCTCAAAGGCAAGGTGTTCCAGAGAACAGAGCCACGATATTGGAAACTTCGCTTACCTGCTACAGTACTCGGTCTAGGTTGTATTTTGACTTTCTTAGATTATGCGAGCGAGCACTGGATGTAAATTTTAAAAGATTGTTCAAACGAGTCGGAGCAAGATTATGGAGAATCTTAAACAAAATGACTGAGGCCAGTGGTTACTTTTTTGACAATGTTGTCAATGTGAGAATCCCAGGCCAAGTTCTCATCCAAATCAATACTAAGATACTTGTAGGTTTTAGTTCTTTCTAAGAAATGGTCATCAATTTTCACATCAAAGTGATCGTTTAAGTTAGCCAATTAGTTATGTCTACCAATGATAGAATATTTGGTTTCTTTTTTTTTACATTTAAACTAAGTTTATGAGCTCGTAGCCAGGTCTTAATTTCGGCTAAGTCACTGATCAATTTGTATTGTAACTCAGCTGGATTATTTGAACTTAGAGTAAGACTTGTGTCGTCAGCGTACAATCGTGGCACAGAGTATAGGGGGCACGCAGGGAGGTCGTTTATATGGACTAAGAAGAAAAAGCTGGCCCAGGATCGATCCCTGTGGGACACCGCAAATAATGAGGCAGTAGTCCGATAAATGGCCATTTACAAAGGTTTTCTGCTTACGATTTGTTAGGTAAGATCGAAACCACTTCAAAGTATGGAAATCCACTCCATAAAGTTGAAGTTTCTGTAGTAGGATCCGGTGATCTACCGTATCGAAAGCTTTTTTGACATCGAGAAAAAGTACACCATTTATCAGACCATTGTCTATGTTTAGATACCACTCGTTAGTAGCTTCTAGAAGGGCAGTTTGAGTGGAATTCCCGGGTCTAAAACCAGACTGAGTGTCAGCGAAGAGGTCATTCATTATGAGATACTCATAGAACTGGTCGAAAATTATTTTTTCTATCAATTTGCTAATCACCGGCAAAACAGAGATTGGTCTGTAGTTGTTAGGGTCACTTTTCGCCTCTTCTTTTTACATGGGCGAGACTCTGACCAATTATCATTCATCTGGGAATGTACCAGTGGTGATAGACAAATTGATTATGTAGGTTAAGGAGGGCACAACTATAGGTGCCGCCTCTTTAAGTAAGCGACAAGATATCCCATCAAGACCACTAGCCCTATTTAATGAAAGTGAGTTAATTAGTTTTAGAACAGTATCATTGGTCGTTTCTTTCAACATAAAGCAAGTAATGGTCCAACATTTGAAAAATGATTATTTAAAACGTCACCTATTGCTCTAGGGGAAGTATATGCAACATTTCCAATTTTGAGAGCGCTGATTCTAGTTGTCTCTTTTGTTTTTGCCATAATAAGATTTATTCCTTTCCACGAATTCTTAATATTTCCTTGCTTTTACTGCGAAATGTGTATTGTAATAAGATGATTTAGCCACAGTCCCAGACATAAATAGTTGGGACAATTCATGTCAACATCTTCTGTTCCCTCCTCGTGCGTTCCCTGCCCCTCTCAATGTTGTTTATCGTAGTTCAGTTACCAAATCTTTCACACGAACATTGAGAGGGAAGGAAGAGGCAGAAGTGTCCCAACAATTATGTCTGGGACTGCAGTTTTATCGCTTCATTGACTTGATTTCTAACTGATTTATACCTTGACCAGCTTTCCTCTGTTCTTAGTCTGCAGGCAACTTTTTTTAGCTTGTCTCTTTCGATCATCACCCTCTTTAAGTCAGGGCTAAGCCATGGGACATGAGTACTTTTAACTTTCTTATGTCAATAAGGTGCATGAACATTTGAGACATGGAGAAACATGTCTCTCCAGACAATCCAAGCAGAATTTGGATCATTATGGTAAGTTACAGTGTGCCATGGAGCCAGGTCCAGCTCCCGCCTAAAACAAGTGGGTTCAAAATGTTTAAATTGCCTGCTGAAAATAATATTCGAAAAACAAGTTGGAATACATAGTTTGCTAATGGCGTAAACGAGTGAGTGATCACTAATGCCAATATGGGAGACACCAGCGTGAGACATTTTACTTCGATTATTAGTAATAAACAAATCATTCGTAGTAGCAGTGGAAGCAGTTATTCGCGTGGGACTGTAGATAAGCTGATGAAATTGGTACAAATTACATATATCGCGAAACTTTACAGTTTGATGATCCAGAGGACTAGCTGCGATATCACAGTTAAAATCCCCAAGTAAATTTCTTTCCACCCAGGGGGTCTATACCACGTACCAACAATAGGCTTAATCCTTTTAACACAAAGTAATTCTAATTTCTAATCCAAGGCTTGAATGTTTTCATAGTTAATAGAGTTTCTAATATAAAGCGCTACTCCTCCGCCATTTCTATTACGGTTCATTCTTTCAAGAGAATAACCGGGTATACTTATGGCATTGTTTGAGGTCGAGGAGTCTAAACGCGTGTCATTTATGGCTAAAATATCAACTGATTTAGAGGTCATATAGTTTCTTAGTTTGTCAATATATTTCGGTAAACTAGCAATATTGAGCACTGTCATCTTAAAACCTCCAGTGTGACATTTTTCGTCGCGGGCTCGGTTACAACAGATATGGATTTAGTATGCAAATTTGATGGACTTATGGAACCATCAATTTGTGATGATTTACAACTATTGTTGACTGTGAGAGACTCGGTAGACGATAGAGATTGAGAAATAGTTGGAACTAAAGTGGTAGACACAGGATGACCCCAGCTGGGTTGATCAGGAGCTATAGATAGGCGTGAGCATCAAGCTGACCTGTGAGCGCTAGCGCTAAGACATTTAACAAAATTATTAAACATGATATTATTACCTCTCTCATTAAGGTGTAGCCCACTCTTATTTAGACCATTACTGGTAATGTTATTGTGCTGTACAAGTTGCCAGCCGTTCTGAGTACAAAACTTGCTTAGCTAAATGGTAGCTTCTACGGATTCGTTCGAAACATCGTCCGATCTGGACACCACTTCAGATAGAATGACTTCAGCGCTTGATTCATTCTCAATTTTCCTCGCTAAGTCTACGATGTGATCAGCGACTATGTTGGGATCTCGATCCTTCAGATCATTCGTTCCTATGTGAAGGATGATTTTAGTGGGATCTTTGTCTATGGGTGGTTGAAGATAGTGATTCATTTCCCCACAGGTGGCTCCCAAGAATGATTTAACTACAACCCGGTGGCCAACTTTTTTGCCAAGTTTCCAACCATGAAGTTGTTTGATCATAGAGTCGCCAATAACCACAGTAGTAGATTTATTTCTCTCTCTGTTAGAGGATGCAGTAGATTTCGGTAGTACGTCGCATCTGTTGTTTTGGGATGGTTGATCAGAGTGTACAGAAGCCTGATCTTGAAGAGGCTCGAAGCGATTTTGAGTTGCGATGACTGGAATCTTCTGACCCGTTGGCTGTGACTTTAGTCTTGGACGCTTAATGGTTTCGGCAGAATTTATCTCGGTTTGATCATCATTGGAGCTTAGAGCAACGGAACTATCAACACGCAGTTCCTTTGTCAATACTTGGAGGGCAGTTATATATGAGTCGCGTTCCTCCAAAATTCTCTTAAGCTTCGTTGTTTCTTCAAATAGTCGATCTTTCAATATGCTTATTTCGTTGCAGAGATTCTGATTTCTTTGTTGGATAGTGTTGATGAGCTGGACATTATTTAAATCAGCTTCTCGTGGTTTCTCGTAGCAGCCAATTTTCTCATGGATTATTGTTATCTGCGACCACATTTTGCCAATTTCTCTTTTAAAATCAGGTGCCGAGACCGCTTGATCGCCGGGTGATATTTGCCAAACGGAAACTTCGCTCCGTTTAGAATCCGGGCAGGCAATTGGAGGTTCTTCGTCATTAGAAGGTTTAGAAGCTCATCAAACAGTGTCCAGATGTAACCTGTGAAAAAACAACAACAACTCCTGATTATTTGCATGTTATAAAGACAAGATCTATTACAAATCTGTAAGTAATGGGTTGCAAGTGCTGATGTATACATGATTTTGTCTATTTGAACTCTCGATACTACACCGCAGTCAATGTATTACGCGACTACATGTAATATGTAGTGGCCCATTAGAGATGTTTAACGTAAGGCCACGATGTATGTAAATGATCTGTTATTAGTGGACTTAGTGGAAATACCCAGGGGATTAGGGGAAAAATGAGAAAGAGTGAGGTGACTTTATATTGTTGAAGAAAAAATGTCGAGCAAATATCAAAAGTTGGATGTCAAAAGCAATGAAACTAAAATCAACCAATTCTTCATACACCGTTTTTTTAAGTTGCACTTAGGTATAGGAAAAACCTCGTCGTTCTCTTTTTTTTTTTTTGCCAAAGTTCCAGCAGGTTTTCGATAGCTTGTGTTTCCAGTGTTTTTTTTAAGTTTCTGAACGCGCCGCTCAAAAAATTACTTGCAAACACGATATATGCTCGAATAACTTCCTTTGAAATACAAACAGATCCCCTGGGTATTTCCACTAAGTCCACTAATAACAGATCATTTACATTCGTCGTGGCCTTATGCTAAACATCTCTATGAACTCTTTTTCCTAGAAAGCCAACAGCGAGAAAACCTTAAGCCAAACATGTGCTCACAAATTAAGTAGTCTTAAGATGAAAATCAAATCTTAAAACTTCGCGAACCAGGTATTGAACACAAACGCTTTTGAATTATTTCCAGACTCTTAAAGGTTAACAGTGAGGACGATATTATCTTTGGACCGTTCTATCCTCCAGCTTTCGACGGACACTTAAGATCTTCACAACGCGGCAAACTTAATAAAAGAGCCAATAGTTATTAAAGAGGGAAAAATATTCAATATATTCCTAGATATGTTAAACAAGATGGATCATGCCTACCTCTAACTTTCCGCGTTTCGCAAATCCAGAACGAATGGATGAGGAACTGCTGCTTGAAGTCCGGTTAGTCAGCGGACTACAATGGTCGTCGGTGTGGCTTCTTTTCTGGCCTATTTTTGCTTCAGATTCCACGCTTTTGACATTGAAAACAGTTGGTATGGCATCGTCTTTAAGGTCGAGTCTTCGTGTCTTGAAAGCTGCACGAAGCAAACTCCTTACTGCCAGATTTGTTTTAAGCTGTCTGGTGTGAAATAGCGATCTATAGCGATCTATAGCGATGAGCGATCTTTCCGTAATTTTGGGTTATCGGGAAACTTGAACGAGCTTACTTTAGACTTCCTGCAATTTATTGCATCACATACCACCATCATTTTCCACTAAATAGGATACTGAATTTTATAAAATTTATATCGGTACTTTTTCAGCACGCCAACAGTGACGTCACAACTATAGTTTGACCCGATCGCTCTACTATTGTGCCAACAGTTTTGACCAGGATTGTACCAATATCTCTACGATCTATACCTGTTCACCTTGAAACTTGAGAATGTGCTTATTTCGTTGCAAAAAGATATATACGGAAAGGTCATTTAATTTTTTTTATTTTTGAGTGTTTATTTGAACAAAAAGATGCGAGAAATTATATTTTAAGCGGATAGCTAGTTTTGACAACTTCGCGGGAAAATTGCCTTCGGCAAAACGGCTTGCGGCCATTTTGAAAAAGCGCCTAGGTGATTATGGCGTAATAATCACCTCAACGGCAACCAATCAGCGCAAATAATTTTCAGTAATCATCAATGTAATTATGCTAATGAACATTGTTATTCTAATGGAAACGGTGTATTTCGCGCGCCTTAGCATGGGTTTCAATTACATACATACATACATACTTTATTTGTCTTGTAGGTCAATAAAAAAGGGCAGCTAAAAAGCTGATGTGGACCTAGAACTAAAGTGTATCTACAAAATTTAAAAAAATTAAGTTAACGAACTTACGAATTATTTACAATAAATAAGAAAGACTACAATAGCCAGTAAGATAATCGATAGTTAATTGACTATAGTGCTAAAAATAGATTTAAAATAACAATAATAATAATGATAAAAATAACGTTAGTATATGTAATTTACAATGTCTTTGTTTATTCCCTGCATGCCATTAAATGTTATTTTATCTGAAATGTTGGATTTTGCTTTAAGTCATTGACACTAGTAAGTAACTAATTAATTAATTAAAAACTGGCCGTACAATAAGTACAATTGGTCTTTTTTGTGGGAAATACAGTTGCCGCACGCCTGGTAATTTATGGATCGGGGCGTTGCTTCGAAGTTCCCGACCTTTTGTTCGTTGGTTGTTATATAAAGATTTTGAAACATGACTTTCTCGATCATTTTGGTGTAAAATTGATTTTTTACTCCTGCAAATAAATATGTTTGTCGCCTTTTTATACTACTGGTTTTGTGCTATACTGGCCGGACCTAACGACACTTGTGTAGAAATATAGAGGAAAGACTTGTTTTTAATGGTTCGTGCCCAGTGCCCAGTAAAATGTGCTGCGCAGGCGGATTTCGCTTTACTGGTATTGTTTGACAAGCGATTGATATAGCCTTGACAGGTTGGCTCTTGTCGCCAATAAAGGCCGTGTACGAGTTGTTATGTGGTCATTATATTGTTGTTGTTGAGTTGTCTTGGAAGCAGTTACTGTTAGCGGAATAAAGAAACAGCAGAAGAACGAGTTGGAGTAGTCTTCCATTCTATACCCCCAGAAGTTACATCAACAGTTTGTTAACTGTTTGCCCTCATTATATCCAACTGTATCAGTTATTGTACAAAAAACGCACGAAACGAGTACGAGTATTCCACGATATTGTGCAGGTAGTTATTTGTTTACTTGGTTATTGTACAGCAGAGAACCGGTTTGACCAGTTTAGTACCTGACGTTGCTCCGCACGCACAAATCTGTCACGCGTTCTCGGTTGTTTACAATTCATGTGCTAAACATTTAGTGCAAAAAAGGTTAGATAATAGATACCTTATTGGATGTTTTGGTGTGCAGTATCGCTGAAATATACTCTACAAGAAGACTGTTTTTTTTATCCTTTTCATTTCCAGGACATAACGTCCACTATTGTCAGTATCCAGAATGAAGGACGTTCAAATTTGTCTGAAATATGGGTCGCGGTAGGTTATGACATACATGGCGCTTGCTATAAATTAATTACTGTAAGTTATTATCACAATAAAGTACAGAGTGTTTTTTTCAAAAAAAGACAGCGAACAGATCTTCAAAATTCAATGCCCGTAAAACAAAATAAAAGTCTCGAACAACTGCTTGTTTATCACGGGAAAACCCAAATGTGAAATACACTTAACAATTATTCACCGAAGTGGAGGTAAATCTCCACCACTTTCACTGACCCTGAGGTGAATGATGGTTTAGTATATACCACACAAAATGAGGGTCTCCGATAATCGGAAATGGTGGACTTCACAAGTGCCGATCAAGAGCCACCCGAAGAACTGTAAGCAAGTGTAAAAATGTCCGTCTCGCCTTCTTTAAGATAAAATGAAACTTCCGAGGGCACTTATGTAACTTTCCTGGTGACATTTTTTTTTAAAACTTGTGTTGTAAATTCAGGAATAAATGAGTTAAAATAGTCTTTTTGCACTATATTGTCTCATTGTTTTAGTATATACCAAAAGAACTATTCACCTCATTGTTATAGCCACTTCCACTACGGTGCACAATTGTTTTAAAATTATTCCGAGACTAAAGACATCACCTCGAGAGTGCGGGGAGGAAAACTTCATGAATATGCTTTTATTTCATACATGCTGAGATTTACACTCGAAAAAGCCCGGCTAAAATTCGTACGAAATACGCAACCAACCAACCAACCAGGAAAGTGAACGACTGTGAAACTACATGGTTCGTCCAATTAGAGACACAAACGATAGTACTTCACAGTTACTTCACAGTTACTTCACAGTGGAGGGCGACAAGCGCGCGGTTTTCTAAAACAAAATAGAAGAACTGCCAAGATTTGCTCTCCTTGAAGGAACAAAGGCTGACTTCATAGATAAGCAAGCCGGAAAACAAAAACACGAGACCAAAGAATGACAGAAATAAGCTTGCTAAAAACCTTGCTTCGAAGGAAGGATAAGCTCAGAGACGCTGAAGAAATACCTCCTGAGCGAGTTCGTGAATGGAGAGTTCAGTGAATTGCTGAGCGAGAGCAAAACTGTTTATATTTTATGCAAACTAGTTTATAAGAACTACCGTATTTTTATTTACTTTACACTTTTTAATGAGATTTTCGCATTGGCTATTTTTAAAACTGAGCTTGTTTCAATTTCTTTGCATTAGTTTTCATGCGTCATAATTGTAAGCAAATTCGCGATGCCATTTTTAATTTTAAAAGTAAAGTCTCTCGGCAAATTATAGTGTGTAAACAAATAACAAAATAAAAAATATATATAGTTGTCAGCAGAGAGTGAATATCGCGCCACGTTGCGGATTTGAGGGTGTTTATAATAAAATTTGCTCTTGCATTTAAATGGCTTCCAATCTTTGAAATGCGTCGGCCAGTAAGAAAAAATTCTCAGTATGTATACACCGAATGCAAATATGGCGGCCGCTCGGACCGGTCCGGGACTACTACCGTGAAAGCGAGTCTAGTCAGTCCTCTGCTGTTCTGTTTTGACAACGCGTCATTTCGCTCGAGTCAAGGATATTTCACCATGCCTTCTTATTGTTGCGTCCCCAACTGCAATTACAAAGTATATACTTTATTATCAGGAGATAGTCTCAGTTTTTTTAACTTTCATGCGATTCGTCGGGACAAACGCAAAGATTTCGTGATAACAGAACGCACGAAAGTGTGTTCGTTGCATTTCAGGCCGGAGGATCTGCGGAAGTCCTTGAATGGCAGGATTTATGTCAGGGAAGGTGCAATTCCTTGTAAATTTGACTGGTGTGGTCCTTCTCCGAAAAGAAGCAAGTCTCCTACCGAACGAAAACCGCTGGTTACGAAGAAGAAACTGCCAAACGACAGTGATTGCTTTGAAACGCAAGAAACATGTACGTCCATGATGGAGACGAATGCCGTGGAGAGTACCTTTGAACCAAGTACAAGCACTGAAGTAAATTCACAAGAGCCTCCAGCATCAAAAATTATAACTACTCAAGAGCAGTTCGAGAAACTGGAGGAGAAATCAAGGATGGCTGAAAATGAACTAAATCATCTTCGTCAAGAAAATAGCGAAGCTGAAAGAACGACTCGCAGAAAGTGAACGCCGACAAGAATCCATA
>BLFO01002942.1:156063-178563 GCA_014634245.1 Montipora cactus | reverse complement strand
CTTTCCGCTATTACCGGATTCAAAAATGACCGGGACAGAACTTTGAGAGTCGGGCCAAGTTGTCATAAAGAGGAAGTGACGTCAGGGACTCAAGGCATCAAAACAAATGTGGCTACTCTTGTATGTTACGCAGAGCGGATGAGAAGTGTGTGCCTTCGGAAAAGTCCTTTTCTCCAGTTTTAACTACAGTGTGCCTGGTTGGCGTTGTCAAGTCCAACACTGTGATCAAGGACACAACGACGAAGCTGGAATTTCGATCCATAATTCGCCTCAAAGCGGCAGTGTCCGATTAAAATGGAAGAACTTCGTCTGCCTTCACCGGAAGAACCTCAATCCCGGGCCTGTGAGAAAATTCCCTGTATGCTCTGACCATTTTACAAACGATTGTTTCACGTGTGCATACCCCATGAAAGGTCTCGCTAGACGTTTGAAGCCAGGAGCTATTCTAACCATTTAGAAGAAAAGATCTGCACCGATTTCACAGCGGAGCTGTCGCAGGGTTAGAGAAGTTGTTGTCTATAATCTCGCTTAGTGTTGCATTTCCTCGCCAAATTTTCGACACGTTGTCTCACATTTATCATCTCCACACCACATGCGCAGTCCAAAACGGTTTTTTTTTACAGCTCACTGCTTTTATCTGCTGTAATTCTCAATAGTTTATAGATAAAATAGTTCAGTCGATGCTAAGACGGAATAGCGATTTTCAACGCGGACTCGAGGTTTTTCTTCGGGGCCCCACGTGCTGGAAAAACGCGCTGAATACACGGAAGATTTTACTTGGACTATGTTAGTAAACTACTTTATCTTCCATAATTTCAAGACAGCACTATTTCAAAATACCTTCTACAGAGTTGTTATTTACGACATAAGTAAATGTATAGGACCCGTTTAGTTTTTTTAGTTTCTCTTTTGGCTTGTATTCTTGTGTCGTATGCTGCTGCCTCTTCTGATGTAGCTAGCGGTTCCAGACTATCGTCGTACGGTACAACTCCCCATGATTCGGAGACTTGTTTGTCAAAACTAGACTCTGCGTCGCTTTCTGTCAAACTTGAGGAAGATTTTGACGGCGAAAACGGTGAAGACATGCCTAAACGCAGTCGAGAATAGCGCCTAATCGCTCTGTTGCATACGAAGAGATGCGCTTTTTCGTTGAGTCCCTGACGTCACAAGTCAAGTAATGCGTTAAACCACAGACCAGTAGAAACGTGGGCTTGGATTTGCGAAAACAGTAATGGCCGACAGATTATTCGTGTTTTTCGGCCAGCTATTTTAGCGCTGGGTGAGCATATATCGATCAAATTTATAGCAATTCGCCTTTTTTTTGAACATATTAAATAATGTTACGTTAAAAAATACCGAAAAGAAGTGCAACAATTTTCGTCGTGGTGGCACTTTAAAATTGTCCTCAGTAGTTGAAAGCTGATAGCTACCAAAAGACCCTTGAGGGCTTTTGCCAAATTTTGTATCTATAAGCGGGGTGTTGTTTAAGGTGGGAGTCATGATCTGCGCTAGGGCCATTTTTGAGTTTATGGCCTGTAGCTTGGTGAGCAACTTGTTTTCATCTGTCTGCTGGCCTTTAATAACCTTTATTGTCAGGGCCTCGTAAAGAAGACATCTCACAGCCTGATGTTTTGATCAAGATCTGTCCTGATCTTGGTGCGTTTTGTAAACAACAACTTCCATAAATGGTTGTGGAGCTATTGTATCCCCTCTACCCTTGAGATGCCATTGTTGTAACATGGAGGTGCAGCTTTGTTTTGCCTGCATGTCACCCTCATTGTCCAGGTCATTGACATTCTTGCACTGATAAAGGGTAAACTTACAAATCTTGATCATCAAAGCTAACACATGATTACAGAAGCCAACTGCACCAGCAACACAAATACAGTAGGCATTTTTGACCTTTCCACTCACAATACACAGAGCTTCCTGAAGCTGTGATGACAGCTCGACTTAAAATAAAAACAGTTGTCATCGCTTGCCACAAATATTCCTTTTAAGTATTCATTTTGAAGGAACGTTGTTGCTTTTCTGATACTTGTTGGTACAGAGTGATTACTGCTGCCGGAGGAAATGTTTTTTTCCCGATTTCGAGATATGCTGGTTCATTTCGGCCCGCGTAAAGAAAGGCATTCGAGTGAGATTTGTAGACCAGCAATCTGACAGATACTCAACAACAACACTAGTACTCGGAGTCACGTTCTTCCTCGCCGCTTCTTGTTGTCTTCTTTTAGTGTAGATTTTGTGGACATCTGGATCTACAATGATCTCGGCCAGACTTTACATATTCTTCGGCCCGTAATATAAGAGGTAAGTAATAAATGTTGACCAAACTAACTGCTCACGTGCGCAACGAGGAGTCTTACCTTTTAACCAATAATGCTTTCGTTTTCGAACCCTTTAAGGAATCACCTCTACATTTCAGCCAGAATCGTAAGTAACGCAGCTCCCGGAATATCGTCTTCTGTCAAAACACGGGCAGCCATGCGTTGCCGTCGTAAAAAAATCAGGAAAAAGGCGCTAGCAGAGGAATGACTAGCCTCGCTTTCACGGTACTAGTCCCGGGCCAATCCGAGCGGCCGCCATATTTGCATTCGGTGTATGAAATAAAAACAGTGCACCATAGAAAGTTCGCTTTTTTTATGCATCGCAACTTGTGGATAAGAATCGTTTGTGCTCACTTTCCATGGCCTATCTCCATATGCTAGTCCCTACAGCCAAGAAAGGGGTGTGATAACATTACAAAGTTCTTGACTTCCTTTCCCCCACTACCTATTTTTACAGGTAACTTCTCTTCTACGTACACCTTGGAAGACAAAAGCCATAAGAGATGGTGAGTTTATGCTCTTAAGGAAGCACTTCATTTTGTAATGCTTTTGGCTGAAATGTTTTCGTAACATGAAGAGACAGTGTTGACAGTAAAAGCGAGAGAGAAACGTGGTAATCCAAATCTAAACATATATCGTAAAAATAAAATAAAAATGACATCTGATAATGTTGAACTTCCCTGGCAGCATGGCAGCCTTTGCTCAATGAGTTGACAACTTCTATTCGGTTCTTATTCTTTGATACAATGATACAAGAAGAGTGTCGAATAGCTGTCCAAAGTTGCATGCTGGCGGGTGGGTCATAAGGAACTCATCGCCCCTTGAGAGAGTTTTTTTATGCTGCTGTCACATGTCTCATCCCCACCCCCCTTTCCTCACAACACGGCTGTTGGGGATGACAGTTTAGACAGCGGCCGCCCGTTCATGTGGCAGGTTGTGCCGGGTTACTTTAAATAGAGAAAATGGTGGCAATCTCCTCTGTGCTGGCAGAAAAATGATGAGATATGCCGGAGTAACTTTGCTTTGTCTAGCATCTCTATACATACGTACGTACATACATACATAATTGGCCGCTCCCCGCATGGGCTTTTCAGGGCCAATGAAACACAACGAAACGACAGAACAGAACAACAACAACTGTTAATAATCCCAACTGGTCGGAGACAAACCAGTTGGGTATTTAGAAGTGTTGGTGGAAAGTTGAACCAGGGACTACCAGGATCAAATTCAACGAGTGGTCAGAGCGGGTCTTGAACCCGGGATCTCCAGCTCTCTAGGCAACTGCCCTAACCACTGGGCCACACTCCCTCATACAATTATGATGATTCTGGCAGGGAGTGTCTAGGGCATCTACCTCTTGACTCTGTTGAAGGGCTTCTCTTGTTAGCTTAAGCCAGTGAACGTGCGATGTATCAAGTTGCGTCAAAAATGCATACAGTAACGTTTAAATTTATGCAGAAAATAGCAATCTAAAGACCTATGCTGAAAGCTTACATTTTCTGTTATTCGTTTTCAGTTAAATACATTCCTTCAAGGTGTACATTAGGTGAGTTTAAAAAATATGAATAATGATGATGACCATGATGATGATGATGATGATCAGCTGCATTTAGTGCTGGGACACTAATTGGGGACACTGTCCAGAAATCAAATCAAATGAAATAAACACATATCAAATGGTAGGTTGGTTTTTGAGGAGATGGGAAAACCGGAGTACTTTCACAAAAACCTCTCGGAGCAGAGTAGAGAACCAGCAAACTCAACCCACATATGACCGGCTGCGATTTTCATAATTCTGTGGAATCTCATCTTCAAGTGCCAACAGCCAAACTGCGTTTTGGCTTCCATCAATCAAACTTCCAACGCCAAGCTGAGAGTTGACATGAAACCACGGATGCTGAAATCAATAATTGTTGATACGTGACGCTTAGTGCTTGGTTGAAACAACCCAAACCTTTACAAGAATGCACCTTAGGCCTAAACATTTTCTAGAGCATAGTGTTTAGGCCTAAGGTTCCAGATTCTTGCGGCTTTCCGTCGCATATGATGTAAGCTTCACTGAATTGTAAGCTGTTTTTAATTTGCAGAGCTCGAGATCACAGAATCTTTATCGTACCGCATCTATCACAGCAACCCGCTCCTATCGGCAAATCACATATGTATCATATAGTAGATATGTGAAAATAATAACTAATGTAAGAACCTAGATAGCCTAACTTGGAAAATCTAGGTTCGTATTTGTGGGTGTTTACTGTACAATAAAGATTATGTGATCTCGAACTCTGCAAATTGAAGACGTGGCAATAAAACGAAGCTTACAATTCAGACCAAGTCGCCATTAAAATATAATTTATACAAAAAAGAAAACAAACTTTTTCCTAGTCCATTCTCTACCTACTCCTCAGGTTTTGCCGCCTACTAAAATTCGAGTATTTCCAAAAACAAAATATGCAAAGACATCAAAATTAAATAATGCTTCTTCCTACTGCCCCATAACCACAAAACAAAAACAACTTAATTTTGACTACACAGATTGGAAGATATAATGGCATTACAATGATTAATCTCATTCTATTAAAAATTGCAGAAATTCAGCCTGGACCTCCAACAAATGTGGTTGCTCTGCCAAGTTCTTCATCAAGCATTAACTTGAGTTGGAGTGCTCCTCGAGGAAACTTTGAGATTTATTTATATGTAGTATATTGTAACAGGATTGGTGATGGTGAAGGGCGAGTTAATGTTTTAAATGCTACTCAACACATACATGTATTTAAAGAACTGCATGGTTTCACAAATTACACATTATATGTTAAGGCAGTTACAAAGGCTTTGCTAGGAAGAAAATCCAGATCAGTCGTTCAAAGGACACTTGAAGGCAGTAAGTCATTTATTTGCCTACCCTTTTTACCACTTACAGTAGTGCTTAACCTGACTGAGAGCCTTTCCCTGATGCAGGGTGTAAACTGTAGGGGTTTGGGATGTTTCAGTTATAGTAGAGCAATGACCTGCAACCTGCACTTTACACCCTCCATTTCCATGATATTTTTTATATTTTTTTGCCTATTTTAAAGGACCATTCTGTCAGAAGGTTCACTCACTTGACAACTGAGTTTTAATTTTGCAGGAAATTTTCTTTAAAAAAAGAAATTTTGCGATTTATTGTACGTAAAATTTCTTACGACACTGCTGGGCAGATGACACTTTCTTTGCTTCATGAGTTCTGTCAATATTCCAGGGACAAAACCTGGAGTATCACTCCATGGAGTACCCCTATGGAGTACCCTTAAAAATAGTTGATCAGAAGTTAAAAAATTATTGTAAGAAATTATTGTAAACCAGTATTTGAGCAACCTAATGTCAAGTGTCAATATTTTTGTGTCAGTTTACTTTCTTTTACTTATTTTTTCTAGAACCATCAAAAGCACCTAAGAAAGTAAGCATCACCAGTATTACGCCAGATGTAAGTAATTTCCTAAAGAGTCTTTTCAGATTGCAGGGTGAAAAAAAACCTAACATCAAACTTATTTCCTTCACCAGAGTCTTGATTTAGAGTGGCAACCACCGCCAATAATTTACCAAAATGGAATTATAACCAAGTATATAATTGAGTGGGAAGAGCATGGTAAAATAGGATGGCCCAGCAGCTTAGAAGTACCAGGTCATATTCTCCATAAAACGATTAATGGGTTAACCAAGGGAAAAACATACAGTGTAAGAGTATCTGCAGCAACTGTCATTGGCAGGGGAATA
This sequence comes from Montipora cactus, assembly GCA_014634245.1. NCBI lineage: Eukaryota > Metazoa > Cnidaria > Anthozoa > Scleractinia > Acroporidae > Montipora > Montipora cactus. Next base: position 172,486 of record BLFO01002942.1, on the reverse strand, counting down.
TGGAGCCCACCAGTCATTGGAACAGTCCTTACTCAGCTAGAATATGGTAAGAAGTAGTATATGTATTACAAGGCTCGAAATTGCGACCAATACAGTTGCATTTGTGACTTAGGAGCAGGCGTAGCTCAGTCGGTTAGTGCGCGGTCTTCTGAACTGGAGGTTGCCAGTTCGATCCCCATCTCATTCCGCCCATGCCTGTCTTGACTTTCCTCTGATCTGTGTAGCTGTAGCTAAGGGGAGTACTTTTCCCCTATATTTAGTGTTATTTATCAAATGTCACAAAAGTTGTCCTGTAATTTATAAATAACACATTGAAGTACCCTTGCGATTTATAAATCGCGCGATGCGCAACTTTGCGATTTAGAAATCGCAAGGTTGCCAAAATTGCGATTTATAGATCGCAAGATCACGAACTTCGCGATTTATAAATCGCAACATTACGATTATGGTTTAAACTCAATCGGCATCAGCATGCATATTATTAGTATGGAAATTTCTTGTTACCTTCCCTTTATCAAGAGGAAGTTAGTTCATCAGTAGACAGATAACGAAGTGTGAGCGTATTAAATCTATTTGGTGGGAAATAGCAATTTAAAGTTGTCGTCCTCGCAGATATCGGTTCGTTTAGTCGGGTGGAAAGTGCCTTTGCTTTGGAGGTCACAGAGGATTGGGATCGTACTCGGGTTTTAATTGCTTTCTCGTGTGTATCTTTTCATATTATAGCTTTTAGATAGGTTCTCCAGTTTTTCGTTGGCGGGAGAGTGTTTCATTCTAAACATGAGGCTGGGAGTCCAAGACGAAGAGCGAAGCCAAAAGATGCGAGTCTTTTTTCGCTTGTCCTTTTCGCGAAAAACTGAACAGCATGGTGGCAGGAATTTTTGAAAAATATGTTATTTTGTTGTAAGGGCGAGAGCAAAACATTTTCATCTTCTTCAAACCGTCGCATTTATTTTTGCTTAAGCACCAGGTTTCATAAACCCCCACTGAAGGAAGACTGAACAAACAAATAATCGAATAAAAGAATTAGAGCGGTATTTACTTTGTATATTAAATTTGTAGCGCAGCTCGGCGGGCCAAAGGCGCGCGCGCGGAGCACCATGGTTAAGAAAATATGGTAACCCATCAATGAAAGAAATTTTGGTTTTAGCTATGTCGTGCTTATGCGACCTTCCATACGTCCGTACGTATGTCCACCCTTCCATGTATGCCAATGTGACTAGTATCACGTGACGATATCACGGGCTCAAGTTTAGAGCCCCTCTAGGTGGCCATATTAGTAAAATGGCCTTCTCTGTGAAGGGCTTTATGTGGTTCGTATGTGCAAAAATAATCACTTTTTATGGACTGTTCAAAATTTTTTACGGAAAACCCCTGCTAAAGTATGTGAAAAATATTAGGGAAACAATTCCAAGCAATTTTAGAACAGCAGTTGATGTTACTGATGAAGATTCACATTTCCGTATGAGCCATTATTTTGAATACGTGTTTTTGAAATGCCACGGACTAGTTTGTCTTTTTCGCGTTGAAAATCGCCCTAGATCATCAAATTAACTACTCATGAATGAAAACTTCCTATTTTGGTCTTAAAAATTTGGAAAGTTTGGTTAAAAGAAAGTTTTAAACAATCTAGTCATATTTTTTTGCCCCTCTAAGTCCGAAGAGTAATTAATTATGCAAAACACAATCGCCTTTGTTTGTCGTCGTGAAGAAATGACAGGTGTTGACGCATGTAATTGTAAAAAATTGAAAAAAATTAATTATCGGATTCTTCTTTTTTGGCCAAATTTGGTGGAAATATTAGTTAGCTAAATTAAAAAAAAAAATTAATGGTAATGGCAATGGTAAGATAATGTAGGGCGATGATTACAATAAGGATGGCAAAGAACTCAGAAGGATTGGTAAGTACTCTCATCTCTTCACCAACCCTCAAAGGCGTACCTTAATTTGCGCATCATTTAAAAGAGATGAGACTGTCTATTACGTCACGTCTACATGTTCAAATTTTGCGACGCATGCTTATTGTTAGGGGATTGGACCCCAGTGTAATGCTATGCCTCCGAAGAGAGATCATCATGGATTTCAAATAAACTTTGAACTTTGGGTTGATGTCATAATATAAATGTGTTGCCTTGGAGTTGACTTTCCTGTGTTAATCTTTTAACACTTACAGAGGTTTTTTTTTTTACAGTAAGTGAGACGACTGCAAGATCGCAAAATACAATGACAGTCACTACCCTCTCAGGTTAGTAATTATGAAGGGTTTCCTCTGGATGTGAAAGGATTCCCTCTTGACGATTTTCAAATGTCTAGGGGACAATACAGGTCACGATTCACTGATGAAAGGGTCACATTTTAGTTTGCATTGTTGCTGTTGGGCTTCGCAGGTGGCTGTCTCTATCAGTAGTTTGAAACGGCAAAACAGGAAAAAAAAAACTGCACTGGAAGAATTACAGTAGCAGTCACTGAGCAAACTAAATCTGCTCAGGTCTGAACAAAAACTCGCCCGATGTGAAGGAATCCGGAATCCGGAATCCGGCAAATGTGACGCTTTGGAATCCAGAATCCAGGATCCAGAGAGTGGAGTCCGAAATCCATTGTATGGAATCCAGAATCCACGGAATTGGAATCATTGGATGGAATCCAGGATCTATTTCGGTGGAACCCGTGACTTTGGAATCCGGAATCCAGATCCGAAATCCATGGGTTGGAATCTGGAATTCGAGGTACACCTGTGGCCTGTTTGTCAAAAGTCCCGAAACTTTTCGGGTCTATTTCGGGTGCCACAATTCCCTTATATCTTCGCAACGCCGCGGTTTTAAGCCATCAAACTTCGCTATGCTTGTTAAAAAGGGACAAAACATTAAGATGTGCTATTTACACGATAAGAATGACATACATATATCAAGTGCTTATACATGTACATCAAAACTGTTATACATACATCAAGACTGTTATACACACATCAAAATTCGCCATATACATATCAAAGCTCATATTTACATGTTGAACGATGCTACACTTACATCAAGATTATCTGATATATTTACATCAAGATTTTTTAGCAATATGTAATTCAAGTTTCCACATAAATATACATCATGATTCGTAATACTTTCCATCGAGTTTTCAACACATCAAGATGCGTGATAACATACAGTGTGACTGCTAACGTCTGTGTCTTATATATCTACATCATTCGTGATATATATACATTAAGATTTGTGATATACCGGTATACATTGCAATCGAAGGATACAAATTAACACGACTGGACAGAATAAGGAAAACCAGTGGAGGCGTCTGCGTGTACATCCGTAACTCACTAGAAGTCAAAGTCCTTAAAAACTTGACCGAAACATCCACTTCTGGCTTCCAACAACTATGGATACAAACCAGCACAGAAAATTGCGCCCGATATTGCTTTTTACCACAATTGCTTGTAATCTCGCAATCTGACTGGCTAATTTGCCGTTGTCGAGTCTAGACAACGCTGTACACGTCATAAAAGTAAAGTCTCTGCTTACGAGCCAGAAGGCTCATCAGGCCGGCGCTTATCTCCGGTTTCAGTAGCATGAAGCGACTAGGAGTATTTATACTCCCCCTGGATGGGATGCTAGTCCATCGCAGGGTTACCCCCAGCATTACGCCGGTACCCATTTATACACCTGGGTGGAGAGAGGCACCGTGAGAGTAAAGTGTCTTGCCCAAGAACACAACACAATGTCCCCTGCCAGGCCCCGAACCCGGACCACTCGATCCGGAGTCGAGCGCACTAACCATGAGGCCACCGCGCACCTTACACGTCATGCTCGTGTCATTTTGTCACGCAATGTAATAGCCAATCAGGAACGCCCATTTTGGGAAATAAACCAATCATATTGCGAGAAAGGTATAGACAGCACTTGCTCTTTCTTTGAGTCATGATTTTGAACAGGCTCTGAAATAAAAACTTTCTTTGGCGCTGAATATTATGGTAAAAAACAAATCGAAAGTGGTTCAGCGTTGTCTGTATTCTTATCGACGACGATATTGGTCATCACAGTGGTCAGAATTTGTTGTGGACTCACTTGGCTGCGCCTCCTGAGTCCACAACATTTTGACCACTGTGATGACGAATATCGTTGTCGGTAAGAGTACAGACAACGCTGAACCACTTTCAGTTTGTTAATTGTTCTGTGTATAGGCCACCTCATTGTCTGGTGAGTTGCTTTGTGGGTGACTTCATTGATCAATACATCCAAGCATTAACCATTGGTAAGGATATACTTGTTTTTGGTTATTTGAACCGCAATCGTTTGAAAGATTGTCCAGATTCCAGTGCTTTGAAAGACTTGTGCTATTCTTTTAATTTAATTTAACGTCATCCCTTATCGACGTAATTATGACATCAAACACCGATTTAATTATAAAGAGCGGTGTACTAGAAACCTGTATTAGCGATCATTATTTAGTCTACTCATTGCTTAACCGTAAATTTCCAAAACGTCCTCCATCCTATAGAAGTGCTAGAACTTAGAGGAATTATGATGCTGCAGATTTTAAATGATGTTTTGTCGCGTGTATAGTGGGACCAGATTTATTAAACTGATGACGTTAACGAAAAATTAGAGTCTTTCAACGATAGGTTTCTGAAATATTAGATCAACATGCACCAATCAAAAACATGAAGATAAGGAACCGTCAATGTCCGTTTATTAATGAAAAAGTAAAATATCTCATGCGCAACAGAGACACTCTTCACAAGCTGGCCCGTATTCCTGGTTTAGCAGTAGACTGGAAAAGGTACAGCTCATGTCGTGAAATGGTGAAATTAAAGTTGAGAGAAGCAGAAAGAGACTAATTATATTAAAAAGGAGATCACATTTATGAATAAACAGTGCATATCGAAAACCATCAGGAATAGTCTCCCTCGGAAGGAGGTGTCAAACGCAGTATATACTAGGGATATTACGTCTCTAGCTAATGATTTCAACAAATTTTTCACCACAGTGGGAGTTAATGCGTCTTTTGATGCCAAGAAAATCGCCAATGAAAACAATGTATCGCTGACTGAGTCTAACTTACCTTCAGTCAGGTGAATTTTACTTTCATCCTATGACGTCACACGAATTACGTAAAATTGTTAAGTCTTTTCCATCGAACAAGGCACCAGGATGGGACAAAGTCCCAATGCCAGTCATCAAAGGTGCCTTACCCACAATTCTACCTGTGATATTTTTTTCTGTGTTTCCGGAAAAGTGTAAGAAATATGAAGTTATTCCTTTATTAAAAGAAGGAGACCATGAAATAGCTAATGTTAATCGTCCAATCTCTCTGCTACCAGCAGTCTCAAAAATCTGTGAGCGAGCAGCTTTAAACCAACTAATGGAATATATGTCACGTAACAAGCGTCTTACAATCCACCAAAGCGGAAATAAAAAGCTGCATTCCACAGAAACATGGAACATCTTTGTAACAGATACGATCTTTGACGCAATTGATGTAAACGTCTTACTGCGCTAGTAGTATTGGATCTTTCCATAGCCTTCGATAGTCTGGACCACAACACACTGCTATGTAAACTACGCACTCTTGGCGTATCAAAAAATTCTATCGAATGGTTTAGAAGTTATCTGTCGAACAGATGTCAGTTAGTTCGCATTGGTACTCATTTATCGTACAGTAGATCACGGTGTTCCGCAAGGCTCGATTCTCGGACCGACATTGTTTAACATCTATATCAATGTCCTTTCTGGCATTCCAAGAGTATGCTCTGTGGAATCGTGTGTGGACGATTAAAGGAGGCTAAGACCGCTATGGCCCAACTTTCAGTAGACCTAAAAAATATCGCTGCCTGGTGTTGTTCAAACAGTCTTAATAAATCCCGATAAGACTAAGTTACTAGTATTTGGAGCACGTCAGATGCTAAGGATTTGGGTGTTGTTTCGATTCAACTTTAAGCTTTAATGAGCATGTAACACAGAAAGTCTCTAAATGTATTGCAAGCCTTAGCCAAATCAATGGCGTGAAATATGCATTAGACAGAAACCCTCTAACCATTATAATTAACGCTCTAGTACTTAGTAGACATGTCCCCAGATCTTGCCGAAGAGGTCTGGCAATAACCTGGATGATATAACTATATCCGCTTTCAGCAGTTCAGATTGAAGTGAATTAATTCCAGGAGCTATTCCATTTTTCATGACTTCGATTGCCGAGGTATGATGCAGAAGAGGGTGGATTTGCTGGTTCCTCTGGCTCTGGCCGATTAAGGACTTCTTCAAAGTGCTGCACCTACCTCGCAGCTTGCTTCCTTTCTGTTGTTATCACCTTACCCTGCTTGTCTTATACTGGCATACTGTGGTTAGTGTTGCTGCTACAAAGCTGTTTAGTGATCTTGTACTGTGCCAAATTCTCTCTTCTCTGCTGCTTCCTCTGCCTCGCTAGCCAGATTCTCGATGAAGTTCCTCTTGTCCTTTCTTGCACTCCTTTTCACTTCTTTATCTTTATTCTTGTACTCCTGCTGCGTCCGTTCAATCTGCTTTGATGACTTAGTATTTAACATCTTCACCTTCCTTTGCCCTCCTCCTAGCTTCTATTCTGACCCATGTTTCAGCTGGTCTTCTTTTTCTTAAAACCAACAGCTTTCTTTGCAGCGTCAGCGTATGACTCCTTTATTCTCTTCTATGAACATTCCACTGAATCCTGGTTCATCCTCAAGAGTGGCAAGAGCAGCAAACCTGTTCTTAAGTTCAATACCGAAGTTTCTTCTGACCTCCTGCGATTTCAGCCGATTGATATCAGACACTTTCCTGCGTTGTTTATTGGAGGCTACAGCCATAAGCTTTAGTTTGATTTTTGCGAATAACATGTAGTGATCACTAAATACATCTGCACCTCGATATACGTTTACATCCAGTAGAGATCTCCTCCATTCCTTGTTGATTATTACATTGTCGATCTAGTTAATTGTACGACCATCGGGAGATTTCCAGGTAAGTTTGTGAATATTCCTGATGATATGGGCAACACCACTGACATGTGCATTTTTCTCCCCTGAAAACAGAATTGTAAAACCGTCTCCTGTCGTCTTTCTTCCCACGCCAGTCCATCTACATTCACTAACAACAAGGATGTCTAGGTCGTATCTTTCCATCTCTTTCGTAACCTGTGCTGTCTTACTAGTTTCAAACATTGTGCAGAAATTCCATGTTGCAAGTCGTATCATGTTTGGCCCAAGAAAACTCCTCCTTGAGCTCATAGCTTCCCGTATTGGATTTTCACTAAGAGCTGTCATACTGCCCAGCTCTGTAGCTTGGCTTGAGATTACCATAAGACCCTGCGGGCTTGAGTTCATAATTGCGGTTTTTTACAGGGTGGGGTTGTTAGCGCCACGTCCAACCCCCAACCTGGAGGGCCAGTGGTTTTCTGTAGGGGTTTCCCTTCCCTTAGCACACAGGTTCCGGCTATTTAGAGGCGCCGGACACTCGCCTCTCGCCGCTACCACTCGGCTGCCAAAGCATTCCCAGGGGCTACGATGACGGGGACGTGTGGCATGGGACTACTATGGCAGAGCCTGTATCTGGACGGTAGGCATTTCTAAGTATTTTCGAGGACACCATTGGTGGCACTTTTAACCTCACTGAGACCTGTTACCATAAGTTGTCCCTAAAAACTGGAGTAAAGGTGTTATATATATTCACGCTCCCAAGAAGGTGATCTCGGCAACTGTGATAACTGGAGGGGAATTACCCTACTTTCTGTGCCAAGCAAGATATTCTGCAGGATACTACTCAAGCGCATTGAAAAGGCTATTGATACAGGACCATATGTTTGCTTTACGCAACATTCAGGAACAGTCTCTCGAATGGAATACATCTGTTTGCATTAACTTTATTCATTTTCAGAAAGCATTCGATAGCATACACCGAGAAAGTTTATGGAAGATCTTCCAAGCTTATGGAATACCACCTAAGATTATCAACCTTATTAAGATGTTCTACAATAACTTTGAATGCAGTATCATCCTCGGAAATTCCATTACGGAAGGATTTCCAATAAAATCCGGTGTGCGCCAGGGCTGCATACTCTCGCCTATCCTCGTCTTTGTTACAATCGACTGGGTTATGCGCCAAACAACTTCCGAGCGCCTCCGTGGAATACAGTGCTGGCGATATTGCCATCCTTTCTTCAACACCGGCCCATCTTCAGGAGAAGTCGGACGATCTTAATATGAATGCCAAGATGATAGAACTGACTATCAGCCAAAAGAAATCCAAAATCATGTGTGTCAACTCTGGTGCAACTAGGTCAGTCAACATCGATGGAGAACCGCTAGAACATATTGAAGAGTTCACTTATCTTCGGAGTGTGATCAGTACGGATAGCAGTGTCCAGAAGGACATCAAGCCCAGGCTTAACAATCCCAGGTGTGCATTTAGTAGACTCAAAAACACCTGGAAGTCTAAACAGTATAGCCTTAAGACTAAAGTGCGCATCTACAACAGTAACGTTAAGTCTGTGTTACTGTATGGCTCTGACTGTTGGAGAATTGTCAAAAGGGACATAAACAAAGTCAGTGCCTTTCACAATAGCTGCTGCGAAAGATCTGCAACATCTTCTGGCCCAACAAAATTTCCAACAACGACCTTTACAAGAAGACTGGATGCACCGGTATCGACCTCGAAATTAAGAAACGCCGGCTCAGATGGTTAAGACATTTACTACGAATGCCGCCAGGGAGGATACCTAGGGATACCTAATGGCGGTCGGTCATGTTTCTACCGGCTCCGCTTTTTTTGTTTTATTTTTTATTTTTCTTATGGATTTCAGTCCTTATGGCATGCTTTATTCTAGTCGATCGGATTTATCTGACGTCTGGCTTTCTGGAAGTATTGGTTTTCCTTTTTTTGTTGGTGCAAATCGTTATCATTTGAACTCATTGTTGATGTATCGGATTCGCCATCTTGGATTTAGACTTGCACGGCGCCGTGGCTTTTTCCAGTCGTCAATCAGTCATTATCCGAATTCTGTTTCCACCTTTAATCTCACCCGTTTGATTGTCAGTGGTGACATCAGTGTGAGTCCTGGCCCTGACGATTCTCAGTTTATTCTTTCAAGAATCCGGCAGCGATCGCCGATGTTGTCCTCTATCGAATGCTTATCGCCGTCGAAACATTACGAACCTCACTGAGATCAGACGCGTTACATCTGCGGCTACGCCAATTCAAGTCCAGTTGACCCTATGTACGTTGAATGCTCGTTCGCTCAGGAATAAATCCGCCCTCTTCTTTGACTATGTTTGTGATCGTAAAGCGGAAGTGTTTGCCATAACTGAGACTTGGCTTTCATTTAATGACTCGGCGGTGTGCAAGGAGATTACGCCTGCTGGGTATAAGTTTGTTCACTGCCTGAGGAGTGATTGTGTGGGTGGTGGCATCGGTCTTTTATTCAAGGATAGCATTCATGTTTCGAATATTGCTTCTGGTTCCAAGTCATCTTTTGAATTTGCAGAGTATTTATTATCTAATGAGTCTTGCGGTTTAGACTTGTTATTGTTTATCGACCACCTTATTCTTCGAACCATCCTGTTACTATATCCACGTTTCTGGAGGAGTTTGCGGTGTACCTTGAATCGATAATTTTGTCGTCTGAGCCACTTTGTTTAACTGGCGATTTTAATGTTCATGTCGATGATCCTAATGATTCTTCTGCTCGTTGTTTCCGCGAGTTACTGGAGTCCATGTCTTTAACTCAGCATGTAAATGTATTAACACATAATCAGGGCCATACATTGGATCTGGTTATTACCCGAATTCTGATAGGGCTCCATTCACTGACTTCCCTATCTCGGATCATTTACCAGTGGTCTGTTCATTGAGGGTCGCCAAACCGCCCTCGTCTGTTTCTTCTGTTCCAGTCAGGAAACTACGGGCTATTTGATCCCGCTGTCTTCAAGCGTGACATAATTGACAGTGATTTGTTTCTTCACCCGTCAGATAACCTTGAAGAGCTCGTCTTGCAATTTCATGATACCTTGTGAGCATTGTTGGATCGTCATTCTCCTGTCAAGAGAAAACAAATTCGCGCTCGACCCTCTGCTCCATGGATGACTGACGAAAGTAGGTATGCAAAGCGAAAAAAACGAAAGGCGGAAAGGTATTGGCGAGCTTCGAAAACACCTACTAATTTGGCTCTTTTTCGTTCCCAGAGAAATCGCGTGACATATTTGATGAATAAAGCTCGTCAGGAATATTATAGGAATTTTATTGATGATATCAGCAATGACCAAAGAAAGTTGTTTAAGGCCAGCAAGTCCCTTCTCAATCTCGCTGAGGGTCCTACCTTCCCTCCATGTACATATTATCAAGTTCTGGCTAATGAATTCGGTGAATTCTTTGTTCAGAAGATTGCTTGAATAAGGTCTATGATCTCAAGCACCGCACATCGATCATTATCCAGCACCCCGCCTGCTGGATTGGTTACTGATGCGTCATTTTCTGAATTCGAACTTTTATCGGCAAATGATGTACAGGCAATTATTTTGTCATCTGCAAAGAAGTCCTGTCTACTTGACCCGATTCCAACTACATTACTTGCTGAACATCTTAATAAACTTCGACCTTCGATTACGAGAATGGTCAATCTATCGCTGAGTACTGGTCATTTCCCTGACTCTTGGAAACTTGCGATAGTGCGACCACTCCTCAAGGAAGGTGGTCTTGAGCCTGTTGCTAAGAACTACAGACCAGGGAACAGCTTACAGTACACTTCAAAGCTGGTCGAGACTGTTGTTGCCAAGCAGCTGCATAAGCATTTGTCTTCGAATAACCTGCTTCCAGTCTATTAATCGGCGTACCGCCATCACCACAGCACTGAAACCGCTCTGCTTAAGGTTGTAAAAGATATTCTAATTAATATGGATAAACAACGGGTGACTTTACTTCTTCTACTCGACTTGAGTTCTGCTTTTGACACTGTGGATCATGGTACGCTGTTACGGCGATTGAAAAACTCCTTTGGTATCCAAGGCAAGGTCCTCTCATGCTTCCAATCCTATCTGTCTGGTCGTTCTCAGTGCATTTCGGTACACAGTGCACTCTCAAGAAGATTCAATTTGGATTGTGGTGTTCCGCAGGGATCTTGTCTGGGTCCTCTTTTATTCACACTCTACACCAGTAGATTGTTTCAGATTGTTCAGGCGCATCTGCCTGACGTTCATTGTTTTGCAGACGATACTCAATTATATATTTCCTTCTGTCCCAATGACGGTATTAATGAGCTTCCTGCCTTAAATGCTATGGAGTCCTGTGTTGATGATATTCGTTCGTGGATCTTAACCGACAGTCTTAAGCTCAATGATGACAAGTCTGAATTTTTGGTTATAGGAAGACCTCAGCAGTTGGCTAAAGTTAACACTCATTGCATACGAGTGGGTGATTGCAACGTCTCAGCAGTCTCCTCTGCTAGAAACCTCGGCTCTTGGTTAGACACAAAACTGTCAATGGCTACCCACATCACGAAATTGTCTGGTTCTTGTTTTTATTATCTCTATAATATTCGGCGGTTAGGGAAATACCTCTCTAGACGGTGCGCTGAGACTGTTATGCATGCATTTGTGTCAGCTAGGATTGACTATTGTAAATGTATTTTGTATGGTATTCCTGACTATCACTTGAGCAAGCTACAAAGAATACAGAATGCTGCTGCCAGACTGGTTTGCCAACAGAGTAGATATTGCCATATCACACCCCTACTTTTTAATTTACATTGGCTACCAGTTAAATTCCGAATTGTTTTTAAAATTCTTTTAATTACCTTCAAGGCTCTTAAAGGTTTAGCACCTAACCCTAAAGTATAAAATTACATATGGAGGTAAAATTCAGAAAATGTTATCACTATTTAAATAATCTAAAAACTTAGATAACTATTACAAATAGGTTAAAAATCACACTATATATAAATAAAATAACATAAAGTCGACTATGAAAACGCTTCACGAAATAAATGTGTCTTAAGTTTGGTCTTGAAGCCAGCAACAGTGCTTTCAGACCTAATGTCTAGAGGAAGAGCGTTGCAAAGTTTTGGCGCCGCATATGTAAAAGAGCGATCACCAAGAGTAACTTTAAACAACTTTTTAGGGCAACTAAGGAGGAGACTGTCACGAGAGCTCCTTAGCTTATACCGTGGAGATGACTTAATGGAAATTAACGAGGCTACATATGTAGCTCTTAACTTTTATTGTAATGCGCATTTGAGCACATCCATATGGAATGTGCGCACTACAAATGTTGTGTTATTATTATTATTATTATTATTATTATTATTATTATTATTAAGGTTGCTCTTAGGTGGACGCCTGCAGGCAGAAGGAAAAGGGGGAGGCCCCAAACCACTGACGGCTGAGATTGAACTAAGTCAGATGGGTCTGACACGGGGAGCGGTTCAGGCAATTGCGAAGGACAAGACTAGGTGGAGGAGGGTCATTGTTGCGACCTTATGCCCCAATGGGGACTATAAGGATCTATGATTATGATTTAGTATACTCGTCTGTTTCTCCTGTGTATGGGGTAGTACATCTTACAAGAATATTTCTGAGCTAAAGAAGATCCTGAACTTTGGTGCACGCATAATCACATCATCAAGGAAGTACGACCATATTCAACCAATTTTTAAGGAGTTAGGCTGGTTAGCTGTCGAATCTACAGTCAAGCTTAAAGCTGCCACGATGATGTTCAAGTGTATGAACGGTTTAGCACCTAAATATCTTAGTGATAAATTCATCCGTCGATCATAGGTTCACTCACGTAATACAAGGAATAAATATGAATTAAACATTCCTTTGTGCAAATCCGTAACTGGTCAGCGTAGCTTCGTCTTGGAACAACTTACCTGATGACATGAGAAATGTCAAAGATTTGAATGTCTTCAGTTATAACATCGTATAAGGAAATGCTTTTTAACAAACGCTCGTAAATGTCTATACTATTGTTATATTTTTATTACATTTCTTAGCTCTGTACATAGGAACTTTTTATATTGAAAACATTTGTTTTTACATTTTGTAATTACGTTCTGAAAAGCCATTGTTGGATAATTTAATAAAGTTTATTATTATTATTATTATTATTATTATTATTATTATTATTATTATTATTATTATTATTATTATTATTATTATTATCATTACTATTACTGTTCCTCAGGTGAGAACTAACAAATTCACACATGAACGTTATTCATTATCTACAAGGTCTGAATTAAATACTTAATTTTTAAAGAAACAAAACAATGCACAGAAATAGCTCTGTGAACAACGATGAGTTGCATAATGAGAATATTAGGGAACTTAAGCAACGACAACGGCGACGGCAACGAGAACATCACAAATTCGCGTTTTTCACTATTGTCCATTTCTTTGTCGTCATCTGTAAAACAACAACGTGAAATAGCCAAATTTGAGGCTTTATGAAGGACATCAGCACTTGAGGATAAATTTTCATTTTCTCCCCTACATTAAGCGCCGTTCGAACTAGTGTCATTTTTGGCGAACTGCCACACCCTTGTTATATGAAAAAGGTTGAAATAGTCACAAGTGATTACAATAACGCAAGTTTATAATTTGAGATGACGTTCTCGTTGCCGTCGCCGCAGTCGTTGCTTAAGTTCTCTATTGTCTTCCTGTACTCAAATGTGCCATCTTGTGACGGAGATCCATTGCGTTTTGAAACCATTTAGAGCCTGGTTCGAATTTGTGCACTATGATTCTAGGCATGGCTGACGTGGGCAAAAAAAAAACACACACACACACATGTTTCATTTACTAGTTCATTTAATATAGCCCAAATAAGACAGTTAGTAAGTTATGACTAAATCAAAACAAAGAGAGCATTAATGAGTCAAGTGTCATTTTCTCTATTTAATTTCGTAATTAACTTTATGTGTATGGCTTTCCAGGATAAGTTAATGATAGTGATATTTTAAGGTATGTATCTCTCTCTTACTCTCAAACAATACGCTCTTATGACAAGAAAATCACCTTCCTGCGCGTACTGATGTATTTAAATGTTCTTTTTTCCTCGTACCATTTTTGTATGGAATAGTTTCCCCAGGAGATAGTACACGCTGTAAGCCCACATCCTTAATTACCAATGTTTTGTTCTCTTATCCACAGAAAAATCATTAAAAGAAGCTGCTACAGCGATTGCAGCAGTTTTTTTCCTGTGTTTTCTCTTGTTGGTAGCAGTTGCTTGTCGGCGGCGGTTTGAGCAACGGAAAAAGAAAACAACTTTTGCTCCTTTAGACCCAGGTTAGCTTTCCTCATCGCATTTTATGCACATATGATCACTCCAGCTGCCTTGCGTGAAATCCTTGTTTTTTCCCCTGAACTTAATCATTACAACATGACAAGGGTTTCTACATCACCTTCTTTTTTTAGGTTTCAAATTTGATGCGTTTATCATCTACAGCACCGTGGACCAAAAATGGGTCACCAAAAAACTTTTGCCAACTTTGGAAAGCAAGCATAAAATTAAATGTTGCATTCACTACCGAGATTTTGTACCCGGAGTACCTTTTACCAGAAACATGGCAGACAGTGTCTACAACAGTAAAAAAACTGTAGCTGTTGTGTCGAAGAGCTTTTTAAACAGCAACTTTTGCAGCCATGAACTGAGCATCGCCCTTCATCGCCTGGCGGAAAGAGGAGATGATAGCGTGGTTGTTATCAAGCTTGATGACGTCAAAAACAGCCAGCTTCCCAAAGAACTGCGATTTAGGAGCTATATCGATTTCACAAAATCGACGGATAAGAGAACGTGGGAGTTTAAGTTGGTAAACGGTTTAAAAGCCTAGAATCTTGTCCTCCCTTCCTCTGTTAGTTAGAAAAATCAAAAGTGTACATGACTGTACTAATATCGTAAAAAGTGCATTGTTATGTGAATACAACGCTTGAGAAATTACGACAAATAGAATAGAATATGGCCAAGTAAATAGTTTCTTCTTAGCCTGAAACGATAAAAGTTGTGAGAGCCCTTCTTGCGGGTACCAAAATGCATTGAAATTCCAACCAAGAGCGAGCAGAGGAAGGGCTACCAGGACAAGGAAAAGAATATCACCTGGCCAAACCCGTCTTACGATGCACAGCTTAAGACCAACTTAGGAAAGCAGTTCTTACGAATTGTAGACGAATGTTTCCCCAAGGGCTACGCTCTTAGATCTTTTTTCAACCGTAATACATTAAAACTATCATATAGTTGCATGCCCAATGTCAAAAGCATAGTTGACGCGCACAATTAGGCCGTGCTGCAAACGCTAGAGCCTGAAATAGCCAGTGTAGAAAAGTCATGTAACTGCAGAAAAAAAGACCAATGTCCTCTAGACAACCAATGCCTAAGAAAGGGTATAATAAACCAGGCAACAGTCACCTCAAGCGAGGAAAATGAGTATTACGTAGGGCTAACTGACACAGAGTTCAAGGGTAGATTTGCCAACCATACGTAGTCCTTTAAAATTGTCGTGCACAGCAACCAAGCAGAGCTAAGTAAATATGTGTGGCGGCTGAAAAATGCTAAAGTAAACTACAACATCACGTGGAAGATTTTGGGAAGGGCTCGCGTGTATTCTAACAACGTACATTGTATCATCCGAGGATGATTCATAGGCTTCTAGCTAATAACAAATTATATTTTTGAATCAACAAGGCTGGAAATCCAACGATTTAGTCACAAGCTCCTCGGATGATCCGATGTACGCGTACGTCCTGTTCCTGAATGTTAAACACCGGAGAACCCCGTGGCTAACCAATAACCTCACTGATTGCTCTGTTGCCAACAGGGTTGATGAAGAGCCAATAACGAATCGCTGCCGCTTTTTTTCAAAATCACTGTATAACACCATGTATTCCTTCTTTCTGGCACTTGCCTGATGATTGCTTTGTAAGAAGCATGAAACTCGGAGTAGCAAATAAATTAACATACAGAAAAAGTTACGTCTTATTGATTAGCTCAATCTAAAGATATACTACGCTCTGCTAACGCATCGAGCACTCAACCGCAAGGATAGACTATACCCAAGATTTATAGCGGAGCTCCGTGCGCGCCGAGCACCATAGCTAAGAAAATATGGTAACCCATCGATGTGAGAAAATTTGGTTTTGTAGCCATGACGTCATGAACCATACGTACGTAAGTACGTCCGTCTATCCGTACGCCCATCCATGTAAGCCAATGTGACCAGTATCACGTAACCATATCACGGGCTCAAGTTTAGAGCTCATCGAGGAGGCAATACTCCAGTTTACACGAAAGCTAGTTTACTGGAAATCAATGTTATGGTCAATTGACACCTGTCAAAACAAGGTATCCGCTGACCAGTATCACGTGACCATATCGCGGGCTCAAGTTAGACCTTATCGAGGTCAGCTGTTTTTTTTTTAAGTTGACCG
>BLFO01002942.1:90550-100039 GCA_014634245.1 Montipora cactus | reverse complement strand
GCGGCGTGTAATCACAAATCATATTGATGAAATATGGGCAAGTGATCTTGTTGAAATGCAAAAATTTAGCAAATGGAATAAGGGTTACCGATATCTTCTAATGGTCATTGATGTTTTCAGTAAATACGGTTGGATTGTACCATTAAAGGATAAAAAGGGTGAATCTATCACTGAAGCATTCAAATCGATATTTAAGGAAGGCAGAAAACCACAATATTTATGGGTTGATAAGGGAAAGGAGTTCTATAACAAACACTTGAAAGACTTGCTGGAGAAAAATGGGATACTTATGTATTCAACTGAGAATGAAGAGAAATCCTCAGTGGTTGAAAGGTGGAATCGAACAATTAAATCCAAAATGTGGAAACAGTTTACAGTTCAAGGTAATACACAGTATTTAGATATGTTGCCAAAACTAGTAAAACAGTACAACAACACAAAACATTCAAGCACAAAGATGACACCTGTTGAAGCATCTGACAAGACGAATGAAGGAACCGTTTACTTTAATCTATATGGTGATATAGAAACATTAAAACAGAAACCGAAATTTGAAATAGGTGATAAGGTCCGAATATCTAAGTATAAACGGAAAGTGTTCGACAAGGGTTACACACCAAATTGGACTGAAGAAGTGATTACAATTGATAAAATCCAATACACTAATCCAATAACATACAAACTAAAAGATCTCAGAGGTGAAGATATTCAAGGAAGTTTTTATCAACCTGAATTATTAAAAGCCATACAGGATGTTTTCCGTATTGATAAAGTCATTAGAAGAGACTATAAAAAGAAACAAGCTCTGGTAAAATGGAAGGGATACAGTGATGATTTCAATAGCTGGATACCATTGAAAGATATTGAAAATATTTAAACCCACGTTATGTAACATATATAATAATAACTACGGTTCATACTGTGATTGCTACTTTGTAGCCAAAAATATTCAATTATTTCTGGCTACATTTAAACGCACGTATAAAATCGATTTAAAAAATAAAATATATAGGTATATCATCGTACCGATACAAAATGGAACTTCAAAAGACAAATTATAAAAATGACACACTAAAAGTCAAAATCAATTGTTATATCGATAAGAAAAATAAAATATGGTTTCGCGGAAAAGAAATAGCTTTGATGCTGGAATACAAAAACACATGTAAAGCAATCATGGATCATGTTCATAAAGATGACAAAAAATTCATGGTCTGCAAAATAAAGCTAAAAGTAAGGGGTAACAAAACGTTACCCCTTGCTGAGAGCCCTAAAACTGGGGGTAACGTTTTGTTACCCCTTGCTGAGGACCTTGAAAAAGCCATTGAATGTTTATTCATAAATGAATCTGGTTTTTATTCCCTAATTCTTTCTTCCAAACAACCTAAAGCAAGAGAATTCAAACATTGGGTTACAAGTAAAGTTTTACCATCAATCAGGAAAAAAGGATATTATGACATAAAAAGTAAAAAAATATTGATTGAAAGTGAATATGACTTGCATTGTAAAGTGGTGTCATTTATAAGAGACAAATATTGTGAAGCTTTCATGGTCGCTGGTCTAGGTGAAAATCAAAGGACTCAGAATACAAGATTGTCATCATGGACAAAAGGATATATGCCGGGACAGTGTGATCTTATGATTATGAATCCAACAAGCAAATACAATTCTTTGTGCATTGAATTCAAAAGCCCTACAGGTTCATACAATGTGTCTGAGCAACAACTTCATATGAAAAAGATGTATGAAAAAAATAAATGCAAATATATAATGAGCAATTCTTATGATGATATGATACTTGAAATCGTCAAACATATGGAAGAAAGCAATAGGTATATAAAACGCAGATCAAAAACCATTTAAAAAATATATAAATGTATATTATATGAACAAGTTTCCGAAAAAAATTCAATCTCAATCTCAATCTCAATCTCAATCTGAATCGGAAGAATCTGAAGAATATTCTTTGTATGAAACTGAAGAATCGGAAGAATCTGAAGAACATTCCCAAGTATCTTCCCAAGAATCTGTTTAAACGCACTATATTTAAAAAAATACATATAGTTACATTATATGGAAGAAAAAAAAGTGGAATTCAAAAAAGGACCTCCAAGGTTCTACACTGATGAAGAAATAAGAAAGAAGAAGACTGATTACATGCTTCACAAACCATGGTACTGTTATATATGTAACACTGGAATAAATTACAGTCTTGCTGGCAAACATTGCCATTTGAGAACCAAAAAACATTACAAAAATGCATTAAAACACAATGAAGAGAATTAATCCATGTTTTCGAAAAGACAATTCCAAGTGTTCATGTTTGGACGCTTTGAATTTGAGACTATTTAAACGCACATCTATAGGTACTTAAAGAAATAAGATCTATAGTTATGGTATAATAAGAATGAAAAATAATATCTCACATTACAATATGAATAAGAAAGATCTGAAAAAACTAAGCAAATCAGAACTAATCAAATTGCTGTTGAAGCAAGAAAAGAAAAAACCAATCCCAGCACCTCGTAAGAGTGTAAAACAAATGGTTCAAGATTACGAAAACAACATAATTCTTCCACCAATAGAGTTCAGAGATAAACCAGTACCAGCACCTAGAACCAAAACACCAGTGCCAGCACCAAGAACCAAAAGACCAGTGCCAGCACCAAGAACCAAAATAGAGCAAACAGAAAAAGCTCTGAAAGGGTTCACAAAGTCTTATGAGATAAACATCAAAAACGACAAAGACCCACTTGTGCAACTGCAAAACACAAGAAAGGCCGTTGCTAACCATATTGAAAACATATTAATATCAATGAAATGACTAAAATTTGTTGAAACGCTTAAGGTAATATTTACAAAAATGTCAAATGGAGAAATAGTGTATAAGACCGCATATTTCATCAGTCCAGCTCAAACTATCATAAATAACACAGAAATAGACAAATCCCTTGAAGTATCAAAACAAGGCATGCTAAATAAGATCGCAGTTTGGATTTCAGAGGGATCTGGTTGGACTGTTGAATTAGTTGAAAACCATTATCTCAATATCGTAAAATATGAACCAATCAAAGGATCATCATACATTAAACTACCACATGAACTCAGAAACAGTTCTCAAAGTTTAATAAACATAAAAAACAGTGACAATGAATGTTTTAGATGGTGCCATATTCGATATCTTAATCCTGAAGACAAAAATCCTCAAAGAATAAAAAAACCAGATAAAGCATTCATTGAAAATTTAAATTATTCAGGAATTGAATTTCCAGTGACCACCAAACAGTACAACAAAATAGAAAAAGATAATGAGATCAACATCAATGTATTTGGTTATGAAGAAAAACAAAAATATCCCATTTATGTATCAAAAGAAAAGTATGAAGATTGTATGAATCTGCTTCTTATAACAGAAAATGAAAACAAGCACTATGTATTAATCAAAGATTTCAACAAGTTTATGTACAATCAAACAAAGCACAAAGAGAGGAAACATTTTTGCATGCATTGTCTTCAGTGTTTCAGTTCTGAAAGAGTATTAACTGATCATAAAGAAAACTGTATCCAAGTGAACGGCACACAAGCGATTAAAATGCCAACAAAAGACGACAACATATTAAAATTCAACAACTTCAATAAACAACTTCCTGTACCATTTGTAATATATGCAGATTTTGAAGCCATAACTAAAAAAATACATGGATGTCAACCCAATAATGACAAATCATTTACTGAAGCTTATCAGAAGCATACAGACTGTGGTTATGGATACAAGGTTGTTTGTTGTTATGATGATAAATACACGAAACCAGTACAAATTTACAGAGGTGAAAAAGCCGTCTACAAATTCATGGAAGCTATGCTAGAGGAAGTTAAACATTGTAAGAAGGTTATGAAAAAAGAATTCAACAAACCATTAAGAATGACAAAAGATAATGAAAAAGAATTTCAAAAAGCTGATAAATGCCATATATGTGATAAAAAATACAATAAAACTGATGTAAGAGTAAGAGATCACTGCCATGTGACTGGTCAGTACAGAGGATCCGCACATCAAGATTGTAACCTAAATTTCAGATTGACTGAGAAAATACCAGTTATATTTCACAATCTCCGTGGGTATGACAGTCATTTTATAATGCAAGAGATTGGTGAAATAGTCAAAGAGCATAAATATACAAATACGAAAGGTGAAAAGTGTCAAATGAATATCAATGCCATACCAAACAACATGGAAAAGTATATGGCTTTCATGCTTGGTAATCATCTGACCTTTATTGATAGTTTTCAATTTATGAGCTCAAGTCTTGATAAACTGGTGAGCAACCTACCAAAAGAAGCATTAATATATACTTCTCAAAAATTCAAAGGTAAAGAGCTTGATTTAATGTCTCAAAAAGGAGTATATCCATACGACTTCATGGATAGCTTTGATAAATTCAATGAAAAGCTACCATCAAAAGAAGACTTTTACAGTATATTAAATGATGAGGATATAACAGATGATCAATACAAACATGCTCAAAATGTATGGAACACTTTTAATCTGAAAAATATGGGTGAGTACCATGACTTATATCTTAAATCCGACATACTTCTGTTAGCAGAAGTCTTTGAAAACTTTCGAAAGACCTGTCTGCAATACTACAAACTGGACCCATGTCATTATTTTACCAGTCCTGGGCTTTCCTGGGATGCTATGCTAAAAATGACTGACATCAAATTAGAGCTCATGACTGATATTGATATGTTTCAATTCATTGAAAAAGGCATGCGTGGAGGTATCAGTTACATAGCCAACCGATACGGAAAGTCGAATAATAAATACATGAAAACATATGATGAAAAGGCGCCCTCAAAATATATCATGTATCTAGATGCTAACAATCTGTATGGTTGGGCAATGAGCCAATATTTGCCAACTGGCGGTTTCAAATGGATGACTAAAAACCATATTGATAAGATAGACTTAGCCAAGTACACAGAAGATAGCAATAAAGGTTTAATACTAGAAGTCGACCTAGCATATCCAGAAGAACTACATGATTTGCATAATGACTACCCTCTGGGACCTGAAAAAATAAAAGTCAACGAAGATATGCTTTCTAATTATTGTCAAGAAATAGCCGATAAATTTAATGTATCAACTGGTTTAGTTCATAAATTAATACCTACATTAAGCAATAAAGAAAAGTTAGTTCTTCATTACAGAAACCTACAATTGTACACTGATCTTGGTTTGAAAGTAACCAAAGTTCATCGAGTACTAGAGTTCAATCAGTCCGCATGGTTGAAGCAATATATTGACTTCAATACTGAGAAAAGAACTAATGCTAAAAATGCTTTCGAGAAAGATTTCTTCAAACTAATGAACAACAGCGTCTTTGGTAAAACAATGGAAAACATTAGGAAAAGAGTAGATGTCAGATAAGTGACTGATGAAAACAAACTATTAAAAATGGCTGCTAAACCAACATGTGTTAGCAGCAAGATCTTTAATGAAAATTTAGTAGCTGTTCATAAGATCAAAGAAACACTAACCTTAAACAGACCGGCATATGTGGGTATGTGTATCTTGGATCTGAGCAAGACGTTAATGTATGATTTTCATTATAATTATATCAAACAAAAATACGACAGCAAAGCAAAATTATTATTCACAGACACTGATAGCTTAACTAATGAAATTGAAACTAATGATGCGTATCAAGACCTTTGGAATAATAAAGACAAATTCGATAACAGTGATTATTCGCAAGATTCACAATATTTCGACAAGACAAATAAAAAAGTAATCGGTAAATTCAAAGATGAGGCAGCAGCTATACCGATAACCGAATTCGTTGGATTAAGATCCAAAATGTATTCATACATGAAAGACAATGACAAAGGCGGAAAAACTGCAAAGGGAATCAAGAAGAATATCATCAAAAAGAACATCACTCTTGAAAATTATAAAAACGTTCTGTTTAATAATGAACAAGTGCATCACACCATGAAAACAATCAGAAGCAACTTACATCAACTTGGAAGCTATGAGCTTAATAAAGTGTCATTATCTTGCTTCGATGACAAGCGGTACATTCACAATAATGGTATGACAAGTCATGCATACGGTCACTATAAAATCTCAAAAGTTGGCTGCTGACGTCACGGCACAGCAGTGCCGGCCTACATTCCCACGAAATGACGTCATGTAAAGTTTTACTCAGTTTTGACGAGTTCTTTCCGTTCGTATGGTTTAGTTTGCAATCTTTTACCTCGTCGGGTATTCGTTAAGTTTTCTTTAAAAGTCTTCAATTCACATACACTCTTTATTTGTGAATCCAATCTTCTCCGCGATTTTTCATATCCCAGCATCTTCTTGTATTCATTCAAAACAATAATGTATCGATTCACATCATCCTTAGTGCCACTGATATCCATTGTTTCCAAGCTGTATATTTCTCTGTTCATATCAAAGGTAAATTGTTGTTGTCGACCCATTTGACTTTCAATAACCATAATACTATCCTGAATTTTTTCACATGCAGATTCAAATCTTGCAGTAAGCTGTTCCAGTGATGGAGCCATAATGTTTTTGTTGTAATCACACAACTCAAACTCAATCTCAAACTCAAAGTTTTTACCAAATGAGTAATTTATGGGTATATTTCTGATTGGTTAAAAAATCATACGACCATCTCGTGATGACTAATGTTCCTGGGGTAACCCCCTATTGTATGACATCATCGACTTCATGTGTTTCCTAGAAAGTCACGCTTTGTGATTCTTTCATGTTCCATTTGATCATGTAGTATTATTTTTAAAAACATATAGATTTCCAAAATACTAGACCAAAAAAATGGAAAGTAATATGGGGTTGGTACGAGAACATTTTTGCAAAAAATGTGCCCGTACCCCCAACTCCTATACTACTTTAATGCTCATTTGGAAAGGCATCGTCATCCAATACCTACGCCAGAAAAACTGATGCAGAGGCTTTCAGGAGGGTATGGTTTTACGAAGATTGATTTAGCAGATGCGTGCAACCAGATTGCACTTGGTCCTGAATCACAGAAGAGACTAGCGTTAAGCACTCATCAAGGTGTTCTTCTCCAAATGCGTTTACCCTTTGGGATTACCTCTGCCCCGGGATATTTTCAGGAAATTATGGATCAGCTTACAAGCGATCCATCCGGCGTTGCAGTTTAGCTGGATGACATACTGGTCAGAGGATCAACAGCGCAAGAGCACCTCAGCAATTTAAAGAGGCTACTACAACGCCTGAGTGACAAGGGACTCCGTTGTCGCCTTGAGAAATGCTTATTTGCTCAGCCCTATGTCGAGTACCTGGGACATCTGTTGTCAAGCCGAGGAGTTGCTAACAGTTGATGCTGTTCAGAAGATGCCTGCACACACGACTGTTTACAGTCTACGCTCATTCCTTGGTTCAGTCCAATTCATGCTACAGCAAGTTCCTGCCCAATCTGTCCACACATTTGGAACCCCTGTACCGGCTGACTAAGAAAAATTCTCGGTGGATTTGGGGTGCAGAGGAGCAAGCAGCATTCGACACGGTAAAATCTCTGTTGTGTGAAGACACTGTACTTGCACACTTTGACCCATTCCTACCCATAGGAATAGCCTGTGATGCTTCAAATGTTGGAATCGGAGCTGTACTTTTCCATCGTTACGAAGATGGCTCAGAGCGTCCAGTTGCCAACGCTTCAAAGACTCTTTCCGAAACGCAACGAAACTATATCCAGATACAGAAAGAAGCATTATCAATTGTTTTTGCACTGAGAAAGTTCCACCATTTTCTCTACGGAAGGAAGTTTATTCTTGTGACAGATCACAAACCTTTGCTCTCGCTGTTTGGTCCCACAAAGGCAACTCCTCAATTAGCTGCTAATCGTCTGGCAAGATGGGCTTTGATGTTAAGTCAGTACGAGTACACAGTAGAGTACAGGAAGACTTCTGATCATGGAAATGCAGATGCACTAAGTCGTTTGCCAGCTGGCCACGACTCTTGTTTCGATGGAGAGGAAAGCAAGGCGGATACAGATTGCATTTGTTCCATCAAGACCATTGGTTTGCAGCTTAATCCAGGAGACCCAACAGTGCTTTTGAAAGAAACAGAAAACGACCGGGTGTTGGCGACTGTAGTACGCTATACTCGAGAGGGTTGGCCTTTAGGAAAGGTTCGCGAGGAAAGTAATGGCACTGGGGACACAGCTTACACAGTAGAGGCATTCAAAAAGATTCGCGATTCCCTATCAGTGTTCAACGGGTGTCTTTTCTACGGAGCTCGTGTGATGATACCAGCCAGCCTGCAACCAAGAGTGTTGGAGATTCTGCACCTAGGTCATTTCGGCATGCAGCGTATGAAACACTTAGCAAGAACGGCAGTTTACTGGCCGGGGATAAATTCCTGTAATGTGGAAGTCAGTCGGGCATGCCAACCTTGTGCTGAACATCAGAACAAACCTCCAAAATCTCCTGTCCATCCTTGGATGTATCCAGAGAAACCTTGGAGCCGAGTGCACGTTGACCACGTTATCAATTTCCTACGTTCTAATTGGTTGGTATTTACGGATGCGTATTCCAATTACCCATGCATTCATCAAACCAGTTCTACGTCTTCCAAAGGTACCATCGACTTGCTGGAGGAGGACTTTGCACATTTCGGTTATCCGCATACCCTGGTATCGGATAATGCAACGACTTTCACTTCGGAGGAATTTCAGGAATGGTGCAAGTCAAGAGGGATCGTACATCTGACAGGAGCCCCCTATCACCCGGAGCAGCAGAAAGGCTGATTTAGACGTTCAAAAGATCACTGACAAGGTCGGAAACACCCCCCAGAGTCTCTCGTCCGCGTTTCCTCATGCAGTACCGGAGAACGCCGTTACCTTGTGGCTATTCTCCTAGTGAGCTTTTGAATGGTCGTCAAATAAGGACGGCCATAGATGTTCTTATAACGTCTCTTGCTCACCAGGCTCAAGAGCGTCAGAGCAAGCAAGCTGCAAAAGCTGCGCAAACACTAGCAGGCCGGTTAGATCCTCAGTACCCAATTTGGACCTCTTGCTATGCTCTCTATTGCGGTCCACGTCAAGACAAAGACCCAAGATGGGTACCTGCTGTGGTCACCAAAGTGCGTGGAGCTCGTTCTGTCTGTGTCAGGGTCTACCCAATGGGACCAATATAGCGGAGGCATGTTGAGCAGCTACGTCCAAGATACATCTCAGCAGAGGACGTGGAGCCAGGTGAAACCCCAACCCCATCAGTTAAAAGCGGAGATCATTCAAATGGTGGACCGGAGAAAGCTTCTCCACAGATGAAAGACAAAAGGTCAAGCAATGCGGAGACATCAGCCAAAAGGAAACGTCGAAACCCCAGGATGCCAACTGGTACCGAGTATGGCCCGGATAGGCCGCGAAGGTCTAGACGCACGAAGAAACCTAAATTTAACTAATCGCCTATAATAGAACGTTCTAGGCTAGGGGG
>BLFO01002942.1:83050-85550 GCA_014634245.1 Montipora cactus | reverse complement strand
ATTCATTAAGCGTGAAGAGGTATAAAGTTATTTATGCCCCATCTCCCTTTCCCATTGGACACAAGACTTTCCTATCGAGCTGCCTTGCCTGAGCTATGTTTACTGGGCAGATAACAAACAACAACTGGACTAGAATGGCTATGGGCAATAAACCCATCGCCGCCTTTATTCTAGAATAATTAATAAAATAATTACCAACAGCTTTCGGGTGTAATCCCTATGTATTTAATTTGTAGGCGTAAGCAAATCTGAGAGATTAGACGGAATAGAATTGTTGGGAACATCAAGCATTATAAGGGAGTATAATTTGAAATAGAGCTTGTTAATCGGCAAAATTCATTAAGCGTACTGAGGAATAAAGTTATTTACATGGTTTACTTATCATACATTTTTAGATTTACTTCATAATTTAGTCCTTTTTGGCTAGAATGGAAAATAACGAAGTCAGTCTTTTTGTATGTTAACGGGGAGTTTATTTGAGTTTAACCAGTCATAGATATTCAGTAATTCCTCTTTCACGATTGTTTCCAGTGATTTAAGACACTTGTTAGAATAAAGCAAATTTGTATCATCATCAAATAATTATAAATAGCAACATAGTTTATTTGAAGAATTACAACTATACTTTATTCAAATGAGAAACAATAGGGGACCGAGCAGGAAACCTTGTAGGAGGCACAGTGTTTATCACTCCTCGCACCCCGTAGTGCCAAAGTTTCCGCAGGAGGATTTGGTGGTAAATAGTGTCGAAAGCTTTTTGCAGATCAATAAACACTCCACACGAAAATTATCCCTTGTCTATATTTGACTGGATTTTGTTTACTATGTCAAGGTTTTTCTTTTTGCTTAGGGAAACCATACTAAGAGTGATAGAATACGTCATGCTTATTGAAAAACTATTTCAGTCAATTGTACACAACCCTTTGAAAAATTCGATTAATTTAAATATCGAGAGAAGGTATATCGGCCTGTAATTACGTGGTTCAGTTTCATTTCGGTCTTTAAAAACAAGAACAATTTTAGCATGTTTTAACCTTGCCATTCTGTACTGATATATTTATTGGGATCGCTAACGGTTTAGCAATTATATGACGCGCACATTTTAGTGAGCGCGTTGGGCTGGAGAATAATCCACGTGCTTTATTGTAGGTGTCAGCTTAATTTCACATTCAATTTCAGATGCGCGTGAACCAGTTTGAACTCAAAGGAACCATTATAACCCGTTATTGGCAAAACAATCTGTCAATTTTTTTTGTTATTATTATTATTATTATTATTATTATTATTATTATTATTTTATTTATTTATTTTTTACCACGTGGTATGTTTGATGCAAGTTTTTGACCAACAGATGCAAAATAAGTATTTAATATAGCATTTGCGATTGGATCATGGAATAGACCTCGGTAACCCAAACGTCCTTTTCTTCATTTTTCTTTTTCTTTTTTATAAGATTATTTATATCTTTCCACGTCTTTTTCCTGCTATTGATGTTTATTTGAAAATAATTATGATAATATGTGTTACATAAATATTTCAGAAATAAATTTTTGACTCTACGTCAGTCTCATTTGAATAGATTTCCTTGTTTCTCTCGTTATCCAAGGTTTAGATTACATCTTAGATTTACGCTTAGTTATGGGTTTTAGAGAAGCGTGTATCTTGATAAGCTTATTTAAATTAATGTTATAACAACTCGAGAATTGCTTATCGGCATTTGCTACGCTTTTGGAAACAATTTTTGTCCAATCAACTTGCAATAGCTAATTTAAAAACTTTTCCTCCGAGAAGCGAGAGTAGTCACGCACTAAAGCTCTGTAATATTTATTATTTCCTACGACTGAGGCGAGAGTTCTAAGCAACAAATGACATAGAGGCAATGAAAGGAATATACCCACTAGGTAAGTTACTTATTTTTCCCCCATTGTGGACATGTTTCAAATTTTGTTTTTGACGGGGTAGAAAGTCCACGATATGGTAGGAGACATTCTATCTGAAAGGTGACATTCACCTCAAATTGCTCGTTTGAATTGGACATACGACTCAACACGTCCATGAATTCATCGACACGTGTTATATCGTTGAGCCACTCTCCGGAACGAAATCGAGCGACATGGAAACTATTCTGGAAACGAAAAATACCGTCACGATCGTCAAAGTCACTGTTGCCATGAAGACGATTAAACGCCCCTCGCAAACCGTGGGTGAGTGCATGTGTTGTATTTTGTGCGCGTAAAATCGGCTCAACATGCTACACGAGTGTTTGATAGACGCGCTCACGGACACCCATAGCTTTTGATTTCCGTTCCACTACGGCTTAAAATCCAATTCTATACGACCGGCGGAGGACTGTTCCAGACCCCCGCAGCCATGTTGTTCCGCACTAGAGGCAGAGGTTGTTGGGTTGGACACCTCTTACTCCTTCACATCATCGTTCATTTCCACAACAAGACCACCAACGTATAAAACCTTTTTTTTTTTTTTTTTTTTTTTTTTTTTT
>BLFO01002942.1:72142-82974 GCA_014634245.1 Montipora cactus | reverse complement strand
GGTTGAAAATCGATTCCGAAAATTACCTTAATAGGCTGAAAGCACTTACTGCACATCGCTGAAAAGGTATTTTCGTGTGCGTGGTATTTGCATAAAATTCCTCCGTAGACTCTCATCGCACAGAATTGTGTTTTCCCTCAAACTATTCGCTTGTTTTCACTTTCGCTCTCCTCTTTTTACTTTGTTTACATGCCCAGCGAATTTCTTTATCCTCTGGGATGAATTTTCCGTCGAAAAAGCGGTAATTGTGGGTGATTTTTGGCCAACAGACGTTAATTATAACTGGGTCTCATTTCATCGGAACCGGACGACAAGGCACAATTCTTTTTAGAAATTTCGAAATGTGTTTTCATCAAAGACCTAAAACCAACGCTAAACAAACAATCTGATTCCATCCGTGCTAAATTATTTGTTTAGATCAGGTTATAAAAGCTTATCGTTGTTTATTCTTCTAATTAATTTATGTCCCCCGTTTTTTACAAATATTTTATTGCTTATGTTACATACTTTACTGCCTTTTTAGTGATCATGGTATTTTAAAACTACTTTTAATTGTGACAAACATATTTATGCTAATTTGCTTGCACATTTTAACTCGCACTTGAAAATGACCTCCGGAAGGTCGAGACGTCCTAACTTTTTATCGTTAGTTCTTATCATAAAATCGAGTTCCAATAATTTACTCAACAATATTTGTAAATTGGTCAAATTTGCAACATTGTAAATATGGCGTAAGTCGAGCATACACACTGAAACAGTTCTCAAAACACGTGAGAAAAGTTGTGAATGACCCTTAACTCCGCGAATAGGCGCGCGCATTCTGAGAACATAGGGAATTTTGTTGTTTCGATCTACGATAATCGGGATACACAGGTCCTATGGTGTTTTACTTTTAAAAAAGCACGGTGACTTATATTTTTTATTGCATAAGTTTGGTTTTACAAACTATCTCCTTTAAATTTTTTTTTTTTAAATTATTATTTATCGAAAGGAAAAAAAGGTACAGCTAAAAACGTACTCAAAGCCCCTTACCCACGAATGCAAATTATGATCTTCAGAACAACGACTCGAGAAACGATTTTGAGTCGAAGTCGTTTAAGTTGAGTGATTTTTCCATGAACTAAGTAAGACAGTGTTCCATATGATCTAGACTTACCTATCATGTGTTTATTCAAGTATTACTTTAAAAATCCTCTCGTTAGCTACCGCAAAATGTACCCTGAGCCGATGAAATAACGCGCGTGGTTAGTATCAGTACAGGCATCAATGGGGTAAGATTGGCCCGTTATATCTCTTAAGCAAGAACGGTGACTTATCTTCTTATTGTTGCTCTCAAAACAGGGATTAGTAGGGAACATTCAGGGAAAGTTTCAAGATAATCGTTCGACATTTTTTTTCAACACACAGACCGTTGAAACTAACATTAGACTGAAAATTAATGGAACTATTTACTGGCCTCTAGTTGATCTTCTGTGTACTCTACAACTGAAACCTGCTCTTTCTCGGCCGCTGAAGAAAGTTTGCTTTTTCCTCTTCCTTCGGGCATTTTTACTTTCGCGATAGACTGCTGCCGATTTCTCTCGTGCTCGTAAGGGTAAGCGGCTTGTTAGAAAATCTTTCGAGGAAGTCATAAGTTAAATTGAAACATGGAAAATGTTATGTTTCCTCTCTTCGGTCAGGTTTCTGCTTTGTAAAAGGAGATTTTTTGTTAAAACATAACATTTCTAATTTCTGACTCATGTCAGCGATATCGTTTCATGCGCAAGTGCAATTCCACACTAAATACCCTCTCTTCGATAGCCAATCAGACCGCGAGTTTACCTTTAGCTATGCGATTCTACCGGGTATAAAATGTCTCACATTCGGCTCGACATTGCATATCCACTACAATACGGTCGCTCATATTTTACTTAGTACAAACACGCAAATCAATATGATTGGTTCGTTTGATTGGTAATACCTAGGGGACACGTGATTGCTAAGTTGCCATTGGTCCCTTTTGTAATTATCAATTTTACGCGATTGACAGCTCGCGTCTGCATGAGAGTGAGATTCAAGTCCAAGGTAACCAGAGATTTTACTCTTTCTCGCCGCTTCACGACTCGTCTTCTACGCTCGCGGCTCAAGAAAAACCTCTGGGACAGGGGTATTAAGCACGCTTTCTTTGTGTCCGAGATGCGTCTGTGCACTAAAGGAGGTCTTTTATGTTCTTGCGAAAAAAGATTGAACTTACCCGTGCTCCGTTCAAGCGCAAGGTTGAAAATTTTCCTCTAAAAAAATGGTATAACAATTGACATGTCTCGCCTAGCGAACAAAATATTTCCTTTTAATTCACAATACAACGGCCTTTTAAAGGCCAACAGGAGACAGACATCTCGCCAATAGCTGAAATTCATCCAATCAGATTGCCAAAATAAGCAATGCCAATTTCCATAACAAAAACGAACGGTGGAAAAGCCTGTCGGTTGAAGGTGGGCCTTTAAAGTGATTCTCAAAATGCAAATAAAAAAAACCTAGAGCTACATTCAAAGTTCAAAATCCTAAATACTCCCGCCACGTTTATATTGAATTATAGTTGTAGCGTGACCGGCTTTAAACTCTGGTTTTAAATTTGGTTTGGAATATTCCGAACGTTTAACCGCTAAAAATATATATTTTGTCCCCGTGTTTTCATTGATTTTCGATTAAGTCAAGGTTGTTTCTGATGGGTTTTTGGTGAGGTCATCATGCGTTTGGTGATTGCTTTATTCCTTTAGCTCATTCCTTTAATCGCTTTGTGTCTTTCCATTCACTGTTCCACTACCTAATTATAAACATATCTCCTGTTCCAAGTTAGGTTTAATTTAACGCGAAAACAATATACACACACACGCTCAAACCCTGACGAAAATATATTTTTCCCGCCAATATTTGCCCGTGTTATTGAGTTTGAGATGTCTTCAAACCTTTTTGACATTCTTATTGATGAGA
Organism: Montipora cactus; assembly: GCA_014634245.1. Lineage (NCBI taxonomy): Eukaryota > Metazoa > Cnidaria > Anthozoa > Scleractinia > Acroporidae > Montipora > Montipora cactus. The sequence continues at coordinate 80,004 of BLFO01002942.1, read as the reverse complement.
AATCCTCGTGTACTTACATGACATGCATCTCATTAGACCAACCCTAATTTATGCGACATGAAATCAAGGTCTTTTGGTCTGAATGATCGCACACAAGTACTAACGGCTACTTACACCCTTTTTGTGATGGTAAAGTCCAAGTACAGGAGAAGATAACATACAAAAAAAAAAAAAGAAAAGAAATAGGAGAGGTAAAATTTTACTTAAAATCAATAATACACATGTGCTTTGTGGTAGTTTCCTTTTGGTTTGTTCATTTGTTTTTGCTTAATTGTTCATAAACGATGACATATATGCACACCGATTTCAGGTGAGATCCCAAGACGTTATGTGATTTACCATTTTGTAAAAGAAGACGGTGGCAGACGGTATCGATCTTGGAGACTGTTGCAATCTGTGCTCAGGTTCCTGCCTATATACAATAAAAAATATTCTGCCCCCAAAGGGAGGAACGTTTTGCTGGGTTCATAAATTAACAGGGATATATGAATGATAGCTATAGATTGGCATAATTTAATTGCTAATAGAGATATGTGAGATTTCCAGGTCATATTGTCATCCAAAAAGACATCCAAAAACATGGTCTCAGAAACGCGAGAAATACGCTGCTCATTTATGAAATTCAAAGGATTTATTTTTTTGCCAAGGCTTTAGTCTTGGCGAAATTCAAGGACATTCGGTTAGCTGAAAACCAGGTTATGGGAGATAAGTAGGTTTCAATCAGCCAACAAGATTGCATAAAGCAGGGAGCATTGTTCAAATCATTAATTTACAGGATAAAAAATAGAATGCCAAGAATAGAGCTTTGGGGCACCCCACAGGAAATCCCCTTCGGGGCAGATCTAACGTTGTTAAATTCGACAAATTGTGTCGAATCAGAGAAATAACTTTTGACCCATTCTAATGCCAAGCCACGGATCCCATAATGCTCCAGTTTGTCAAAACGAATGTCGTGATTTGCCGTGTCAAATGCTTTCGAAAGATCTAGAAATACCCCTGTGGCATGTTCTTATTTTCGAATGCAGAAGAGATTTTGTCACGCAAATCGATAGGCGCAAGGCTAGGAGAGCGATTTTTCCTAAAGCCATATTGATTATCACATACGACATTAAAGTCATTGAGATAATTTATGATACGGTTGTAAATTATTCGCTCCAAGAAATTCGAAAAGCAGGATAGAACAGAACGTAAAATAATAAGATAAGTAAAATAACGGCTAAACTTACAATCTTTTTGTGATGGTAAAATCCAAGTAAAGGAGATGATGACATGAAAAAGAAAGAAATAAGACCTGGTAAAATGTACCTTAAAATCAATAGTACATATTATGCATGACGATAGTTTATTTTATTTTATTTACTTGTTTATTTAGTTTTTATTTGTTGTTTATGAACGATAACGTATAATCGGATCAATTCCAGAGGAGATCCTACGAAGTTATATGCCTTTACCTTTCGTTAAAAATTTAATTAATTAACATTAAAATTAAAAAAAAAAAAGTCGTGGCATATATATGGTGTCGAAGACCTTCCTCGGATCTAGCATAAACTGTTTCTTTCTTGATGAAATGGTATATGAAATGAATCATATATGAACTGCGGATATGAAACCAAGTAAAGCTATGATCTTCGCAGTTATGAACTTAATTTTTTACAATTGCGTAGAGAAGCCTGAAAAATTCAGGACTTCAACGGGGTTCAAACCCCGTTCAAGTCCTGAATATTTGAGGCTTCTCTACGCAATTGTAAAAATTGCTTTCATGACTGCGAAGATCATAGTTTTACTTGATTTGTTTCTTTCTTGTCCAATCCTTCTCTCTAATCCTCAGTAAACTGGAGTGCCCCCTTAGAAAAAAGTTGGGAGACTGCTAGACTATGTTCCTCTCCATGTGCGTTTACAAATATTCCGCCAGCAAGGAGCCAAATGTGTTTCTGGGGTTATAAATTAACAGCAAATGTTTGGGGAAAAAAAAAAGGATTGTGTCTGCTTACCGCCTTTTTTAATGATAATTTCCCAGTTAAAGAGAATACGACATGAAAAAGAAAGAAATGAAACACAGGTTAAATCTTCGTTAATATAAATAATGCATGTGCACTTGGCATTATTATGAGCAGTTGATAAACGTATGGATGCTAAAGTACAACAATGCAGGGCGCACAGCGCAACCTATGCAGTCTGAAGGAACTATTAAAGAAAAACCTAATGAGTCAAATAATATGCGATAAAAATTATAAATCTAATAAATAATCTCTGTAGACACCATAAAAATAAATAAAACTAACAATGTATAAAATATGGTCTGTCAAATAGATATTATAGGCCCTTGTATTGTCCTATTCTCTGTATCTGTATTTTGATATTTACGACTCTCTAGCACAAGACCTTGAAGGATCTTGCAGTGTTCGAACTACTGCACAAAACAGCACCTCCCTACTGCGTCCTCCCAGTATCTTTTTCGTTGCACTACTGAGCCTCTTAGAATACTCGCCCAGGAAATCCTTTATAATGTTAATTTAAATTATTTGGTACCCCGGGTATTGCTTCTTGAGTTCCCATCGTAGGGGAGTGTACTTGAGCTTATTATTATTATTATGATTATGATGATGAGGATCATGATGATGATGATGATTATTATTATTACTTTCTTTTTTTGAGCAATCGCTTTAACTATTCAAGTAAATTAAAGGCTCTTTCACCAAAAGTGATGCAGATAGGCTACTTACATACAAGAGGAAAAAACAAAACTGCGACCATGAATTAGACTTAAGATGGGTTCTTTTAAATTAATTGTCACTTGGGAGAGTTGCTAAAAAATATCGTCAAAAGTTGCTAGAACATTTTTTAAAAGTAGCTCTTCAAAATTCTAAATTGCTTACGGACTACTTGATCCAGTAAGTAGTAGGTAGTTAGGTGGTCTGAATGAATTATTTATAAGCATGAGCCAAAGGTTGCTGGGAGGTATTTTTCGCATTGAAGTGAAATTTTGAATCAAACTTTATGAACTTTTAAACTTATTTCAGTCTTTCCATGTAAATTATTTACATGATAAACCAAGGTTTGGCCCATGGGATATTTCATTACGGCTACACTTGTACTTTGTTGCTGGTTGCAGCCTGATCCGGGTAATGTGCATTGGGAGCTTTCAAACCTGATTTCTTGAGCTTGACTATTTCAAGAGTGTCTCGTAAGTGGTATGAGTTCTTTAGAAAGATCAACTTCAACTGGGTTCTTTACAATTTTGTATAAAATATTTAATCTTTGGTTTTCTCTTTGCTGCTTGAGACTGCTTCACGTCTGTAGTTGTTACAAACAAAGTGGGCTGCTCTTCTCTTTACCATCTCAGTTTTACTTTGGTTCTCTAGGGTGAAAGGATTCCATATAGTAGACGCATACTTGGTTTGTGGTCGAACAAGAGTCCTGTATGCATTAGCTTTGGTGTCAGTTTTGGTGAATTGTAGGTTTGGTCTGAGAAAAGCTATGGGTGAATAGCTTCCTTGACTATAGAGCTTATGTGTTTGTTCCAAGACAGCGTTTCATCTGTGACACTGTTTCGCTGAGGTTGTTGTTAAATTGGGTTATTTGTTGCGTTTACTTGTTGTTTAATGTGCTCGCTTGCCGTAGCATGCTAGCCTCGGGTTTGCTCCCGATAGGGTTTTCTAATAGCCTTAATTGCTCTGTCCCTGGAAGGGGTACTTCGGGCCTGCTTCGCGTTTGGCTTTCTTCCTTCTGTGTGTGTTTAATTAGTATATTTTTTTTCCGCCGACTTTCTTATGGTTTGTCCTCACCGTGCAAAAGGAAACTTTTGGTTTCCACCAATGTTATGTTTCACTTTCACTAGATGCTATCCGGTGGTGTACTTGGCAAGGGAAAGGCCGCGCCTTACAGACCCGATTCCAACCCCTCTCATTATTCCCAACAGTATAGTTCACGCCACTCCTCAGGTTGTTCCCCGCTGTGATCCTCCTTTCCTCGTGGCCGGCGGCGTTTACTCTCAAGATTTTATTAGCTCTACTGTTACGGACCGTTTTAGGAACGGGTCCCTAATTGTTTGGTGAGAGGTTGGTTCAGTAGGCCTACATTATCTTCTTATGGCAGTTGCCGTGGAGCCTATGATGCGTCACAATGACCTCTTCCTTACTTTGTGGCATAAGGATCTCCCCTCGTCTCCGGAGACTACATCATCGACCCTCCACACTACGTCTCTTAGTCGCATTTTCAGACCACCTTGGACGATACGAGTGGTTACGTTTCGGGTAAACCTTCCGTTGGTTCTTCGGTGTATGATCGTTTTAAGCCGTGTCTCAAGGAAACTTCAACTTGATGAAACCCCTTACAGATTCCCGCGGGATGTTCGATCACCTCAGGGCTTTTAGATGTCCCGAAGGCGGCCATCGCTGAGCACAACTAGGGTGGCAATTCATTTCATGGTTTGGTCGTTGTTCCGCGACCTGGTCACTCTTCCGACATCCTGTCATCTAATTCCGCTTACCCAAGTGCCTCCGCCGCTTCTCGAAGTGCTCCGTTTTCCTTCAATGCTTAATGATTTGCTAGGCCTAATAATTTGCTACTTTTAAGTTTTGGGGAGAGTTACGTCCCTTCGTTGTGTTTCTGCCTGGTTTCGGGATTTTTTGTATGTGCAATTTACATGATGTATTTATAGGAGAGCGGATGTCGTAAGGCTTACCTCTTCCCATAAACTACATCAGCCTATAGTGATAATTGTTACTGTAGGCCATTTTCGAAATATGAAATATTCAGCTTGATAGCAAGGCAGTGAGGACCAAAACAATAGAAACACGTTGGAAAGAATGTGAAAAATGTTTACATATCATCCACTTTCCTTTGTTTTTGTCCTCCTTTGTGGTGGAGTAGTATTGACTAAGCCACCGTTTTGGTCACCTTGTGAAAGCATACACTACATGCCCAGGTATGGCTGCTTCAATAACAGTCCTCTATTTTCTTTTTTCCTTGTTCGCAAACTATGAGGTATGAGGGGACCAATTCCAGCGAACAGCTCAGAAGACGCCAATGCCATTCTCAGATCTTATTATCTTATTATATTTTGTAAAAATTTGGATTAGTTTACATCGTGAAATCCGCCATCTATCCAAAAACAGATTTAAAATTAAATTATCTAATACTCCAAATACTTTCAGAAGAAAATGACTATATTGATTTGTTATTGATTTGATTTTAAATGACATTTACTTAGATATTTGTGTACTTTGTATACTAGTTATTTGTATACCTCTACGTTCTATAATGTACTGTTTGTAAAAGATAACTGAATACTGTAGATTTTGCTACTTGTTCTCTCTTTGATATAGGTGTAACACTACCCGCCTGGACCAGCTTTTGCTAACTTCGAGCAGTGCATTTTGATCATTTACTGTATTATAATGAAATTCTACAATGAACAATAAAGATAAACAGAGGCAGCTGTCCTCTCCAATCCTCGGAAATTCTAAATAGAACCGCACAACCCGAGTCTCCTCAATAAGAAACAAACGAGACCAGCACACTACTCTATGCCAAGGTTCGTTGTCATAAGTAGGAAAAAAATATTCTGCCTAAAGAGCCGAAAGTTTTGCTACGTCCATGAATTAACAACGATTATTTGAAAAATTAAAATAATAATAACGATAATGATAATGATAATGATAATGATAATGATAATGATAATGATAATGATAATGATATTGATAATAATAATGATAATAAAATGAAGAAAATAATGGCTACTTACAAACTTTTTGTAATGGTAAGTCCCAAGCAAAGCAGAAAATGACATGAAAAAAGGAACAAATAAGACAGGTAAAATTCTTGTTATATTTAACAATTGTCCTGCTCAATCTTGCGGAATATCGCAAGATTGAGCAAGATTGAGCAGGATAATTGTTTTATTATTCAACACATTGATGACAAATACAATTTTCTACGTTTATTCGTTTATTGGAAAAAAAGCTGGAAAAACGTTAGCTACCATTTTTCTCCGAGACAAACATAATTCACAATTATTGACCTCGGTTATCGCAAAATATCGTGATTTGTCAGTGGCGAGCAGATCAATTATTTGCCGAAGCCGAACGCTGAGGAAAATAATTGATCTGCAAGACACTGACAAATCACGATATTTTGCGATAACCGAGGTCAATAATTGTCTTATCATTCGATCACTAAATTTGTTTTTTGTTTTTGTTTCCAGAAAGCCGTGAGCGCACGCTGCCTTGCGGAGTCGAGTAATGGCACCAATCAATTGGTTTTATCTCATTACAATTATATTTGTAGACTTCAAATTGTACTTACATTCGAACGTTCAATAACACTAGGCATCAACAAAGCTGAAGAATTTCACAGTTTTCAAAGCGTATCCCCGACAAGTGAAGCTTTGGTGTAAAGCTCGCCATTCTTTTCAGGCTTCAGCATAAAATCTGTTCAGTACATATGCATTCGTCATATGCATTCTATTATTATGCAAGCGCTTGCTTTTGTTTTCGTTGAAAAACATGGCTGTTGAACACGTGAGTAAAAACCAGCAATTTGTAGGCAGTTATTTGCAGGTCACGTGGTGGGCTCTCGTCCAATGAAAAGGAAGTACAAAATACATCGAATGATAATTACGTTTATCGCAGGATATCTGTTTAGTACGCACGACGAATATTGAGCGCGCTATGGCCATATTGAGACATTGTCACAATATGTTGAATAATAAATATAAATGCATGGCGTTAGTTCTTCTTCTTCTTCTTCTTCTTCTTATTATTATTATTATTATTTTTGTTTTGTTTTGTTTTGTTTTTTTAATTCGTTGTTCATGAACGATAATAACGCACTAGCGGATTAATTCTAGGGAAGATCCCAAGACGTTTCATGCCTTTGCCGGTGGACGGTGTCAGATGGAGTCGAATGCCGTCCACCACAGAAGCTATTTCTCTCTTGTCTAATGCTTCTCGCTAATCCCAAGTAAACTTCAATAGGGCAGTACAACACGATTGTCTCTTTAAACAAATTAGGGAGACTGCTACACTCTGCAGTCACACCTCTTCTCCATAAGAAGGAAAAAATATTCTGCCCGCTAGGGTGCCAAAGTTTTGCTGGGATCATAAACTGGCCAGGAATTTTTGAAAAAAAAGTAAAATGAAAAAAGGAAAATAACTTCTACTTACAATCTTTTTAGTAATAGTAAATTCCAAGTAAAGGATCAGATTACATGTAAAAAGAAAAAGATAAACGTCTCTGTTAGTATCAATAATGCATGTACACGTGTACACGTGGCATTCCTATTTATGTAATTGCTTAAACTTTTCACATAAGTAAAGGCTCTCTCACCAAAAGTAATGCAGGTGGGATGCTTAGAAGAAAAAAAAAAGATTTAGCTAAGCCTAAAGGCGGAGCTCCCTAGCTATCTATTCTTACTGCTTGTAAGGTTAGTGAAAATAAGAGGTTTCGAATTGTCTGAGTTTTGATGTTTCCGGTTGCTGGTTAATTGAGTCATTTTCTTTACTTTCTTCTATAGAAAAATTCATTGCCTAACTAGTGAATTCCACGGTAAATTTTACTCTAGAAACCGATATCGCATGAATCACACCAGGTTGGTTTGGAACAAGAATCGGCAAAATACGGCAATGCAACCAAGAAAGGATGAACTTCAAACACCATCCGCTCCAACACTAAATTACCTTTAGGTGCTTTAAACAAACGTCTGAAAACACAAGCTAGTGAAATTTCCCCCTAATTTTAAGCAAAGTCATTGCGACTACGTAATTTTCACATAAGGGCAATTTTTTCTTGTCACTGTCGAGGGACATCGAAAACCAGTTGGGCAAACGGATTAAAAAAGCACTTTTTCGCTTGCATTTTAG
>BLFO01002942.1:46810-58796 GCA_014634245.1 Montipora cactus | reverse complement strand
GGGGGGGGGAGGGCCCTTTGACGGTTGACGGTTAAACATAACCCTTTTTGACGCTTGACGGCTGATGGTTAATTTTTTTAAATGACGTTTATAACACGAAATTAATCAAATTTGGCTGTAACTATTAGTAAAACGATATAATTTTGCCCATATTTGAATAACTCAATTAGTGCTATAATTTGTGCATTAAAAATGAGGTTTTCGGTATTCTACTGTGTCTAATTACCGTCGTCACCGCTGGGCGTACTAATCGCCTGCTCCACCAATGCATATGGGATATACGAAACATTCCGAAAACATAACCTTCCGATACCGACTCAGTTCCTCGAAGATTTGCTGAGCCTTATCTTGAAAAAAAATTATTTATTTTTTAACGGGAAAAACTACTTTCAAACGCACGAAATAGAGGTATCCTTTGCCAACCTTTTCATGGCTGTCATCAAACCAAGTCCATAAAAGTAACTTCATCTTTCCTCTATGGAGCATAACCAAAGAAGAACTAAAAAATTTCACAGAGCTAGCAAATAGCTATTGTTCGATTATAAAATTTACGACAGAGATTCAGATCTTAGAGACCTGTTACGTCATTCTTTGTGTGTGCACGTATTTTAAACCGACAGAAACTTCCAGTTCACGCACATTCTCGTCCCAGAGAACTCCATTTCTTTTGGTCATGTGTTCGGCGAAACGAAAGGCTCTGGTCGGACCTAAAAAATCGAATATTTTCATTGGCTGATTAAAAATTGTATGCGCAGAAGAAAATAAAATTACAAGAACTACGCATCACATTTTACTTCCGGCCAATATGGCGGGAACAAGTGGGATGTGACAAGCCCTTGTTGGCGCGCTTTTCAAAAGATTAAATAAAAACTTCTGGAATACGGCGACTACGCCGAAAAAGGCGTACAAGTTTCCGCGAAATCAATAGAGAACTAAGCAGCGACGACGGCGACGGCAAGGAGAACGTCATCTCACAATATAAATCCGCGTTATTTTAATCACTTCGTGACTGTTTCAACCTTTTTCGTAGGAAAAGAGTGTGGTAGTTCCTCAAGGATGAGGAACGGCGCTTAATTTAGGGGAGAAAATGAAAATTTATCCTCAAGTGCTGACACCCTTGATAAAACCTCAAATTTAGCTATTTCACGTTGTTTTGTAGACGACGGCTACGATATGGACAAAAATGAAACACGCTAGTTCAGGGCTTGAAAAGCTGTTGTTTTTGTCCACTAAATCTGCAAATTTGTGACGTTTTCGTTGCCGTCGCCATTGTCGTTGCTTAAGTTCCCTATTGCATCGCCTGCAACGAGGTCATTCTCGATCGTTTCAATCCTGTTTTGTTGCTTGGTAACCGACAAGGGCAATCAAAACCTTTTCATCGCTTCTTCGAAATGATCGACTGAGGAAGCAACCATTATACCAATATCTTCTCTCCCCTCACTCACTATCATTGAAACTTGAAAAAAGTGCGCATGCCCTGCCAGATGTCCGAGATTTACGGACATCCGGTATTGGCTGCGACTAAAGCCCTTCGCTTCGCCGATCACGTGACCAAAACAACGGAGGGCTATGGGGACGAGAATGGTTCACGCACTTTACCACCTTTCACCCTCTAGGGGTCAGGAAAGTCTTCCTCAAAGGCTAAATCTGAGGGGTTCTCAGAACTAACACTTCACCAAAATTTGAAGAAAACAACTCACACTTAAAACAAAGAATACGCCACAGGGGTTATTCAGATAATCTTGTGAACATGCCGTCATCTGAAGTCAGTTTTAAGCCGCTGTCTCAGGTTGAAATTTATAAACTTAAAGGGGTACTCTGACGAAAAAACACAATTTTTCAAAAAGTCTCAAATCCTCGAGGAAACGCCGCCAAAATGTTGTATACGCTTTTCACATAATGAATTTAACTTACTTTCAGCAACCTTTTAATGTTATCACGTCGAAATACTTGTTTTTCATAGCATCCACCATTTTTGGTATGTCGCCTGCATACTTACTCAACATATCGCTCGCTGCTACTTGAGTAAATAATGGAAAATATGTCTGAAAGCGAAGCTTCGTCTTCGATTGATCATGATTTCTCGACTGCGGAGCTATCGTTTGACTTTGAAAAACATTCTGAGTCACTTACCTGTGATTATGGAGACTTAGACTCGTAGCTACTCAGGAAAAAGCAGCCACATATGGACGGGAAAGAGCTCAAGAGGAAAAACAAGGGGAATGCTTCGAGATCGTTTAACTGACATTGGATGGTATGTTGGAGACGTGATGTTTTCTGTTTACTAATGTTCCCTTCATTTGTAAAAATTCAAATTTCTCGTTATTTTTTTTAGGTGCAAATGTACGTGTTGTTCTTCAGACGCGGTAACAAAGGCATAAGAATGCTTCTGCTGTAGCGAAATTGAGTGGTGCCAGGGAAAGCTGGAAGCACCGGTGCACCGGTGGCTCAGTTGCTTGAGCACCGGGCTGTCACGCGAGAGGTTGTGAGTTCAACTCCGGCCGGACCAACACTCAGGGTCTTTAAATAACTGAGGAGATTACATCTGCAAATGGTTAGATTCTCTAGTCTTCTCGGACAAGGACGATAAGCCGGAGGTCCCCTCTCACAACCCTTGTTCATTAACTCTGTGGGACGTTAGAGATCCCACACACTATTCGAAAAGAGCAGGGGACAGTGTTCCCGGTGTTGTGGTCTGACCTTTCCAGCATGTGGTCGGCTTGGCAGGATTAGCTTGAAGGGCTTCTGTGTGAATGAGACCACAATTGTGTATAACATCCAGAAGTCAGGCTACCTAGCCAAGTGCTGGAGCTTCACTCAAGCAAGCTCAAGCAAGCAGTTTCAGATTAGAACTACTTCCGATCTGCCTGGGTTTCAATCTTGTTGTCTAGACGAGTGGGTTTGAAGAATAGCCGACATAGGATTATGAAACCGAAAGAACGAGCTATACTCACATCAATGTATGAGCAAGGCCTAACTACGAAGTCTCAGTAAGTGCTGTGTAATAAATACCCCATGAAGTCCCAAACAAGACGAATATAACGTTTGTATGAAACTGATCGCAGAAATCTATTCAGGAGCTACAGTAGGAAAATTATTGCCGTTACCGTTCTTAATTGTTACGTTATAAAATACATGAAAATATTTCCCGACAAGGAAAACGCAAAAGTGCAATCCAAATTAAGCTTATTATACAGCGCTTTCATACTGAGATCTCACAGTTTGGCCTTGCTTATACAATGATGTGTATCGCTTGTTCTTTCGGTTTCTTAATCCTATGTCGGCTATGTTTAAACCCCACTCGTCTAAACAGCAAGATTGAAACCCAGGCAGCTCAGTAGCACTGTAGTTCTCCGTCATCTGCAACTGCTCAATTCCAGCTTCTCCACGCACCGATTAATTTCACTAGTAACAGCAGAAGCATTCCTTAGCCTTTCATTGGCCTTTGTTACCGCGTTTGAAGAACAACACATTTGCATCTAGAAAAAATAGCGAGAAATTTGAATTTTTATTGGGTTTCCAGTATGGCAAACCCAGTCGGGATCTGCGTTTCATTTGTTTGTTTTCTTTATTTTATTTATTTTATTATTTTTTTTTCCGTGTCGGTAAAAGTCTTGCCTGTCACTCCCCTGCTAAGTGCTGTCTTTGTGCAAATAGCCTTCTGCTCATATTTTCTTAGGATCGAGAGGGTAGTGGGAAATGCGTAGATTTCTCTGGTGGATACAGTAGAACGATTAACTTAACCGGCAATGGCGTCGAAAGTCATGTAACGCGAATGGCGTTTTAGTTGATCTTTGAACAAAATATACCCTTATGAAGCTCAATAATGGCAAGTCAATTGGATACTGAACAAGACAGGCGGTGGAATCTTAAAAGCGACGAGTAATGGACTTCGACAACAATCTGTCGCCCGTCGAGCCGAAATCAAAGTGAGCTGCATTTCTAATATTTTACCAAGTGTGCTGTTATGTAGAACACTGAAACCAAATGAAAAATTCTCTGGTAACTTATGGGTTCAACAAAGACAGAGAACGAATCGAACACCTTAAGTGGATCTGCGATCAACTCTGCACAGTCTTCAGGTAAAAAAACAATAATAATTAGAAATGTGACAGCCAAGAATTATTTGAAAGAAAGCTTGTCGTCTATTTTGTGCTTCATTATTCAGGGAAAGGTTCTTCATGGAAACGGTTTGATCCTGAAATTTTAGTTTGTTGTAATATTGCGCATATTTGACACGATTGAGTTTTTTCTCTTCACGCACTTAATGAAATAGGAGGGGTTTTTTTCCTCTAACAGCAAATATGTTGTTTGTTTCAAAAAATTGTTCGCTGGTAAAGGTGGCCTTTATGAACTCATCATGTTTTATAATATGCGAGCTTAACTGGATAGTTTTCATGACAATAGTAAAGCATTTTCGTGTCAAAATAAGGTTAGTGTCTTTCTGTTGTGCTAACTTATTTAAATATAAATATACATTCTGCCTCGTGAGTTTGTTATTCTCGTTAACCACCAATGGCGTCGAAAGTCATTGCACCGCGAATGGCGTTTTAGTGCATCTTATGTTGTTTGATTTAATAAAATGTTTCGCTGGAAAAGGATTTCTGTGATATTTTCTGCCTTTGTGAATTATAATATTATGTTGTGTATTGAATTTTCGAGCTTAAGGTTGAAATGTGAAACGGGAGGATATTTTTAGTATTGCTCTATAAGCAGGAAAGGTTCGCGAAACAGGTCTATTGGAAGCGTGCTTGAGTTTCCACAAAATGAGCCCCAAAATCAGCAAAAAAATTTGACGCCGATGAATAATAAAGTAGCTGCTATTTCCAAAATGATGGAATTATCTGGTGATAAATAACCTCGTCTTGGAGAGTAAATTTTTGACTTTGCAGAAACAATGGTCAACCTCAAGAGTTTGGGCGATTGTGATCTTTGTTTTGAATTCGCTCATTTATTGTCAAACTTTATGACACTTGACAGAAAAAGAAACTTACGAAAACCCGGTAGCTTGCCATCACTTGACACAGATGCTTCACTTAATCACGGCGCCCGCTGAATTTCGCCGATGTCACTTTCGATTTTGCGCTTTATTTTTGTGCAGCCAAAAGTAAAATAACAAAATTGAACGTAGCAAAAATCTCCCAAGATGTTTGTCGCTGATCGTAACTTTTTACATTCTATATTCACGGTTCAAAATTAATGTTGTTTCCATGTCGTAAATATGTTATTCTGGAGCGACCGTCCTGGAAACTTCCTTCTGCTCTTTCTAAAAACTGTGTATCAATATTTATTTACTTATGCATCAATATTTGTTTTTGTATAAAGCAAGCTAACAAAATCTGTACCTTGCTGAGTTCGCATTTGTTAGCGTTAATAGTATTTTCGGTCCAATGCCTCTGTTTTACGAAGGAGTAAATGTTTGAGGTCACCCATCCAGATACTAACCCCGTAACCCCGCCGGACAGGGAATAACTCTTGTAAAGTTTAGTATTCCAAAGCTGTCAGATGCTCAGAGGGCATGCTTAATTTTGTGGTGAAAAGAAGTTGTGAGGGACCTTGAAAATTATCAACATGTCAGCCCAGAAGCCAATGTTTCTCACTTCCCATTTATTTTCTTCAATCTTTCTAGCTTCAGTACTTTGCTAGTAACCACATGTCTTCTCAGGCTATTTACCCAAGACTTCTACCATGGCACTACAATGATAGACAATACTAAAACAATATCGTGCACTGTTAGAGCTACATATTACGCAAGGACAACTTGAATCTCCTGGAAGGCAACACACAGCTCAGTTGACATTTTATAAGGAATAAATCGCTGTGTTGCTTCACTACCACACGTAAGCAATGCGTGTCTATTTTTTCTAAAGAGGACAGGAATTTCTTCTTTCTGACAAATGATTAATTAATAGGCCGGTAGCCAGGTTTTTAACCTCAGAAAAGGATCTGTTTCGTCGTACGAACGTGTAAGGACCTGTGAGCCAAAGGGCCTCTGCTGGTATGACTTTTGGGTGACCCCTTAAATGGTCTTAATGACTCCCCAACTTGAAAGCAATTGTCTGGAACGGTGCACGTACCACAGGCAATTCAGTGTACCCTCACGGAGGTTCTAGTCACAAATGAAGGGAACATAAGTAAACAGACAAAATCACGACTCCAACATACCATCTAATATCAGTTAAATCCAACGGCTACTACGTGGTGTAAGCCTCGAACAAAACGAGAGCGCATTCGAACGATCTCTAAGCATTCCTCTTGTTCTTCATCTTGCGCTCTTTCCCGTCGATATGCGGCTGCTTTTCCCTCAGTAGCCACGAGTCTAAATTTTCATAATCACAGGTAAGTGACTCAGAATGTTTTACGAAGTCATGATCATGATCGATATAAGACGAAGCTTTGCTTCGCTTCGCTTGTAAGTGACGTCATAAGCCCTCGCTCCAGGCTTTCTGGAATAAGTATGCAGGCGACGTACCAAAAATGGTGGATGCTATGAAAAACAAGTATTTCGACGTAATAAGATTGAAATGTTGGTGAAAGTAGGTTAAATTAATTATTCATTATGTGAAAAGTGTATACAACAATTTGGTGGCGTTTCCTCGAGGATTTGATACTTTTTGAAAAATCGTGTTTTTTCGTCAGAGTACCCATTTAATAAACTAAAAAAAAACGCTCAAAAAGATTTCTCCGTTATTACACAACATGGCCGCCCATCATGCAGTACCTAATCTCAAATAGATTTTAAACAACAACTGACATATTATACAAAAGTAAGCTTGGCTGAGAAATTTTTAAAAACCCTCCCCTTATTTCGTATGGAAAAGGGAGATATTTCAAAGATCTCTGAGGGTCTTTCAATTTCCTATCTTGACTAATAGGAGTGGTGCTTGGACACGTCATGCGAAGTGACCCTTGATGACTGACGTTTTATGACTCCGAAGGTATTTACAGACGGAAGTCAGTTCTGTCGCTAACCGTATTTGAGTGATATGTTAAAACGATCATTTATGGCCCTATTTAAGTCAATCCTTTAGTTCTTCATTTAAGGATATCCGACGGTAAAATTATTGCGTTTCTGACGGTTGAATGTTAAATTTTTGGCCATTTAACAGTTGACGGTTAACCCCATTGAGACCCTCGTAAAGTGGAACTAATTACAATCACACAATTTTGCACTTAGGCTCGCTTTCAAGAAGAGGCAGACATGGTCTCGGAAATAGCCTATTAAGCAGATATAATGCAATTCTACCACACCAAAAATTATGAGTCTACAGGGATGGCATTTGATTGGCTATATATGACTTTCTTTAATCATTGTTTAATCAAAGTGCTTGGCTTGTTACGTCCTTTTCCCACCATATTACCTGTTATATGGACTGTTTACCTGACTGCTTTTCTCTAGGCCAATCATAATGGAGTATTTACATCGTGTATATTATCGCGAATGTTAGTAAGAGCTTATTTAGTTTTTGGGAAAATGTGAGCTCTTTATTAATATTTACTCCTCGCAGCTTTAGGGCGCATTCGATTGACCGTATTCCGGAATAGGAATACATGGAATAGAACTTAGAAATCCTTCGTTTTTGCGGAGATTCACATTAATATTGTCAAACATCTGCTAAAATGCTATTTTAAGCATAGCTTTATTATCCTTATTGCTTCAAAACGCCACACATAGTGTTTTAAGTCATCACTCCACGTATTGAAATTCCGGAAAAGGGTCAATAGAACCCACCCTTAGTTTATCCATAAGGTGTACATTTTCTAACTTTAAGGCAAGGTTTAAAGCGAATTTGCTAAAAATCATAGTCTGTGACTTAATGGCATTTATGGTGTGGTAGTAGTAGTACTAAGCCACTGGCATAGTCACCTTGCTGAAATGCCAACTGAAAAGTCATTGTCCTAGATGGCGCTGAAATTGATGCACTCATGATTCATTTCTGTATGGCTAGTAGAGTACCGCCATTTTCGTCGATTGCGGTAAAATTAGGGGTCTTCACTGGGAAGAGATGTGCCCAGTTTCCCTGAAAACCTCGTCTATGTATCTTTGAATACGCCTACATGAAGGGCATTTCACTTCAGGCCACTTGAAGCCCTGTGAAGGCGAAGTTTTGGTCACGGGGCGCCTTTATTGAAATTTTTCAACCAAAAAAAAAAAAACACTAAATACACCAGAAAGAAAATAAATTTGCTTGGCTGACGAGTACGCGTCCGGGAAAAGAGACCTCTGCCATGGGTCGAAACCGCCGTCCACAACCTTGGACGGCACTCTTCAAACCGCATGCCCAATGATATTTTTGTTGACTTAACTTGAGCCCGCGGTGCCCCGGGCATTCATTTACAGTAACTTCGCTGTTGTTAAGTGAGCCAACTTAACATGAAGTACCACGTAAAGATTCGGTCACTAGGTAACCGCTGCACATGCTCAACAGAGTCATTTTCAACCAATGGCAGAGGTCTCTTTTCCCGTACTCGTCAGCCTAGCGAACGCAACAGAAACGAGACCTCCGCTAGCAGGGGACTCGTGCTCCAGTTATCGCACGGAATTTTGTTATACCTCAAAATATTTGCTTGTTCTCGCTCCAAATGTTACATACTTACCTCAATTACATGTCCACCGTATTACTTTATCATCTGGG
Organism: Montipora cactus; assembly: GCA_014634245.1. Lineage (NCBI taxonomy): Eukaryota > Metazoa > Cnidaria > Anthozoa > Scleractinia > Acroporidae > Montipora > Montipora cactus. The sequence goes on along the minus strand of BLFO01002942.1, from coordinate 50,160 downwards.
ATGAATGTTTGGCCAAAAAATTGGTAATTTGGGTGTTTTTTTGGTCAACGGCCGTTAATTATTCGTAAAATGATCGGTCTCGTTGCTTTAGTAACAGGTCGCAAATTTGACACATATCTAAATATCATATTACACATTGGCCGTGTTTCCAAGACAGCCACCGTCTTGCTTAGCATTCCTGAAAGTGGTTTCTTTGCAGACTTCATTAAGCGACTAAAACATGATTCGTGTTCTCACGGGTAAGATCAAATGAAAAGAGAGCACGTGCCAATACAATAACAAACATAGCACCCTTGTCGTATTTCCGATTAGGGTTTTCCGATTTAGAGGAAGGTCGCGGAAGTTAGAGCAATTCTTCCGAGCTTTTTAAATTGATTCGTTTCTGTGCGTAGATTTGTCACTTAAGGCAAAGAGATTCCTGGTTTTGTTTTGCAGAGTATCAGCAACTCGTTTGTTAATTCACAAAGAATCAAGGACATTTTGTTGCCAGTAATCGAGTTTACTTTTCAGTCACTAATACATAATGTGGTGATTTAATGGCTTCTAAATAGCTAAAGGAAACATTTATTTACAGCAATAAATATTTGTCAGTAGTCGAGAGTTCTACACGCAGGAGCAAAGAAAAACTCTTGCAAAGGAAACCCAACGCAGCACACCGCAAGTAAAGTAAATTTGAGGACTAGCTGATTCTCAAAGCTTTAGAACTTAAAGGACGTGACTGGTGAGCGGCTCTAGTGTTTTTGAAAAGGAATTGGGAGTTCCTTGGAGAAAAAGGAGAGCTTTACCGAAGCAGCGACATCGGCAAAAAGAGATTACACGACCGCCTGAGAAAACGAGCCTCAACTTTGCTAGGCAAAGCAAAGGAGAAGTGAGTATCACTGCTGAAATTCTTAAATGAAATTACGGTTGCAGAATGGTCCCTCAAATGCGAAAAAAATCTCTCAAATCTTAAGTGACAATTCTTGACTGGACAACTTCTTTGGCTAGTCACATGACCTTATCGTTTTATGCTCTTACGACAAATTACGGGAACTCAAGTTTTACTTGCCTTTAGAGCTTCTGAGGTTTCCAGTATTGATAACGAATGCTTGAACGTCAGTAGTGAAATTGAGGAAACCTTGGCAAATATGAAGCCAGACGATTTTACTCGTCAATGGGGAACCCCTGGGAGTCAATGGGTTAAACAACGAGACGACCGATACAAACTCGAGGATGCAAATGAACAGCTTATGGGGGCCGCTAGAGCCTCTGGTGTTGCCAAAGGAATCAAGAAAAGGTCAAGAATTTATGGAGAGGAACACACAGTTGTGTTCTATTTGATCATACTTGCCTTTGTTGACTTATCTGAAATGGAGGAATCCTGTCTATTTTTTGATGCTTTTGTTATTGCTCAAATAGAGCGGTTTTCAATTGAGTGTCGTAAAACCAAAACCAAAGTAATTACTTTGGCCAATCAGAAAGGACGGAGACAATCCTGTAAATCAATCAAAACTCGGAGTAATTACACGTAGCCGACACAAAGCGCGGAAAAATGTTCACGCGCGAGTCACGATTGGTTTTGGTTTCTCTTCTGTTTGGTTGAAAAAGTGGCGCGACAAATTTCAACGAATCACTGAGTGAAGTAGTTCAAAACCAAAGCAATTCGCTAATTACTTTCGACACTCAATTGAAAACTGCTCTATTAAAATGGGAAATGTGAGCCAAAAAGGTTACCGCCGGTGAGTATAAGGCTTCTGACAATGTGATTGATTTGATTGATAGAAGACTTCATTTAAACAGCTGATTTAGTTATTCATATACATTCCTTTATGTAAACTTGAAATCGGCAAAGTTCCACCTCCGTAGGACTTCCGCTAATTCGGAAAACCCTATTTGAATAACCGCAAGCGACTCCTCATTAGCCGAAAGTAATTGTCAACTCGCTTTAATTGGTTTGGTGGCTTAAATTTAATGAGAATTCAATTGAAATTTGCCGACTTGCTCAACTTTAAGCAAGTTGGGAAAGGAGCTGTTTTCAAGGAATTCTCGGTTGTCACTGGTTAAGCGACCTGAAAAACTGCTCCTGAAATAATTCCGAAAATATTCGTGCCTGATCAGTTGTCCGCCAAATTTATGTCCAAGAAAGCAGATAAAATGAGGAAGATTTTTATTTTGCATCAAAAAGTTCGTAAAAGATGAGCTCCGCGCGCGCCAAAGGCGCGCGCACGCCGAGCACCATTGTTAAGAAAATATGGTAACCCATCGATGCGAAAAAATTTGGTTTATAGATAGAAGTCATGACCGTCCGTACGTCCGTCCGTCCACCCGTCCATGTATGCCAATGTGACCAGTATCATGCTAGTTTACAGCAGGCATCTTTGATATTGGACATACATCTTTTGATTAACTGACACCTGTCAGAACAAGGTATCTGCTGACCAGTATCACGTGACCATATCGCGGGCTCAACCTTAAGCTCACCGAGGTCACCTCTTTTTGAAGTTGGCTGCTGACCAGGTACTGGTTTTCGATGGGATTGCAGGCTTAACCTAGGTGAACTCACCTGAACATAAGAGAGGCCTAATTTTTCGCGCGCTTTCTATGGCTCGACGGGGCTACAAGGCCATACTATATATCAACGAAAGTTCTAACACAGTTTGGATGTTTTCTTTCAGAATTTTTCGCTGGTTTCAATCCAGTTTGACATATCACGATATCTGTGGTCCACACTGGTGGCTACGCAGTTATTCAAGTCAAGCATCGGTGAAATGTAAACGTAAAGCTGAGTGTTTATTTTTAATTTGCTTAGAGCCGCTTTTTTCTCTGTATTGCAATTTTTGGCATATCTTTAGAAGCACTGATAAGATTACATGATACCTGGAGGATCTATGTCTAGAACAGAAACGAAAGGACTGAGCGAAAGAGAACGACAACGACAAAACAGAATACCAGTAATAGCTCGAACTCAACACAAATTCTTTCCTTGGGCACTAAACCGTTTGTTATGGATGCGTATTTTAAAAAGGTGGTTTAATCGGTTCTTCCTTTTTTCAGGAATGAAAATCGAATTTTTATTGTCAACTGGAATTAAATGACAATTATCTGTATTTTTTTGGACATAAACAAAAAGTTGATTTGTTTGTTTGTTTGTTTTGCTCAAAAATGCGAGCGAACAAGTGCTTTTTTAATCCGCTTGCCCGACTGGTTCTTGTTGTGCCTCGATAGTGACAAGAGAATTTTGCCCTTATGTTACAAACACGTATTCGCAATGAGTTCTCGTAAAATTAGGGGGAAATCTCAGTAGCTTGTGTTTTCAGAAGTTTGTTTAAAGCACCCAAATGTTATTTAAGTGTTGGCGCAGATCGTGTTTG
>BLFO01002942.1:28638-38150 GCA_014634245.1 Montipora cactus | reverse complement strand
GACATTTTCATTGGGAGAAAAACGTTTTCTGCCCTGAGCGGGATTTGAACCCACGTCCCCCTGATTACCGGTTGGGTGTGATCAATACTACACTATCAGAGCAACCATGCTGGCTACATGGCCAATCTGGAAAGTGAATGGGAACTACGTGGTCATCCCGGGCGCGTGTTTTTCCCCAACTGGATGACGATGGATCAACCAGAACGATGATTCACAGGCGGACGAGAGAGAAGAGGACAATTTATATACAAGTTAAGGTCTCTCGAGCCAACAGCGCATCTCTGCCCCACAGGAGGATCGCAAATGGATTCACAGTGACGTGGGTTCAAATCCCGCTCAGGGCAAAAAAAGTTTTTTTCCCAATGAAAATGTCTTGGTCCTTTCAAAACCTCATTAATTAATTACATTTCGCCGAGGCTTAGACTGTGAATCCATTTGTGATCCTCCTGTGGGGCAGAGATGGGCTGTTGGCTCGAGAGACCTTAACTCGCACAATGCAAAATGGGCTTCCGTTTTCAAAGCTTTATTCAAGATATATATCTGACTATATTTACAAAAAGGTACCAGGTACCCTCTTATATTATGCTGAGACAACTTAACACTTTAAGATGCAGAACACATATTCCTGCTTTTCATAGCTATGATTCCAGCAAGGAAGAAACTTTAACCTCCCCCGTCCTCAACAATGCCACTCACAGATTTCACTCATGTCTACCGGCAGACCATATTTTTCTTTTCCATGCCCATATTTTTCTTTTCCATGCATGGGGGACTCCTTTGGACCTTAAGGGTCAAACTGAGATCTTATTTTTATACTAAACCCCTACATAAAAGATTGGTTCTGAGTTTTGTGCCTCAGTATTCACGGATAAGGTTTTTCAGAAAAAGATTTTATCCTGAGCTGTGAAAAATTCATTTAGTTGTATGTGGTTTGTGACATGGATTGTGTTTCTTGTTTGAAATAGGTAGGGTTTTTGGTATGCAACAGCGTAAATACTCTTGTTTTTCGGTCATTTTAACTTAATCAAAAGCAATAAACAAACTGCTGTGATACACATACTATAATGCATTTTAACTTGACGTTTCGTATTATACAACATACACCTTCAGAAGTGACAGTTAAACAAATTGTTAAAAATATATATATGACGGTGTAAAACTTTGAAAGAGACTAGTAACTATACACCGAATCTCAAAAAGATTCTCATGAAACACTGGCACATCATCCAACAGCAACCTAGACTTGCAAATATCTTTAAACAGCCACCGATTGTATCTTACAGGAAGGAAAAATGACTCAAGGACGTTTTAGTTCGCGCAAAAATTCCTTTAATCACGCCGCAATCATAAAAACTTGTAAAAAAAGAAGCTTTTTCAAAAGGTTTATTCTCAAACCAGAAGGAAATTTGCATATGATCTTCTGCTAGCAACACGCTCAGCCTGCGTTTACGCATCTCTTACCGCAACACAACTAAGCATACAAAACTAACCCCCGATCATTTACTAACCGCTCCTTTGTTTTCACTTCGAACCTTTCAGTTGATCATTTATAGCGAACGTAGAAGCTGAGGACTCGTAGAATTTATCATTTAAACACTCAGCTGTGAAAATTGGCTTGTTTTATAATTGGTTAATAAGGCCAAGGTTTCCCACTGCTAACGTTTTCGTTTAACGTTGGTTTAAGTTCGCGTATTAGTATTTTTATTTTTATTTTTTTAGTTTACGATGTGAATCAGATTTTCCATTTGCCAAGACTTAAATATGGTCCCACTTGATGTTGTGACCGGTTTTGATTGTATGATCAGCAACAGCGGAAGCGTAAATGTTACCTGTAAGGGCTCTTGAATGATTTTTTTTCAGGTCATGCAAACGACGTTTCGTTTTACCAACGTAAACGTCATTGCAATCCCAACAACAGGATTTGTACACAACGTTGTTTTCTTTTTGAGATTGTAGGGGAAAATGGCTTGAATCAGCGGGTGTTTTCAAATATCAACTTAAGGTTAACATAACCATAGAACTTGCTAATACAATATTTGAGAGGCCTTGTGATAACTTCACTTTGAAAACCTAAATCGGGTAAAAAAGGATTACATCTCTTTTAGGAATTGTAGAAATAGGATCTGAAACATCATTCTTATGGTAAGAAATAATGCTTCCTGTGTAACCGTTTTGGAGTAATAGCTTCTTAACTTGAGACAGAGTAGAAGCGTAAACAGCGGTAGGTAAGTGTGCAAATCAAATTAGTTTTAAACTTCCTGGGTGTAAAGGAAGCGTATGAATCCTTCCGTTAAACCCTCAAGCCTGTTTAGCCGCTCGACTTGAACCACACCTGCTCAAATATTGAAGCCATGTCCGTAAAAATCAACGACTGCCTGTAACTGAAACTCGAAAAGAAATTCAACACTTTGAAACAGAGCTATGAAATACCACAATTATCTAATTTGAGTTTTGAAAACATTGTGTTCAGCTACTCGCATCGGGCCTTGACAGAGGCTGAAAAATTTCCGGGTTTTAACCAGGGGCCTGCGTTTCTGTTTGCCACCAAAATCAGTAAACCCTCTAGATATCAAATGTTCCTTTGAATTGCTTTACCGTGACCTTCTCAAATTGGGACGTACGTTAACTGATGAAGACAAAGATAGATTAAAATGGCATCTAGAGAATGTTTCCTATAGGTACGTTTACTCCTATAATTACAATAAACAAAGCAAATTCTCAGCAAGGAGGAAAGGAAAGCACTCAATGATTTACGAAATAACTAGACTAAAGAGCTTAAAGGTGCTTAAAGTGTTATGATCCCAAAAAGGATCACGGATCCAAGATCACTTGGATCATGGTGCAGCAAAGGAACCGAAAAATCCTTTCCTAGAGTGAATTAATCGGTTCCTTTAATGCACCGTGATCCAAGTGACATTGGATCAGTGATCCTTTCTCGGATCATCCCAAAGGAATGCACACTGAATCTACCGTCAGCTAGATAAGCCTTGTAAAATAAGAACGCACTTGTCACGTTCTCCTGTCCAGGAACATGACTGATATAATTAGTTACTGAGATGTTTGGTGACAATTCTGCTTTGACAAATTCCCATGGGCACACGAAGCGAAAGTGATGAAACCACAACGCCAGGATTCTATTTATCTGGGACATGTAAAGATTTCTTCCTGGCCAGCCATATTTAATTAATTAATTAATTATTTTTTTTAAGATTGCGCGTCCTTCCATTTGGTGGGTTTAAAATCGGAGTGCAGAGCATTACACAAATCACAACACCTTTATTGTAAGAAATAGACAATAATGCCATAAAAGACAGCAATCTAATGGGGAATACTCTGGGCCTTTGCAAGAAAGCAACTCGAATCAAGCATTTCTGGTGAGCGCCGATTTCAACAATACGAACCCACAATTATAAAATATACCTACATAATTATAATTAAGCTCGTTTCAACTTTTTGTCATTCTTTCTTCACTAAACTATCTCTTGGGGGTGCTGGAATGGCGCAGTGGTGAGAGCACTCGCCTCCCACCAATGTGTCCCGGGTTCGATTCCCAGACTTGGCGTCATATGTCGGTTGTTTGTTGACTCTCTATTCTGCACCGGGAGGTTTTCTCCAGGTACTCAAGTTTCCCCTCTCCTCAAAAAAAAAACATTTGACTTGATTTGCGTTAATTGTTAATTTCAGTTTACAGTGTCCCCAATTAGTCTCGCAGCGCTAGGACTAGACACGTAATAAAGTTCCTTTCTTTTATACGCACCAATAAGCTGTTTCAGAATGCACAAGGACGGATTGAAATAATGTCATTTGCATAACAGGAAACTACACAGCAAATCCCTTCCACGAAAGACTCATCGCAACTGAGTCGGTTCAATCAAAAGTCGACGGAAAACGAACAGGCAAGCATGTCTAATACATCGGCAAAGTCATTTAATCGTGGGCGCTTTGCTGGATCCTCGGAGGTTAGTTTCTTTGCCATATTCAGTGAAAGCGCTGATTCAGAGGGTAACAAATTTAAAACTTTCAACGCAATCTTTCCGAAAGAAAAGACATCAGACGCCTTACTCTGTTGCCCTTTTCCACTAATAATTTCTGGCGCGATGTGGGGGTATGACCGTCGGTACTCTTCTTGTGCGAAAATTGACAAGTCCATCACACGTTTGGGGTTGGAAATATTCCATTCTTTTTCACGTTTTTCTAGGACAACGCTGTTGGATTTAAGGTCGTTATGAATGCCACCGGCGTCATGCATGTGGTTAAGGGCTTTGATGACATTTTTTAGAACTTCATGCCAAGAAGTCTTATCAAGTTTTTTTCTTTTGATCTCCTTATATAAAGTAGTGCAGGAGTCACTCTCGCCATGGAACTGAGTTATCAGCCTTAGCGGCATAGATTTCGTGATAACCCCAAACAGTAAAGGGAGACCCCGGTGGTCACCAAGAAGACCGATCACCTGCGCTTCTCTAACAACGTCCTTTTTGATTTCATCCGGTGACCTTGATTTTCGAAGCCTATATTCTTTCACGGCTACTGGGATCCCTCTGTAGTACGCCAAGTAACATGTGTCAAACGAACCGCATCCCAAAAATTTCGTTGATTTGGCAATCTCAGAGGGATTAATTTCTTTCATTGGAACAGATGTTGGGGTGCGGGACTCCCTTAATTTTGTGCTCTTGGATTTTGACGAAACATCCACGGCAACCTGGTTTTTCCTTGGCACACAACGTTTGGCCGGTTCTGACTTAGCAGCAAACCCTGCTCCTGCTTTGGGTAATTCGGCTGCAATAACAACCTTGGGTCTAACTTCTAGCTCGAAAGTACGTTCTATGGCCTGCTTGAGATTTTGGGCTTTGGCTTTCTTTTTCCTCCAACGTTTCCTTGCTTTAATCCGAATCCCTTTAGGTTTTTCTCTGTCTTTAAAGGGATACTCTATGCCTCAGATGAAGTTTTTCTTAAAAGGTAGTATTTGCCCCATTATATCTGAAAAATGACGAAAACTGAGAAGAATCGAAGGTTCAAAAAGAAAAAACCGTGCTCGAAAGCCCAATTTTACACTTTTTCGAAGACCGGAAGTGAAACTGTCTTAAAAGTGAACACGTGATCAATGACGTAGAAGTGAGAACTCGTGTGTTTTGCTCTACGGCTCAAACTGAAAACAAGTGAGCTATGGATTCGGACGATTCGCGCAGTTTTTCTTCGTCGGTGTCTTCTTCTTGTGAAAGTGCCGACGAAATTGCTTTAGCCGACTGTGCAGGCACCCAACCATACCTCTTTGAGCCTTATGACAGCGAAGCCAGCGAAGCCAGCGAAGGTACAGATTCGAATGAGTCCAGCGAGGAGGAGACATTCCAGCACTTACAAAACACAGACTGGTAAGTTTCAAATTGTCTCGCGAATAAGCTTGTTTTATTGTAAACTTTTATAATCTTTAAATTGAAGAGAATAAAAGATAGTAGTAAAGTTTCATTGTCACGTAGACTTTTCCTTTCTTTCTGCATTTGGAGTGCGCAATAAGCTGGCAGTTTTATAATCGATAAATTTGGCATGCGAGAAGTGTTATTGGAAAATTAGCTTATAACAACGTCTTACGTTGAAACCTTACGACACCTTACATCAGAATGTCCACTTAGGTGTGCTTGTGGGAATTGCCAGCGACTGACTAGAGTGGTTGAATGCGTATGTTGTTCTGAAATTGACTGTGTGGTGGCAAAAAACAACGAAGCGGTCGAGGCTGAAGGACTTGGCGAGCCCCCGGTGTGCATTACGCAACATCCAGGGTTTAGTGCTGTTTGCTTGAATCGGTGGGTTCTTCAAACGGCATGGTATCAATATAAACAGCAGTATACCGATGCATATGAGGGTCCAGATCACAAACAGAAGAGGCACATAGCCTACAGGCAGCTGGCAAGGTGGTGCTGGGGACTGTTGGGGAAGCAAATAAGAGTGGTTCTCCCTTCATGTGCAGTTTGTTGCATTCGGGCACACTTTCCACCCCCAGGAATTGAAGATGATATTGTGTTTGAAGGATTTCGATTTCCCGACGAGTAGACAAATAAATTGACCGAAGACTTTCTGTTTAATTCGAACATTTCTTCTCATAGATGATTTTTCTTCTACCTTAAAAATAATCGTAACATATTCTGACTTATTCAAGACTATTGGTATTCAACTTAAAGATGATACGTTAACAAATGTCTTCAATGGTAGGATGAAAATTATTTGTAATAATTTTTACGTTATTAATTTCAAGTGTACTTGAAGTGTACAAATCCACTTTGTGTAGTGGTTTTACTCCTGGGGGTGTTGATCGACTACTTGGTGTAGGCTTCACCTAACTTATTTGGTAACTATCCAGGCCATTACATGAGTGCCAATTTTGCTTGCTGTTAGTTTCACTGCAGTTTGCTTGTGGTAAGCTTTCATTTTTATGTTAGGGTAACTGTATACATTTATAGTACTGTTCTGTAGTTTAAATTTGAGTATAACTACCTGGACCATTATGTGAGTGCCTACACCAAGTAGTTACCCCCAACAGGTTCTCCTTCACTGCAATAAATTACAAATGTACCATATTAAGGCAATTTCAACAATAATGAAATTCATAAACTTAAAGCTATTCTATTACATGCTTTAAGATTGAAACAAGTCAAACTGGCAATGAGAAAGGGAAAATTCTTGTAGTATTGTACTGTAGTTGGGACTGAAAAGGGTAACAAATATTGCTAGTGAAGCCATTAGCCTTGTTGGTCTTTCTTATAAAGAGCAAGGAACCAATAGATTGATTTACATCATTTTTAAAACAATGGAACAAGCCTTTTTCTGCTACGTATTTTTGGGTAACTTAACTGTTCTTAAACCTTGATTTGAAGGCATTTATAGCAGCCTGCTTATCTGGCCGCTCAAAATCCGATGACAGTGATTGAGGTGCAGAAGCTCTTTCTAAGACAAAGGTGTCAATTCCCTCAAGAATCCGTGCAACACTCGCTTTCAGCTCAGCAACATATCCTAGAGAGAACATCGTTATTAGAAGAATTATAATTTTTCCTGTGGCTTGACAAGAAACAAGTGGGTCATTAACGTAGAAAAAAAGTTATAGATTTGGGTAGCCAATTTCGTAGGGGCTGATCATTATGAGATTTCATTTAAATTTTAATGCTAATCGATAATAATTTAATTATCAAAAGTTTTTGGTGTGTTATGTATCTATTTCTTTTTTTAAGGGCAAGTGAACATATGAAAGTCATACAAGGTATATTTTAACTATGGGAGAAAGATTTAAAGACATGAGAGATCATATAGGCAGTTGTAATTGTTAGTCATTTCTGAAATTAGCCCACATGAAATGTTTCCTTGCATATTTTATCAGTACTTACTATATGTGCATTGAATACAAATCTTCTTTATTGTATGTTCCCCCTTCTTGTACTTGGGGAAAGCAATGTTTACCCGCTCAGTACCATCCTGTAGTTTTGCACATTCGCGATCGCTGTTCTCGTTGAAATGTAGGATGGAAATCTGCAACCTGGAAATAAATTATGCTGGATACTTAGAGTAAATGTGACAAAATATTGATGCAATTTATTTTTAAATGACAGCAGCTATGATCATTTTCTGCATCTGCTTCTGCAGAGTCTCTTTTTCACAAGCCCAAGTCATACATTTATTGTTGTTTTCAACAATTACCTGCTGGTCATTCCATGGTAGGAGAAAGCCAAGCGTTTTGTAGCAAAGTGGTTCTGTACTGAATGAAAGGCCTCAAGTGATGAGGTGGCATGTGCTCCAGACATCTGCTTGATATCCTTTAACAGTGAGCCCTTGGTCAGCAACTCTGTCAGTTTTTCATAAGGTTGTGAACCTGAACAACAGCCACAAATAAATGGTGAGTAATAACCGTATGTATCATTACTTAAACATCATTTCCTGTAAAAGATATTTAGAATTAAACATTACCATACCTGGTCTGAGCCATTTCTTTTTTCTTTCTCTGCCATGCAGTCTACCATGAAGACACTGGGGAAACAAAGGACTGTCATGCCCTGAATGCTTGTTCATTATGTGATTAGTAATGGAGAGCCACTTTGCCTCCTTTAAATCATCGTCGTCATCATCAGTTGTTGCAGCACACCAGAACATGTGGTTGACCACGCTCTTTTTCCATTTTGAGACCACAGCACAGTCTTTCTTTTTTGGAAGGCTGTCAATCTTTTTACTAATACCTTGTCTGGTTAACAATCAGTATTAATGCAGTCTTGTGTTAACAGGTTGCCATAAAAGTATAGACAATTATATTATTATGTATAATAAAACAATTACTACATTCGGTTTTTGTGATATCCAGAATAATGGAGGTCAAGCTGAGGGATATCAGCCGGAGCCCAAGGCTGAGGCTGATAACCCATACCGAGACCTTGATTATTCTGGATATTACAAAAACCGAATGTAATAATTGTTTTATTATATATTCCACGGAAAAAAAAATGGAAGTCATGTAATTGCTTCTTCACTGCCCGGAAGCAACACAAAGTGTGCGAAGTTGACATGGTAACCTGTGATCTTGAGTGTCCTTGACATGATAATTGTACTTTCGGCCAATCAGAAAAGAGTTAGAGAGTTCAATGTATAATAATTTCTATCATTACCACACTTACAAAGTCATGGCATTGATTATACCAACTAACCTTTGCCAATATGCCAGCAATCCAATCTGTGCTTAACAGCAGGCCATTTCTCCCTCATTTGCTTTCTAATCTGGACATGTCTGTCTGTTATCAAGGTGTCAACAGACAGTCCTTCATCAGTTAAAAATTGAAGGGATCTTTGCAGGCCTTCTTTTTCCATTGCATTAGAGTTCTTTACCTCATTACTCTGTAGAGTAATATAAAGTGAACAGTAGAGTAAAGATATCTCAGACAGTAAAGTAAGTTATTTATGCCCAGTCATATTTTAATTTAATTTTGGATGTAGAAATGTAAATACCAACCTGGACCAGCTGGGAATCTAGAATTTTGTTTTGCTCTAAATCCATGAGAGAATAACTGCCATACTTGGCGGAATGCCCTGGGCTGTCACAGCGACCATCCCCTCCCAAGATCAGCTCCTTCCCCTCAGCTTTGATGCTATCCAGTAATGAGGACTGTTGTTCTCTATACGTTCTCTCCACTGCTGCATGTAAATATTTTTTCTGATGCTTCATGAATGTGGAGTACCCAATGGTCACTACATTCATGTGGCCCATTATTTTAAGCACCTTTGCTGGACTCCCCCCACCAAATAGAATTTCTGATGACATCATAATGTTGCCAAGAGGGGTGTCCTCAATGGATGGCTGAGAATCCCAACTTCTGGTGAATGAGCAAGAGAGACATTTTTGCATCACTGTTATTCTGGTACCAATCCTGGAGTTGACTCGCCTCTCACACTCTGTCCGACACACAGGGCAAAACTCAAATAAACTCAACAGTGACGATTCTGCCACAAGAACCAATTTCTGTTCGTAAGCAGGTGTATTGCCAGGA
>BLFO01002942.1:1662-6662 GCA_014634245.1 Montipora cactus | reverse complement strand
GTTTCCTAACTCTTTCAAATTTACAACAACAACAACAACAAAACAAAAAAAATAAATAACTTTCGTTGAATTTCCAACCGCTATCAACTGTCAACGGAAACCCTGTAAAGTACTACTTTGGAAGTGTAATAAAGAAAGTGTAAAACATTACCTCATGCTTTTACTTCGTTGTAGTGTTGAACGCCTCCTTAGTTTTGGTGCTTTCTTGAATAGAACTCGCGTTATGCATATCAGTCATTTGTTTCTGGGTTGCCATAGGGGTTGCCATAGGCAATCCAGTTAGAAAAGCCTTAAATTTGTTTGTTTGTTTTGTTGTTGTTGTTTTTTTTTCTTTTCCGTGTCGGGAAAAGTCTTTCCTGACACTCCCTTGCTAAGTAGTATCTTTGTGGGTAGAGTTACGTGCGCGTATTTTTGGTAGGTTTCAGGGGGATCCGTTGTACACAGTATAATATGTAATTTACCTGCAAGACGTCGAAAGTCATCGTAACGCGAATAGCGTTTAAGTGGATCTTTAAACAAAATACACCCTTATGGAGCTCAAGAACGGAAAGTCCATTGTATAAACAAGACAGGCGGTGAAAAATAATATCTAGAATCTTAAAAGAGATGAGTAAGGGTCTAAAAGTAGCTCCAAAATTATTCTGACTTTTCGCGTAAAAGAATAATCTAAGGCAAGGATGACTGCCAAGGTTGCCTGTCCCATTAAAAGTATCGTAGATTTACACATTCTATCACCCATGTCGTGCGTTATTTCAGTCTTTGTTCAAGTGTCGAGATCTGTTTCAACTTGTACCACCTTGTTAAGAACGATACTCTGTCCTTTTGCCAGAAAGAAAGTACGCAGTCCACAAGGCCGAGTGAAACTCGGTGAACAGGGTATCATAATCCGACTGGATGAAAGACAGTTCGAATTTATACCCCGTCATGATAGAATTGTTCATCAAAAGCGAAAATTAAGGTCATTTTAACAATTTTTTTCCTTTTATCACCATCCCAATAGTGCAGGCAGAATAGTTTCTTCAATGGTCGCGTTTCATCAGGGTTTGAAAGTTATTTGATCACACACAATTTGCAAAGTATCTTCAATTTCGACAGTGAAGATGATGCTTGGTGAACAATCACTTCCTGAGTCAAACAAAGTGCAGGATCGAGACTCCCACGTTCATATCAACATTTATATCAAAATATGAATACTTGTAATGGTTACAACTCAAACAACAAAGGTTCTAGGCTATTAAGAATACTAGTTTGAAGAAAGGATTTATGACAAGTTATTAGTTAATTTTCTCTTTCCTGTGTTGGTTTACGTGTTTCGTAACTGCACACCTTCATCTAATTTTACCCTTGATAGATTTCCACATTTTTTTTCTTTTTACGCTGACGATTAAATGTGAGATCGGCTAAAAACTAGAAACCTTAATTAAGGGGTTCAGTCTCACACTATCTAACTGTATTGAACCCCCACTGAATGCTGTATCTTTCACGTTACAAACGCGTATGTTTAACGAGAACTCGCGCGCGCCTTAAGTGGGATTATAAGAGTGACTTGGTCCTGAAAGATATTTTAGGACAGACGGATAGGGGTGCACAAAATAAACTATCCGCCATCTGCCGATGTGAAATTAATATTGACAACATCTACACTTTGACTTGACATTATGATCAATTAAATTATTGATATCTTTTTTCAACGAAGGGGTTATATTACTTTGCTGTTATTCTACAATTACGAATGCTCGTAAAGTCACCAAACAAGTTCCGCTTTGCTTTGCGAAGTTTTCGTTTCTTTGTTTTTTCGTTTAAAAGTTTCTTCCCGAGTCTTTGTTAAAAGTTTGCTTACACATATACTTGAAATGGTAGATTGTATTGCGTGATTCAGTCATCTAATAAAATGGAATTTTATTGTTTTTGTGAAAATAAACTGAGCCATTTTTGTCAGTCGAATGTTATCTACACAAGGTAATTTAAAGCACTCATCCGAAAGCCAGAGAATGACATTATGAAGAATTTGATAAAAGGAATGTTCCACAACCCAAGTTTTCTTATTTCCGGTGTTCTTTCGCAGCGGAAACAGCCGCCTTCGCGTCGCAAAGGCAGTTATCTTCTACCTTTTCTTTTTCGTGGGTTAAAATTGGTGAGCTTCGTTCGTGGGAAACTGAGTTTGTGGTTATTTTGGTAAGGCAACTTGCAATGTCTCGTGTAACCATGAACTTTTTTAATGTCGGTAATGTTTATGCAAAATAATTATATTGTGCGGCGGCACTTTGTTCCCTCGTAGTTCAAGGGCCTAAAAACTCAAGGAAACGATATTTAAACTCAGTGTTCCCATTGAATAATCCCTTATCAAAATTTTTGGTTTTCAGAGAAACACAAACTGTTTCCGTCTTGTTGAAATTGGAGGGGCTCGACTTCGAAAAATACAATACCAGCAAAGGCACGCAAAGCGACGAATCGTCGTTCAAACCTGTGTTCTCATTGCATGGGTTCTGGATGAGTGGATTAGTTTAGCGTTTAAATGGTGATCTAAATCGTTGAACTGTCTATGGCGTTATTTTATTATACGGAAGAGAAAACTGTTTCAACGCTTTCTCCGAAGCGTTAAACGCTAACAGTTCTTTAAAAACCGATTTTGCAAAAGCGTTAAACGGAAGCTAAGTTCACAAAAACGAAAAGGAAAATCGTTTATACGCTTAGCATTAATGTTTAAAACGGTTTAAAACGAAAACGAAACGGTTTTCCTCGTTAAACGAAACATCGTTAGTGTACGTTTTCCCTTTCCAGGTCACATATATATGTTTGTGTGTGTGGCCGCCTTCTTTTGATTTTCAGTTTAATGGAAATTATCATTCTTCTTAAGCCCTTGGGGTTTTCAAAGTTGTAATTTACGAGTTTTCAGTTTTAGTAGACGATGATATGCTGCTTCTTCGTATGGATTATTAGTGCTCGTTTGCTAACTCTTCCAAATTTACAACAAGAACAAAATAAATAAATAAATAATAAATTTGGTCGAATTTCCAACGACTATCAACTGTCAACTGAAGCCCTGTAAAGTTCTCCTTTGGAAGTGTAATAAAGAAAGTGTAAAACTTTACCTCATGCTTTTACTTCCTTGTAATGCAGAACGCCTCCTTAGTTTTGGTGCTTTCTTGAATAGAACTCGCGTTATGCAAAGTAGTCATTTGTTACTGGGTTGCCATTGGCAACCCAGTTAGAAAATACCTTTTTATTTTACCTTTTTTTTGTCTTTTCCGTGTCGGGAAAAGTCTTTCCTGACACTCCCTTGCTAAGTAGTATCTTTGTGGGTAGAGTTACGTGCGCGTATTTTTGGTAGGTTTCAGGGGGATCCGTTGTACACACTATAATACGTAATTTACCTGCAAGACGTCGAAAGTCATCGTAACGCGAATAGCGTTTAAGTGGATCTTTAAACAAAATACGCCCTTATGGAGCTCAAGAACGGAAAGTCCATTGTATAAACAAGACAGGCGGTGAAAAATAATATCTAGAATCTTAAAAGAGACGAGTAAGGGTCTAAAAGTAGCTCCAAAATTATTCTTACTTTTCGCGAAAAAGAATAATCTAAGGCAAGGATGACTGCCAAGGTTGCCTGTCCCATTAAAAGTATCGTAAATTTACATATTCTATCACCCATGTCGTGCATTATTTCATTCTTTGTTGAAGCGTCGAGATCTGTTTCAACTTGTACCACCCTTTTAAGAACGATACTCTTTCCCTTTGCCAGAGAGAAAGTATGAAGTCCACAAGGCCGAGTGAAACTCGGTGAACAGGGTATCATAATCCGACTGGAAGGAGGATAGTTCGAATTTGTATCCCGTTATGTTAGAATATTTCTCAACAAAACCGAAAAATAATATTCTAACGAATTACTTTCCCTTTTTCACCATCCCAATAGTGCAGGCAGAATAGTTTTGTTAATGGTAGCGTTTTATCAGGGTTTGAAAGTTATTTGATCACACACAATTTGCAAAGTATCTTCCATTTCGACAGTGGAGATGATGCTTGGTGAACAATCGCTGCCTGAGTCAGTGATGGATCAGTGGTGAACAATCGCTGCAAAGCGCACGATCGAGACTCCCACGTTCATATCAAAATTTTTACGAGTTTAATAATATCAAAATACAATTACATGGAAAGGTTACAACTCACACGACAGAGGTTTTAGGCTCTTAAGAATACTAGTTTGAAGAAAGGATTTAATCTGTTTCCTGTGTTGGTTTACGTGTTTGTAACTCCACACCTACATCTAATTTTACCCTTGATAGATTTCCACATTTTTTTCTTTTTCCGCTGACCATTCAATGTGAAATTGGCTAAAAACTAGAACCCTTAAGGGGTTCAGTCTCGCACTACATAACTGTATTGAACCCCCACTGAATGCTGTATCTTTCACGTTACGAACGCGTTATTTAACGAAAACTCGCGCGCGCTTTAAGTGGGATTATAAGAGTGACTTGGTCCTGAAAGATATTTTGGGACAGACGGATAGGGGTGCAAAAAATAAACTATCCGCCATCTGCCGATGTGAAATTAAAATTGACAAAATCTACACTTTGACTTGACATTATGATCAAGTAAATTATTGATATCTTTTTTCAACGAAGGGGTTATATTACTTTGCTGTTATTCTACAATTACGAATGCTCGTGAAGTGACCAAACAAGTTCCGCTTTGCTTTGCCCAAGTTTTCCATTCTTTGTTGTTCGTTTGAAAGTTTCTTCCCGAGTCTTTGTGAAAAGTTCGCTCACACATACACTTGGAATGGTAGATGGGATTGCGTGATTCATTAAAATGGTATTTTATTGTTTTCGTGAAAATAAACTGAGCCACTTTTGTCAGTCCATTGTTATCTACACAAGGTAATTTAAAGCACGCATCCAAAGGCCAGAGAATGACATTGTGAAGAATTTTGTGAAAAGAATGTTCCCCAATGCGTTTTCTTGTTTCTGGTGTTCTTTCGCAGCGGAAACAACCGCCTTCGC
>BLFO01002941.1:121849-131073 GCA_014634245.1 Montipora cactus | reverse complement strand
GTTGTTTTCATGTCGTAAATATTTTATTCTCGATCGACCGTCCGGGAAACTTCCTTCTGCTCTTTCTGAAAACTGTGTATCATTATTTATTTGCTTTTTCATCAATATTTGTTTTGCATAAAGCAAGCTAACAGAATCTGTACCTTGCTGAGTTCGCATTTGTTCGCGTTAATAGTATTTTCGGTCAGATTTTTCTGTTTTTTTATGAGGGGTTTTTTGTTTTGGTCTCCCATCCCAACACTAACCCCGCGAAACAGGGCTTGACTTCAGAGAAGTTTAGTATTACAAAGTTTTCGGATGCTCATAGGGCACACTTGTGGTGAAAAGAAGTTGTGAGGGAACTTGAAAATTATCAACATGTCAGCCCAGAAGCCAAGTTTCTCGCTTCTCTTTTATTTGTTATTCTTCAGAGACTGGAATGCTGTATTTCAATACCACACAATTCAGTGCCTTCTGATTTTCTGTAGCACGTACCACAGGCAAGCCAGTGTATGCTTCACAGAATCATCTAGTTTTTTTTTACACTGAAATAAAAACACTTTGCACGAGAGCGGGGATCGACATAAAGGTCATAAACTGACCTCCATCAACAAGCCGGTCATCTCCTAGCGATCTTTGAAAATATTAGAGCAGCTTTGAGCGAAACTGAGAATACCTGAGAAAAACTGATCCAACTTTTAGCAATCTGAGCTGTTCTTAGAACTACTGTTATTGTCAGTGTAGGCGTGCGACGAAGTCAAAATGGGGAATTGTCTCAACAACAGACTAGTCGTTGATATGCATTCTGTTTATTTGGTGGTAATGGAATTTAGGGGATGCTTCAAGGGGAAATTCTGGTTTTCTGTCTTACTTTTGTTTTGCTTAGAGGCCATTTATTTGCCAGTATTGAAAAGTTTGGTTCACATTTATGAAATGTAACAAATTAATAATCTGTGGCTTATTTTAATAGAAAGATCAATTTGTATCCCTTTTACATTCCTGAGTTAATCCGACTCGCAAATGACGTACAAACAACCCAGGTCCAGGAATTGTTGATTCAACTAAAGCTATTGCCGCACCATACAGTCAAGGTAATGTTGAAGTATTTGGTACGGCAAATGCAGGGACACAACATGTGGCAATGTCTGTGTCGGCACTCGTTTAAAATTTCAGGAATCCAATAATCTCTTCAGCTAACTTGGTTCAAATTATAAACATTGGGAATAATTTGTATTCAGCTTTGTCACAATCATGCAAACAGGGACTCCTATTTTTGACAAATTTGCCTGTTATGGTTATAACTTGAGCTAAATTAAGTAAGCTGTAAGTTGGCATACAGTGATAGTTATACTATAGTGGTTTTCTAAATAGTGCACTTCCTCTAATTGCAGACTTTCCTTATGTTATATCAATGTTAGCTGCCTTTGATTCTTTGCTCATGGATAACTATCATGCATATATTTTAACAATTGAAATTTACACAGTAGCAATATACTGTCCTCCTAATGTGAGGTGTAAAATTTTTTATTCTCATGGCAGAGATTTATTAGGTATGGGACCCATTTGCAACATGTACTTCAATTGAAATAGATTCATTAATGAATTTGGTACAACATTTTCAGAATATATGTGCACAAACTTCTGTTACTTATGAGATCAAAATGTGTTAACATTATTAAAATGTAAAGCAACAGTGGAAGCATTGTTCATTCATTATATGTTAGAGACCAAAATTTTAGACCCTAGGAGCACTTAAATGATGTTTATCTTTCTTTGCACCTCTCAAACAGTTAATAGTATCATTGCGAATGGAAGATCAATTTTATTATTTATCAGAAATGTTACTCCAGCAAAATATGTTTTTATTTCTGATTTTCTAAAGAAATTAGACGAAGGCGGCTGGCCATGTAAAAGTTATTCATAGAGCAAGATGTCATGAAAATTTATCTTGTAATGTGGTTCCCAGTAAACAACTGCTTAAAACTGCCATTTTGGATAGTAAGGAAAGCAGCACAGGCTTTTTGATGTGAATTTCTAGCTACTGCATTAGTTGTGTTTTCCAGTGGTATGCAAAGCAAAAGATGAGTTACCATATTTTTGTATACAATGGTTGTGAACCAAAAAATGTAACAAAAGTAATTTCAATTGTAGATTCTGTTATTGATCTCCTTTGTTCTATTATTGAAAGTAAATTTAATTGTTTTGAAACGAAGTATGAGGTTGCATTTCTTAGATGTTTATGTGAACTATCAAATATAGAAAGGAAACAAATAATAAGAAAGCATAAATCTACTTCAGAAATTACAGCAAACTGGAAGAAAGAGGAGAGAAATTTACAGCCCAATGGACCCAGAACAATATTAAGAACTTCCTTCAAATTGTTTTGAAAAGTACAGGTCAATGGACCCATCCAAAAATACAGACTCTTTCAAGTAAAGATGAAACGTATAGGTCAATGAACTCACACGATAAAGAGCAACTTCTCTCAAATAGATTCTTGTAACACCTGCCTATATACCTTGTTTTGTGGTGTACAATAAAGTTATTATTATTATTATTGTTATTATTATTATTATTATTAAACTGTCAACAAAAGTACAAATAACCTGGCAGCGCATGAGTATAGGCTACTTAGAGCCTCTTGTTTATTATACAGTCGAAACCGCCAAATTGTATTGAGAATACTCGGTCATCATCTCTTCGTAAGAGTGTGAGGTTCCTTTTTATAACATACAACGACAAAAACCACTGTGCCACTCGGGAGAAGTTGTCAGTACCACTGTGTGTATATTCTCAGTTGAATTCTTTTGCTCTAATATAAAAGCTAACTATTGCTGGTTTTCACTCACGTGATCAACAGCCATGTTTTTCAACGAAAACAAAAGGAAGCGTTTGCATAATAATAGAGTAAATTCCCGGAGGATTTGGTCGGGGCACCAACATGGCCGTCTTTTCTTTGTTTAGGGCACCAACATGGCGGTCGTGACGTCATGTGAAAACCGAGAATAAAATGAAACTTGTTTGTATCCTAATGGCAAGAATCGCCTAACTTTCTCCCTCTAAATATTTCTGAAATTTTGGCTGTCTATATACAATAACCTGAAGGACCCTTTGACAGATATCTTCCCACAGCTTGAAGAAAAAAAAAAAGCGACTTTTAGGTTGTCCTACAAGTAAAAATTCCGAAGTAAATTAGGTTTGGAGAAACTTCATTAACGACTATTTTTTTACTTGCTGGTAAAACTGCGAAATCGCGACTACGAGTATGAGTTTTGAGTTTCACTAACTGTTCTAGTATATTGGAAATCATTGACTATATTAGCGAAAGCAGACTACAGCGGTAACACAACAGATTTAAAAAATACTTAATTGCCATACATTTCATGCCTGAAATGGAATGAAGATAGCATTATCGACGTTATAGTATTCGCTATTAAAATTAGCTTCTCATGACTTCGGGGTTTTATCAGCAAATTAAAGGATTAGTTGTTAATGAATTTTACCCAAAATTAATGTATCTCGCCCCACCCTGGTATCTTTATCAAATGCCAAATGGGACAAGTAGTGCAGAAACAGTTGTATTGGCATGTCGGAAAATATTTCCTAGACCTGCCCACATGGGAAGCAGAAAGCACAATAAAAATAATAAGTCTCAAAAGAGTCGACAGCCGAATATTTTTTACTGGTATTGCATGGTATTCCAGACTTAAGATGATGATAATAATAATAATAATGATGATGATGATGATGATGATACTACTACTAATAATAATTCGACATTTGGAGTATCGACGGCTTGAAAGTTTACGGAAGAAACCGTGAATCGGATAACAAATCGAAAGTGGGTCAGCGTTGTCTGTACTCTTATCGACAACGGTATTCGGAATGTCGGAATGGTGTTTCATTTCAAAATTCTCCAACGTGACAGTCACGCTTACATATTCTCAGTTTGAGACCGTCATTATTCACGCTGGCAAAGTTTAAACCTAAATGTCGCTCTGTGAAACTGTAATGAACTAAAACCCTAAGGGCCGATTTACACGGAACGACTTTGTCGCATGCGACAACGGCTTACGACAGGCCCACGACATGATTTACGATTGCTGTGTACGTCAGAAAAAATGTCGTAGTCGATAAGAGTACAGACAACGCTGAACCACTTTCGATTTGTTTTTTACCACAATATTCAACGCCAAAGAAAGTTTTTATTTTAGAGCGTGACCAAAATCATGACTCAAAGAAAGAGCAAGCGTTGTCTATAACTTTCTCGCAATATGATTGGTTTATTTCCCAAAATGAGCGTTCCTAATTGGCTATTACACTGCGTGACAAAATGACACAAGCATGACGCGTACAGAGTTGTCCAGACTCTCATCGACAACGGCAAATTAGCCAATCAGATTGCGAGATTACAGGGAATTGTGGTAAAAATCAATGTTTTATTCACTATGATAATTATTCGATCTGAAATGAACAAGATTACATAACAATCACTGAGATATTCGAATACGCTGGAATCTCTAAGCAAATGAAAAGAAAAGCATCAAAATAAAAGACTGAACTAAACTTACTTCTGTGGCGGGTTTCCGTAAACTACGAACTCTTGAAACTGAACTCGACGGCTTAACACTGCTGAAACTAGTTGACTTAAACTATTGAAACTGGTTAGCGACTGACTCATATCCTTTCAAACACGTGCTATTGACTGATCTGAAACTTAAGCCCTAGTCGCCCAAATGAATTCTCTTAAAATGTCAATCAAATCTTTGTGCGTTTCCGGTAATAATTAATTAATCAGTTCTGTCGCGGTAATAATAATAATAATAATAATAATAATAATAATAATAATAATAATAATAATAATCGGCTTAGCTCATTAAGTGTTTGTTACCCTTTATCTACTGCATTAGTAAAAAAAAAGGTTCTAAATGTTAGTTTATTTGGGAAAAGAACAAAGATAAAACGAGTCTTGTTTTCTGCCAGGGAGTTTTCAACTGTAACCTAAACTGCAGTTGTTTATTTAAACGTAGGAGACTGTATTGATTGGGATCTTGGAATGGAAAACGGTTTAATCCCAGATGAAAGGATAACAGCCTCCAGTGCCGACCAGTTTACCGGGTCAGCCAGTTTTGGTAGATTGAATGACGGAAGAGGATCATGGTGTGCTTCTTATGAGGATAATAATGAGGATAACAACAAGTATCTTCAGATTGACCTACAGTCGCTTCATGTAATTTGTGCTGTGTCCACTCAAGGGGAAGCAATTTATGGTAACTGGGTAAAGAAGTACACCTTACAGTCATCTACAGACAATAAAAGATGGACAGATTACAAAGAAAATGGACGTGTTAAGGTCAGTTACAAAGTTGTTGATATACCAAGGCATAAAAGTTTGAGCCGGTGGACATTTAGTTTATAATCAATGATTACATCATGTCAGTACAATATGGAATATTAAATTAAAAGTACTTCTTGCACTGAATAACGTCATGCAGATGATAACGGAAAGTGCGATTACTTTTTTGCTTTTGTTGTTCTTCAGCGTAATTGGTTTTGAGGTAGAACACAGTTAAAAGGTTTTTTCTCTACAAAAACTAATTATATTGAAGACAAAGTTAATGGCATCGGCCATTCTGTTCATGCTGGATAAATTCCTACAAAGAAGGCTTCAGCGAGAATTTATTTAACCGGCAGTGAAAGACAATTCAAGTAAGTGAGGGATTATAGGTAGTGATTTAAGTGCATCCAAGCTGGGTATAGCACGTGATCAGTCCTTCGAGGCCGACACCTATTACCCACGATTTTCGAGATTTTGGACGTATAGTTAAGCGTCATCATTTATCTGTTACGCAATTCTTAGTTTACACTCACGTGATCAGACGGCCATGTTGGTGCACAAAACAGAAGCAAAATGTCGCTCGCGTTTTGTATAATAATAATAATAATAATAATAATAATAATAAAGACAAATTCCCAAAACACGTTTTTTACACCAACATGGCCGCCATGACGTCCGAAGTATTTGAGGCACTGAATTTAGTTCGGGGAGGATATGTTTCCATTTTTTTTCCACAGGGTTTTTGGTTTTCGTATCCGCCAATGCCGCTACTTTGTGTATTGGATATACTTTCCTTGCTGTATTGTGTGTGAGATGCGTTTAGTCAATTTATGTGCGCCCAATAGATGTGGCTTTTCTCCAATATTCATGTTTGTAATGTTAAGACGGTGTGAGGACTAATCGTCCAAAGTAAACCTAATGGTATATTTCTCTCGTGTCTGTTGCGCAGTGAAACTGGAAGGTATGTTTAGTCGTTTTGCTATAGGTCTCAATTATAATATTAACAGTATGCAATTTTTTTATGACGCATAAGTGGTAAAAAAAAAAGAAGAAAAATATTTGACCTGTTGTTCTCATATCACAAGCAAGTGATAACTTGTATTCCTTCTTTGCTATTCATTGGCATACTTTACACTTAAGGTGGCTCAAACCAGTTTCAACATTTGAAAGAAACTTTCTAATTAGAAGAATTCATACTTCTACAAGACTTTATCACTTAACAGCAATGTTACGCTACCATATGAAACACCAATTATTGCTGAAAAAGATTCGGTCATTTTTGTGACGTAAAAAGTTACCGTGGCAACAGCTACTCATATCTCAAAAATGAACTCGGTGACCCCCATTTTTATTTCTGAAATGTAATCTGCATGCCAGAATGAAACTTTCGGCATTCACAAATGAGCTCCGTGATTTCAGTCATTTTATTCCTAACTGGGGCTCCTATTTGTTCAAAGAACGCTTCGAGCGGATGTCTAAGGCCATCGTCAAGTGATGGAAATGTATTTGGGTATGAGATATGGCAATTTTCAAGAGATTTCTGGCTTCCAACATCTTCAACCTGGCTATTGACCAAATGCAAAAATGGCTGCCAAAAAATTATTCTTTTGTCTTTGTGTTAATTAGCCTAACTAGCCTCGTTCACACGCGTAAAATTGAAAGAATTTGGGCTGTAAAACGAGGCTAGTTAGGCTAATTAACACAAAGAGAAAAGAATAATTTGTTGGCGGCCATTTTTGCATTCGGTCAATTCAGTGAAAACTTGGATTTTATTCATAACGGGGGCGTTGTTACAGAGCTATTGTGTTCACGGCCTTGGCATGCAAACATTTTCTCCATTGTTTGCGCCAACTCATCTTCGTTTAATGGACCACTGAACATTAAACTGAGGCGACAAAGGAGACCATGTGCCTACTATGATAATTCAGTATCGACTTTTCATATTGTATTGGACGTTGGTGATTTGGTATTTAAACTTAATCCGGGCCCCACAGGAAATGCTCACATAACCTCCATTGTTTCATCGCGAATTGAGAGCCGCGCTCATCCGTGCAGGAAGCCACCACGTGACACACTTATAAGTGTTGAGTGTAATAATGCTTTCCAACGGAACAAAGAGTAGTTGGAAAGCGTGTTCGTTACGGTTCGTAGCATTACTATAATTCAAGGTATTCACATTGTTTCTGAAATAAGGCTTCACATATTTTGAACAATTGTTTCGTATTTACTTTTTGTCCATGATTATGTAACTGCATATATTATATGCTAATTATTTGGTATAAAAGTAGAATTTCTAGTTTTCACTATCTCGCCTTCTGGACAGCCACCAAGAACTGTATCCTAACTTTATATTAGTTAGAAAACCTGAAATACGTTGCATTCGATCGAGGAAGACGTTCGCCTTCTGGACAGCCACCAAGAACTGTAACTTAGCTTGTTGGTGAGTCCAGAAATACAAGCTATGCTTTCTGGTTTTAGCGCTGATCCTTCTCAGCTTATTACTGCGCCTTTGCCAGCTATTTCGGAGCTAAAAGACTTTCTTTGTGCGGAGCTCGCTTCATTCAAGGACGAGCTTGAGCGTCAGAACGACGAATCCATCAACTTCGCAGTTAAGAAAATTCGTCTTGAAAATTTCGCTCGACACACATTTAAATATAAAGGGAACGAAGAGTAGTACCAGCTTTAGGAAAAAGTAGCCAGCCATATTGATTCTGCTGTGGTTGCGCTTCACTCTGGTAAACTTGTGGAAGCTGCGAACGCCTTAGAGGAAGGTAAGAATGCCATTGCCATTAGAATGAAACATATGGTGCTCGTAGATTTGCATGGCTGGGATTTTGTAACAGAATACAAACAAATACCGGTTGCCGAAGATGAGACAGGTGAAAAGCTAATCCGTAAGATACTCAAGGAAGTCGGAAATCTAAGAGAGAAGAAAAAAGCCGAAAGAGCTAAGAAAGCTAATAAGCTTAGGCCTGATTTTAGGCGCGTTTCTACCAGATTTACTAATGCATCTTCTGCTTTTACTCCTTTGAGCACATGCTTCCTGTGTAAAAGGCCTGGCCATTTCTGGAGAAGTTGCTGGAGATCAAAGTATCCAACCGCTAGTGCCAGCAACAATGCCCTCTCTTGGCAGCGTAACTTGGTCCAATTACCAGCCCAATCTACCTACGTGCCGCCTCCAAGCCAAGGAACCGCTAAGTGAAATCATTTGGACTGACGATTTTTTTTTTTGGGATACGAGAAGAGCCAGGTGATACCAATTTTTTGTTAGAGTTACGTGGTTTAAAGAATGCTGAGGTAACTGAATCTTCGCCCGTTCCGTCTGTTCAAGGCCGTATTAACGCTCGCAAGAATTGGTGGTTTGGGAATTTGCAATTATCTGCACTTGTGATTGGAGTCTTATTGACTATTTACATTATGCCTTTTACCATTATACCTCCGCCTTGTTTTATAAAGAACAACAAAAGTGCTTTAGATCATGCAGAATTTGATGCCAATGCTATCAACGAGTTAGTTATTAATAGATGCGCGACAGAAGTATTTTCTAGACCATATTGTTGCAATCCTCTTTCTGTCGCTCGTGGCCGCAGTTACGTCTGGTGCTGGATCTCAGTAGATCTGTTAATCCTTTTGTACGCAAGTTTAAATTTAAATATGAAAGCCTCCCCACTCTCGCATTCATGTTTAAAGACAATTTTTGGTTCTTTACTTTGGGTATCGAGTCCGGTTATCACCACTTGGATAAATATTACAACTGTTCGAAATATTTAGGGTTTTTCTTGGTCCACCAATGGCGTGGAAAAATATTTCGTTTTTATAGTATTGCCATTTGGCTTGTCATCAGCCTGCCATTTGTTTACAAAGATGTTGAAGCCACTTGTCGCTCGATGGAGATCGCTCGGTATTT
>BLFO01002941.1:114349-116849 GCA_014634245.1 Montipora cactus | reverse complement strand
ACGCCTCTCAAGTCGGCCTCCACATCCACCCCAACAAGACCAAGATTCTGAAAATCAACGCCTCCAGCAGAGAGGCAGTGAAGTTGGGAGACAGCAACCTGGAAGAGGTCGAGACCTTCACATATCTTGGGAGCGTGATCAACCAACAAGGAGGAACAGATTCAGATGTTAAGACCCGCATCGGAAAGGCAAGAGCATCGTTCCTAGCCCTGAAGAAGATCTGGCGATCCAACGTTATAACATCTCGCACCAAAATCCGCCTCTTCAATTCCAACATCAAGTCAGTTCTACTGTATGGAGCAGAAACATGGCGAACAACCAAGACTACCATCAACACTTTCATCACACGTGCCTACGAAGAATACTGAAGATCCACTGGCCAAATCCCATCAGCAACTCAGATCTCTGGGAAAGAACCAACCAAGTGCCAGTAGAAGAAGAGATCAGAAGAAGAAGATGGCGATGGATAGGGAACACCCTGAGGAAACCACCGACCAACATCACACGCCAGGCCCTGACCTGGAATCCTCAGGGGAAGAGAAAGAGAGGCCGACCAAAGAACACCTGGAGAAGAGACCTGGAGGCGGACGCCAAGCAGACCGGCTGCTCCTGGAGAGAGTTGGAGCGAATCGCCCAGGACCGCGGACGCTGGCGGGCTGTTGTGGATGGCCTATGCCCCTCCAGGGGCTTAAGGCCTAAGTAAGTAAGTAGGTAAGTATGCGCCTAAGTACCTTTCAGACCTAATTAGCATTCAACAGCCATCGCGCTATAGCTTACGACGTAATGACAATGATCCCTTGCTTAAAAGACCAATTGCGAAAACAAAGAAAACAATGGATGACAGAGCATTTCAGATAGTTGCTTCCCTTTTATGGAACAAGTTACCTAGGTCTACACGGGAAGCAAGGAACTTAGAATCTTTTAAGACTATAATTAAAACATTTTTATGCAAGGAATCATTTCAGTTATCTTAGTAATTTTCTTTTATCCATCAGTTTTTTAGAAGTTCTTTCTACAGTTGTTCTATGTTAGATTTTTCTAACATAAATTTTTTTCTATGTTAGATTCTATGTTAGATTTTTAATGTAAATAGTTTTTAAGCTATATTGAAAGACTTGTAAGATTTATAATACAAGTGTAAGTTTAGTTATTCAGTTATACACTATTGTGATGCGCTTTTGAATATTGTATAGAAAAGGCGCAATATAATTAATAAATTATTATTATTATTATTATTATTATTATTATTATTATTATTATTATTAAAGTTCTATGAAGCGGATTCAGAGCCACCTTAAATTACTGAAAAATTATGGCAGGTATGAATCCGCTCCACAGAACTTTTTTCAACTTTGCAGAGAGTTTCATCTTGGCCTACTGATTACTTTTGCACAATAAAAAATTAGGGTCACCGTAGTTAATGCATGGAGGTGGTTATGAAACTCGACAAGTTCCTTTGTTTTATGTTTTTGTCCGTATTTTTAGCCTTGACCCTGTACAAAACACACCTTTTTTCGAGAACATAACCAATCAAAGCCTTCGATTAAATTATACGCAACTAATTTGCAAACCCGTGCGAAGCAAAAACAAAAGATTGTGCAGGGTCTCGGTCAGTTCGACATCGATTGAGAAACATTATTATTTTTTAATTGTTTTTTTTAAATTTAAACGTATCTTTATTATTGTTGGCGACAACATTGTTCTTGCTTTTGAAGGTTTTAAGGTTTCATAACCAGTCCCTCGATTAACTATGGGGTCAACAAGTTCGTTTTTCAGATATGAGCAACTAAAGCCAAAATATAAGGTGTTTTTGCAAGGCTTTCCTGTTACCATGGTAACTTTTTACGTCATAAAAATGACCGAATTCTTTTTCAGCAATAATTGGTGTTTGATATGATACCATAACATTGTTGTTACGTGATTAAGTGTTGTAGTGTCATTCCTTCTAATGACGAGGTCTCTTGAAAGTGTTGAAACTTGTTTGAGCCACCATAAGACTACGACGAAACATTAATGGACCCAGGACATTTTATGTGAAACTGTTTGGCTTGAAAAACATTGTTCTAAAACGAATTCCAATCAACTTCTATGGGATATCATCAACTTAAAGGACTGATTTTTCAATTTCTCTGATAAAATTCTCTCTCTCCACTGCTTTATGCTTAAAGTTTTTCAAAGCAGTAGGAGTAGAAATTTCATGCTATGACATTGACATTGGCCATCGAGTTCCCAAACGAAATGCAATTCCTGGTCCAAGACCAATAGTTTGCAAATTTAGAAGAAGGATTATCCGGGTACAAGTCATGAACAATCGGAATGATGCTTGCAAAGTCACAGCAACTTCTGTTGGTATTCCAGCCGACTGCTCTTTTGAAAACGTGAGGTTATTCAACCATCTCACTCCCCAAATCCGACAACATCCTGTAGATGCCAAGAAATTTCAAAATCGGAATGGCGACAAATTTTGCTGGGCAAAAAATTGTGTCGTTGCATCAAATCT
>BLFO01002941.1:101849-109349 GCA_014634245.1 Montipora cactus | reverse complement strand
AAACACGGATGACCCTAAAGAATCCTACAGTAGATTGATAAATGAATACTCGAGGCAATTTGATTCCTCCTTTCCAATAAAATGCATCAAAGGCAAACAAATGAACAAGTTTAGGTCTCCTTGATTGACCCCAGCCATACTGAAATCTATAAATCCAAAAAATAGCCTTTATAAAAAATTAATCAAATCACCCAGTAAGTCTTGTGAACTACAATATAAGACGTATAAAAATAAACTGAACCACATAATTCGCATTGCTAAACGCTCCCACTATGATAATAAGTATGCCAATGCTAAAAAAGACCTTTAATTAACTTGGAAATTGCTAAATGAAGTGATAAATTAGCAAACGAGCAAGCCTTCATTGCCTTCATTTTTTAAATGTGAAGGGAAATCAATCATCGATTCCAAGGTGATTGCTGAGAGATTTGGTAATTCGGAAAATTCTAATTTTCGTTCATTCCTCATCGACAATAATAACAATCCTATCACTTAAAAGCTAACTACTACAATAGGACTTGAAAATATTTCTAAAACATCAGCTTCTGGGAAAGCTCCTGGTTATGACAATATTCCAATGCGTGTTATCAAAAGCTCTTTTCACTTAATTTCGTCACCCTTAGCGAATATTATTACTGATCAGTTGCTGCAAAAAGCATTTTCCCGGACAAACTGAAAATTTGCTGAAAGAAGTAACCCCTGCTTACAATAGTGAGGATCCTTGTCTTTTTGTGAATTACTGACCTATTTCTCTATTATCGAATTTCTCGAAATGTTTTGAGAGAGTTATGTACAATGGGTTAATAGAGTTTGTTAAAAAATGCGAGTATGACATCCTCTACTGTTGTTAATTTGGTTGTCGGAAAAACCACTCTACTTCTCTTGCATCTATTCACCATAGTAACAAAATTTCATCTGCATTTGATCGACTTGAGACTACTGCAAGGGTTTTCCTAGATCTCTCTAAAGCATTTGATACCATTGACCGTCAAATCCTATTTGGCAAGTTGGAACGTTATGGTATTCGTGGCCTGGCCTTGGATTGGTTAAAAGCTTTTTTTCTTGTCGCCGACAATCAGTTCAATTTAATTCTACATGTTCCTCTAAGCAGACTATTAAATGTGGTGTCCCTCAATTGCAAGGTTCCATTTTAGGTCCACTACTTTTCACATTATATATTAACGACCTTCCCCATGCTTCCCAATTAACTCAGCCTTTACTTTTTGCTGATGACACCAGTATTTTGGATCATATTGGGTTCCTGACTGACCCGAGGCCGATCAAAACAAACAGAGTCCGAATACAGAACCCGGATCCTACAATAACTAACGGACTACTGCTTTCATTGAATCGAAGCCTCCGAGATCGCTTAACCTCGTTGTTACACCTTCTTGAGATTGCACTCTCTTCCCAACAAAGAAATCTGGACCTTGATCGGGTTTTTAACACTTAGTGCATTTGCGATACGTTCACTGGAAATGAGAAATGAAGCTGAGAAATTGTAGGTAATTCTGAGCTTCTATTACTCCAAACGAACGTTGCCTCCCAGCAAACTAAAAGGGTTGTTTACAAAAAGCGTGAATAAACAAAAAAATCCTGCCATCTAAACATCCTTTGCAAAATTTCTCCCGCCACTGAGGTTTAAAAAGCTGCCTTCACTGTTGGAAGGTGTAAAAGGAACGATGGAAGGTCATCGCTTCGAACGCCACTTTTATATCAAGTTTGTCGCACAGATCTATAGTGCCAAGTTATTCTCCTTCTGTTCATGACGAGCGTCGCAGTGTACGCAGAGGCCTGGTAACTTCCGGTTATTTTATCGGCCCCGATAAGTACCGGGAAAGTTTACGGGTGCTTCGAGAAACTCTCTTTCGGTCCCGGTAACGGTCCCGGTAATTCTTGGTTTTCACTCACGTGATCAACAGCCATGTTTTTCAACGAAAACAAAAGAAGACGTTAGCATAATAATATTATAGCTTTCAATTCCCGGAGGATTGGATGGGACACCAACATGACCGCCATTTCATTGTCTGGGGACACCAACATGGCGGCCGTGACGTCATGTGAAATCCAAGAATTTCCGAGACTTTCGAAAAAACGGGCCCCAGGCCCCAAAAGGGTGCAATCTTTATTATTTCATGAATCGCACATTTTCTTTTGTTATTCAACATCCTTTATTTAACTTACATAATTCATGAATATTTACATATACATAATGTAGCAGGGAAGAGCGGGGCTGATGAATTGAATAAATTGCTAATTATAAATGCAAGGGCAATATCTATATAAATACCCGGTATTTATCT
Organism: Montipora cactus; assembly: GCA_014634245.1. NCBI lineage: Eukaryota > Metazoa > Cnidaria > Anthozoa > Scleractinia > Acroporidae > Montipora > Montipora cactus. The sequence goes on along the minus strand of BLFO01002941.1, from coordinate 107,046 downwards.
GTATATTGCCCTGCTTCCCTGGGCAATATACAAATAAATCCCTTCCGTTTATAATGAGCAATTAAAGCAAATCATACACGTCCTTTGACCCCGCCAAACATTCTGAGAAAATTTCTCCCTTTAACACAAATATAGAAATTTATTCTGCAACTATAGAAAATACAGTAGTATCCCATATATCATGCACGCTATGTGTTCACTCTAAGAAAGTCTTAAGTCTTTGGATATTACAAACGAGCAATTCTGGAACACAACACTGTTTTATCCTTTCACAGTCGCGTTGTTGTCATCTTGGCAAAATCTTTTTACTTCGTCATCAACTAAATGATCTACTTCTCTTTTTAACGAGGACTCGGCTTCCCTTTCTCCTACGGATCTTTCGGATCGACAATTTAATGCTTTAGAAATCTCAATTTTGGTAGAGACATCAGGCCTCTGATACCTTTGTAAAGATCTGATATCTTGGTGGCCCGTACGCTCCATAATCAACTTATCTGAGATTCCTGATTGCTGAATTGGCCCTGTAGGTCTGCGTCTTTACACATTTTGCTAACAACATTTCCAAGCTTGTTATGTCCAACAAAAGTCGATGTAAACCAAACTGTCGGCTTAGCAAACAAACGATGCGCTATTGTTCTCCGTTTCTCACCTAAGTGAGAACAAGTGCTTTGAACAAATTACGACCCGTGAAACACCCTTTCTCGATGCTGTGTGAAAACCTTTACAATACTTGCAATGAAATACGTCATTGCCTGTGGTCGGATCAAAAAATGACAAACAAACAGATGTCAAAAACAAGTGGCCAATTATTGCCCTGTGAAAGACCACCTTTATGTAACCTATACCTCATGAATAATATCATGAAATAAGTTAGATAAACCCCTCGAACGTCGGTATTAAGCCATATACATCTCGAGGGCCGTTCTCGGGCTTTATCTCTTACTTAAATGACGAGCTGCGCAATTATGATATGTGGTTGAAATGTAACAAGCTCTCAGTTAATGTTAAAAAGACTAATTATGTTATCTTTAAACCAAGACAGAGAATAGCTAATGAAGATTTTAACATACTGTATTCTTTGGAATTTAATTACCAAAACAAACAAACGTATCCAAATTTCGGGGTGTCTATCTTGATGAGCATCTTACTTGGAAGCGTCACATAAGTTTTTTTATCAAAGCAAATCGCAAAATCCGTTGGCATTTTATTTAGATCTCGATTCTACATTTCTTCAAGAACCAAGCTAGCCTTGTACTACTCACTAATTTATCCTTATATCACTTATTGTAATTTCACTTGGTCTTCTACATGTCAACCAATTTAAATAGAATATTCTACGTACTTGCAAAAGCGTGCTGTGCGAGCAATAACAAATTCAAATTACCGAGCGCATTCTGCTCCTTCAATTGCGAAACTAAGCATCATGGACATTTTCAATAAACTCATTTCAATTTTCTAAGTTTATGTTTTATTATTATAATCAGTTGTTGCCTCCGATGTTTTTGAATTTATTTGAAACAAGCCAGCAAATGCACAATTGCGGCACTAGAACAGCCAACAATTATCGGCTACATTTTTGTTGCACTAGCATCAAACAATTTACAATTCTTTATCAGGGTCCAAAAATCTGGAACTCTCTTCCTGGATCAATTATTAAATCATCTAGTTATCTAAACTTTAAGAAAAAATATGTTAGGGTTTCTTGAGTTATAGTTATGCCGCACAAGCATTGCGTGAGATTATTTAGATTAATGAATAAGGATATGAGGGGGCCCCTCTTATAAGCCCGGTGGTTTCTTGGGGTCTCCTCGCCACAATTATTTCAATATCCATCCTTTCTTTTATTAATGACTTTATTCTTATTATTGATTGCCTTTGTAATATTATTAATTGTGTGGCCCAAATACATTCATATATTCAAGAGACATTGGTAGACTAATTTAATTACCATCAAAGAGCAGAAATATTATATTTTTTCCCTGCATTTTAGATTTTCGATGGAAATAATGACAGGAGTACAGCAAAGAAAAATGTTCTAAGCAATGTACTAATAACAAGGTGGCTACGTTTTGTGGTGAACGAGAGCTACCATTCGGCTTGTATGAGGACAGAGGTGCATGGAGTGAAGCAAAAACCAGGTAAACCAACCAACCAATCATCATCATCATCATCATCATCATCATCATCATCATCATCATCATAATAATAATAATAATAATAATAATAATAATATATTATTATTATTATTATTATTATTATTATTATTATTCATCAACATCATAATCAAAGGAGGGCATTTTAAATTTATTTTAATCATATATAGGTCTGGGCATCCAGAAGTTTGTATACTGCCATACTAATAATAAACATGTAAAAACTAGCGATATGTTAAATTTCCGACGATTCGGCTACCTCATGAAGCCATTATCAAGGAGTTGGAAATGAATATGCGAGTTCATAATAAATATAAAATAGTCCAAATTTGCACAAGTGTAGATAAATTAGACAAAAGCTTGTGTTTTCACGAGCAGTTTTTCAGGTCGCTTAGCGAGTGACAACCGAAAGTTAAGTGAGTCGGCAAATTTCAATAGAATTCTCATTAAATTTAAGCCACCAAACCAGGTAGCTTAAGCGAGTTGGCAATTACTTTCGGCCAATGAGGAGTCGCTTGCGGTTATCCAAATCGGAAGTACAACAGTCGTATAAACTCTTGTTCTTAGGCCATCGTAGCTTGAATAAGAAAATAACACAAACAGCGGTGATAAACATTGTATTCCAACGCATTTTTTAATATAGAACTTGACGTAAACAGTCTTGCTACTCTTATTAGTTTATTGTTGCATTGGCACGTGCTCTTTCCTCATTGAATCTTACCCGTGAAAACACGTATCATTTTAAAGTCGCTGAACGAAGTCTGTAAACAAACCATTTTCAGGAATGTTAAGCGACACAACGGCTATCGTGAAAACACAGCCAAAGACTTAAGCAGGGAGTGAATCTGTTTGCACTTTCAGCCGTGGTCTTAATTGTTTGATGTAAAGCATTTCGTTAACCGGAGACAGTCCAACTTGTTCATGCATTCCTTCAACACTCTAAAGCAGCTGAGGAGGTCCTCAGGGACAGCACCCGCGTAGTCTTGATCATAATGCTTGCGTACAGAAGGTGACGTACTATTGTGGCCGTCCACGCGTATGTAGATGGCCACGTGTGTAGCCAACATAGCTACCTGTATCGCGCAGGTTGCTTTGTCGAAAGTGGTACACAACGCACTGTTGATTAACCAGCTGTGGTTTAGTCTCGCATTCTTGGAGGTCTTGGCCAAATTTTCTACTGACAAGGATTTGGTTGAACTGTAGTTTGGAGCTTGAGACTTAAATCTTTCAACTGAGTCTTAACAAAGTTAGCAGAATCCTGGGCCCGGTTGTTTGAAAGCCAATTAAGTTAATCCAGGATTAGCGTAAACGTTTGTTTCATGTTTTCAACTTTTTGGTGAAAGTTCTTTTTCCCTCTTTTGGTTTTTCAAGATTGACTTCTTCTAATGTAAAGTTTTGGCGAATATAAGCGTTGAACAGCATTTAGTAGTAGAGAAATAAACCCCTTGGCTCATTTTTCAGCTGGAATTAGAGTTAATCGGCTTTTAAACAACTGGGCCCTGGTCCTTAAATGGTACGAGTACCCAAGTCACGTTATTTCTCACCATTTTCACCGATGCCTGCGATGGATGCTGGTTAGTAACTCTTGAGTTGACAAAGGTATTAATGGTAGAGTTGATAAGGTGTTGGGGGTACTTCAAACGCGAGAACAGGGACTTTAAGCGTTCACACTCCCCCGAGAAATAGGCCCAAGATGAGGACAAACGGTACGCGCGATCAAGCATAGTTGTTAATAAGCTTCGTTTGTACTGACCTGTTGTCGATGTGACTATGGTAGTGGAGAAGTAAACCAGTACTGGTGGGCTTCATGTAGACCTTAGTCTCGATTTGGGGCGCTCGGTTTAGGAGGTGGGACTCGAGAAAGGGAAGCATTTCATCCTTTTAAATCTCCATGGTAAAACTGACAGCAGGATGGGCGTGGTTGAGAGTGTTTAGGAAGTCCGTAGCTGTAGTTATATCAGGCATAACAGTGAGAGTGTCGTCATCTTATCTGCGGTAATAAGCAGGGAGCTTTCCTTCTAGTTCTAGTTTTTCTTCCAATGATGACATAAAGGCGTTAGCAAGCAAAGGCCCGAGGGGGAACCCCGTGGCTATTCAGTCAATTTGCTCATACAAGGCACCATTAAACTGGAAAAACTGTCCCTTTGTGGCCACGCTCAAGAGATCAACAAAGTCATCTTAAGAGATGTTTACATCGAGATTAAGGTCTACGTGAAGCTTACCAGTACTGGTTTACTTTTCCACTATCATAGACACGTCGACAACCAATACAAACGAAGCTTATTAACAACTATGCTTGATCACGCGTACCGTTTGTCCTCATCTTGAGCCTATTTCTCGGAGGAGTGTGAACGCTTAAAGTCCCTGTTGTCACGTTTGAAGTACCCTCAACACCTTATCAACTCTACCGACTCTACCATTAATCCCTTTGTCAACTCATGAGTTACTGACTAGCATCCATCGCAGGCGTCGGTAGAAAGGGTGGGAAATGACGTGACTTGGGTAGTCATACCATTTGAGGACCAGGATTCTGCTAACTTTGTTAGGATTCAGTTGAAAGATTCAAGTCACAAGCTCCAAACAACAGTCCAACCCGTCTTTGTCAGTCGGAAAATTGGCCAAGACCTTCAAGAATGCGAGACCAAACCACAGCTGGTTAATCAACAGTGCGTTGTGTACCAATTTCAATGTAACCTGTACGATACAGGTAGCTATGTTTGCTACACACGTGGCCATCTACATACACGCGTGGATAGCCACAATAGTACGTCGTCTTCTATGCGCAAGCATTTTCTTAGGGAACCTTAGCATCGACGACGGCGACGGCAACGGCAACGAGAACGTCACAAATTTGCATATTTAGTGGGAAAAAACAATAGCTTTGCAGGCCCTGCACGTGCGTTTTTCATTTTTGTCCATTTCTTTGCCGTCGTCAGCAAAACTACAACGTGAAATAGCCAAATCTGAGGTTTTATGGAGGACGTCAGCACTAGGAGATAAATTTTCATTTTCTCTCTTAAATTAAGCGTGACTCATATCGGTTT
>BLFO01002941.1:91849-94349 GCA_014634245.1 Montipora cactus | reverse complement strand
GCAGTGTTTGAATTTCTGAGGCATCTGGAGGCAGGTGCTCTTGCTCAACAATTCGCCTCACGAGCGGATTAGTAACTTTGATTGAAGCCTCGTATTCAGAAGATAAGGTCTTATTCAAGGCCTCCCATGCGCACAGGGAGACCAAGGAGGTCGCTCTCTACTTTAGTGTGAATGTTTGGCCCGTGACAGCTGATATAAGAACCTCATTAATTGCTCGCTCAAGTGGCTCTAATAATTCTGTCATATCTGGTAATGTTCTTGGGAAATATGTTGAACGGTGCCGAAGACCAAATGATAATGATAATGATAATACGGAAGGAGCTGAGGTACTTTGTATGAGGATGTTTAATATAGCGCAGAAAATGGTGGGTTTGATCCAAAACAACATAAAACAGTGGAAGACAGTTTTAACCACTGGAGGTGAAGCTCTTGGCGAAGTTCATATCAGAAGAGGAATATTTCAAGGAGACAGCCTTTCATCCCTCCTTTTTTTGCTCATGCGGGCACTAACACTCGTGCTACGAAAAGTAAAGGCGGGGTATGATCCTGGCGACGGGAAAGGAATGATTAATCATTTGCTTTTTATGGACGATCTTAAGAAGCCATATGGTAAAAATGAAAATCAAGTTGACTCTCTTGTCCCATCAGTTAGAATTGTGGCCGAAGATATGCCGATGGAGTTCGGAATACCAAAGTGTGCAATCCTATTGATGAAACGCGGAAAAGTGTTCCAAAGTGAAGAAATCATGCTACCGGGGAATAAAAAGATGCGATCCCTGAATGTTGATGAGAATGAAAACTACAAGTATCTTGGGGTGCTAGAAGCGGATGATGTAAAACATAGTAAAATGAAGGACAGTATCCAGAAGGAATATTTTCGTACAGTTAAGACAATACTAAACTCCATACGGGAAATACGATGAAAACAATTAACTTTAGAGCAGTTTCCATTGTAAAGTACGAGGCAGGAATTGTTGATTGGGCCAAGGAAGAGCTGAAAGTAATGGATCGCAAAACACGAAAGCTGATGACCATTTATCGTGCATTACACCTGCACGCTGATGTAGATCGGCTGTACTTTAAAAAATCAGAGAGGGAACGTGAAATGATCAGCATAGAAGAATGTCAAGTGAAGAGGCTATGATTCTCGCAGTTATGAACGCAATTTTTGCGTAAAGATGCCTGAAAAATTCAGGACTTCAACGGGGTTTGAACCCGTGATCTCGCGATACCGGTGCGACGCTCTAACCAACTGAGCTATGAAGCCACTGACGTTGGGAGCTGGCCATTTGTGGGTTCCAATGTTCCCGTGAGGAATGAATCAACGATGAAATGATATATAAAATGGATCATATATGAACTGCGGATATGAAATCAAGTGAAGCTATGATCCTCGCAGTTATGAACGCAATTTTTGCAATTCCGTAAAGAAGCCTGAAAAATTGAGGCCTTCAACGGGGTTTGAACCCGTGACCTCGCGATACCGGTGCGACGTTCTAACCAACTGAGCTATGAAGCCACTGACGTTTGGATTTGGTCATTTGTGGGTTCCAATGTTCCCGTGAGGAATGACTTAAACACAACAACAACGAGCAGGGAAAGTGTACGTATCTATGGAGTTCAGGAGGGAGATAACAAAGACTGCCCTAATAAGAAAGGTTTAGAGTTCTTTCTTTGGGAGATGGGTTTAGAATTTGACGCAGGGGAGATTGATAGAGCCCACAGGGTTAGACGGAAAAGACAAGATGGCAGCCGTGCGATCATAGTGAAGCTCAAGAATTAAGGGTTTTGAGGGCCAAGAAAGCGGCGCTGGAGGGGATTGTTTCACAGTTTACGAAGACCTTACTTTTGTTAACCGAAAACTTTTACAGATGACAAGAAATGAGCATAAAGATACTCCGGTGTGGACGATCGACGGTAAAGTATTTCTCAATGTTGATGGACGCGTTCGTCCATACATCCCGTCGGAAGATAAAACAAAGTTACCGCTCTACCCGCATGCCCGCTAAATGAAGTTTAGCAAATTCATTTTCATTAGTTTTATGGCATTTTGGAGCCCCAAGCCTTGGCAGTTGCATAGTTTATAAAATATGATCCCTGTTCTGATATGTTTTTGTCATTTTTCTTGCACTCATAATTTCTTTATACACTTGAGCAGCCGCAGGAGGTTAGCTATTTTCTATTTTTTCTATTCGCTAATATATATAATGGGGGTTAGCTTAGAAGTTTACAGGGTAGCGATAGGCTTTTACAACGATTGCTCTTTAATTAAATGTATTTGCTTTTCCTCTCTTATCTTTTATTTTTATTACCAGTCATATCTCAGTTATAGTTTTTACCTTTTTGTTGTTAGGTGGTGATAATGAGCCTGATAATCCTGGACCTAACCATAGTTCTTCATTTTTGAGTGGCCACGCTAATGTTCGGGGTTTAAACATAGCCGATAAATTTGATGATAATTTGAAACAGAAACTTCATACTTTTAGTATCTCTGAGACAT
>BLFO01002941.1:84349-86849 GCA_014634245.1 Montipora cactus | reverse complement strand
GTTGATTATGATGAGCTGATAACATGATTCTGTTCGAATTCCTAACGTAGAGAACATTGTGGCGGGGAAGAGCACGACCCAGTCCTCCATCTACAGTGACCAATACTCTAATGGCACATCAGACAAAGCAGTTGATGGGAATCCTGACCAGGAATTTAAGAATGGACACTGCTCACGTACTTTAAAAGATAATCCAAGCTGGTGGCAAGTGGATTTGAGCAGTCCTGTCCAGGTCTTTGAAGTTCGCATCGTTATTGGCAATTCGCCCTCGTTTGACGGGTCAAATGTTACAAGGAATCAAGTCTACAATATAACATTGGGTGAGAGAAACACTTGCAGAAATCTGCTGTTCAAACATAGTGAACTGAGCCATAAACTTAAGAACAAGAGACTTTTCAAGCTTGACTCCAAGAGAATCATCAGTTAAATGTTTTGTTATTTACTGTAAAGATTTACAGATTTCAAAAGCTTTTTGTGTGCTCCAATTAAGAATTGGTTCATGGTTAGTGTGCGTATATGGAGGCGTAAGAGTTGCTCGAAGCGATTGCCGAGGGCAACTCTAGTATCTTGAGTGCGTTCCAAACTTCCCAAGTGCATCCAATCTCGTTCCCAGAGCCTCCGTTACCTTTGTCTAGCGGAACGGGTGCGTGAGGCTCTGGAATAATCCAAAACCGCTGGTTCCGGTTAAATAACTGCGCGTGCATGAGAGGAAACGGTTAGAAATCAACAAAAACATCAGGCCACGGTTGTTCAAACGATAGATAGCGCTATCGACCGGATAAATCACTATCTAGCGGATAAACACTAGCAAAACCAATTGAGGTATCTAGTGGATATTGCTATCCAGCGTTTTAACAACTGGGGCCTGAAGTTTACCTTGCCACGAAAGCGCTTATTTTTCACTCGCGAGACAGTACACATGAGTATAAACACATCTCCTAATACACTCGAAACGTTTAAACTTCGGAGAATAAAAAATAACGGGAGCAATTTTTTCAATGGATAATTATGTGGCTAAGGGACTCATCAGAGACCTTTTGGCTAACTCATCAAACATCGCGTTTGAAGTCCCGCTAGGATCAAAATGATGGTGGCAATCTGGGAATCCTTATGTGATATAAGGCCAGATTGCCACCATCATTTGATGCAAGCTAGACTTCAAACGCGATGTTTGACGAGTTAGCCGAAAGGTCTCTGATGAGTCCCTTGGCAGGGATGAAACATAGCCGCATAAACTAGCCGCATAATTATCCACTGGGAAATTCTTACACTTTTTCAATTTTTGTCAATCAAAACAAATTTCAGCATCTGGTGTCACGCAAGTGACAAATAGGAAATTCAGAATGCTGTATTTTCAAAAACAAAAACATTACGGAACTGGTAAGTAGTAAAAAGATTTATTTCTAGATTAACTTCGACCTCGTAAAGATAAAAATCCAGAAGAAAGCATAATTTTTATTTTAGCATTTGAAAATTGCAGGGAATGAAACAGTTTTTCAACAGCCAATCAAATATGGCCTCTTTTGGATTTGACCAGAGTATCTCTTTTCCGACCGCTGGCCAAGGGAACGATGACTCTGGGAACGAGATTAAAGTGCACCCAGAACTTAATATTTGAATATATGCACAGCTAAAGACATGAACCAATTATTTTATAAAAGCCGATTAAATTCATAATTCTTATCATGGGAAATAGAAGCAAGTAAACATTTTATTGGCCAATTGAAAACACACCACTTTGAAAAACAAGTGCACTGGAATTGGTGTGAAAAAATGCCCATAACGTTTGATCTCCTCTCAAAAGAACTGACTATCGATAAAAACAAAGCGGAAAAAATATGTCTTCAATCTATAAAAGAAGTGACAAGTTCTGTAAAAAAATATATTTCTTTTTGACTCAACGGCTTGCTGAGTTTGGGCGTTTCAAAACAACATTTACATTCAAAACAGCATTTACACTGGATTGTGCAGTTGGTGAAAATAGGATAGTTTGGTGTCATGTTGTCTTGCGTGTCCAGCAAACTTAGTTTCTTGACCTCACTACGGAAAGTATCAGTAGTAATTTAATAGCAAGGTGAAGCCACTTTTCAAAGCTATTAACGATGTGCACATTTTTGTATTAGCGGTAGTCCCGTTGCCCATACTCAGACAGGTTACTAGTTACTAGTATTTTCCTTTTCAAACGATATGTAGGTTTGACCCAAACCGACTGTAGTCATTCCGTGGCGTTAAACTATAGATTTGTGTATAGCGAATTTCACCTTCATTTCACTCGAGCTCCACGGTCCATCTTTAGGTCAATGATCGCTTTTTACTATTTGACAGCAAAATATCTATTAACTTTTATGGTTTAAATTTAACCTTTGAAAGAATCGAACTTCTTGATTAATTACGTATAAAATTTATTAAAGTGCCCCTGTGATTTAAAAAAAAAATCACTTCCTCTTTTTCTTCAGATTTTAAAAGTGTGTTTGGCTAACACCTAACTGGCAAACTTTTG
>BLFO01002941.1:61849-71849 GCA_014634245.1 Montipora cactus | reverse complement strand
TTTTCCAGAGGATTAGCTTGGTACACTAGCATGGCTGTCATTCCTTTACATAGCCGCTGTGACGCCCTGTGAAAACGCTCTATGTGCAAATAAATAAATACATAAATAAATAAAGATTGACTTAGCTAACCTTCCATGTATATGTGCAAAAGAACTACCTACATGTATTATAATAATGGATGTCCATGACTTAAAATTACTGAATGCATACATGTAGGTTTGGGTTCACAACAATTTGTTGATTGTCCAAGAACAAGTGCAAGTTGATTGTCCAAGAATATAAGTGTTCTTTGCAAAAAAACAAAAGCCACCTCCGTGAGACCAGTCCCCTTACCAATAAAAACCAACTTCAGTTGGTAAACTTTGCAATTAATGCATACTTTGGTGGACATGTTTTACCTGTCTTTTTCGGAGAATTTAGACCTACTTAATATTTGTTGGCCTCTTTTTATTGTCAAAAATGCTTCCAACAACCAATCAAATATGACATAATTATGACAAGGCGAATTATATTGCCTGATAAGTACCTTACAAAAATAAATAATGTTCCACAGGAAAGCCCTGCATAGTGTGCAGTACCAAATCCATGCCTACAAGACTGCTCCTGGGTTAGTTCATCCCAACTCACTTATCTGCATACTTCCAAGCATGAACTCAGATTTTCAGAAAGGAAAGCAGCAATATGCTGCTGAGTTTTTTTGAAGAATTTTGCCGTGAGCTGGGTTACAAAACTAGTGAATACCAAAACAGTGCCCGTACGAAAAGAGAAGCGCTGTTGCAGCGCTGCAGAATGGCTTTAAACAGCGCTTCAAAAGAACTGTCAAAAGGCTGGCTGCAGCAGTCACAAATTTTGGCTGCAAAAGCAGCGCACAGAAGCCGCGTTGCAGCGGTTAACAGCGTTTTTGCAGCCTTGCCGAATTTCGCAATCGGCGCTGCAAAATCACTGCAAATGGTCTTCAAAAATTCAGGGAATGTTTGGGGCGCATTTGCAGCGTTACGCAGTCGGACAGTGGTACAGAAAAGCACTGAGAACTTTTCGCTTTTCTCCCGCGGCAAAATGTCACGGGCGATCAAACAGGTAATGAGGAACTATTTATATCAAATGAAACCATGTTGCCTCGCAGTGATGAGCGCAAATTTCTATTGCGTCGAGAAGCCTGAACATTTTTCAGGACTTCAACGGCATTTGAACCCGCGACCTCGCGATTTTATAGGTTACTGCCATTTATTTTATAGGTTACTACCATTTATTTTTCCGTAATAATAAGCTTAGCATTCGCTCAAATAATAGTATTGACGTAGAAAATACAAGTAATGAAATAATTTTCAGCCAAACTTTAACTTTCTTGTTATTTTGTTAATATGTGTTTTCATTTTAGCCTGGTTCTCTTCGAAATAGAACGCGACGTCACGCAAAGGGAAAAATGGACAAAAATTCATTGAGTTGATCTTTTTATGCGTCCAATGTTAAGAACAAACCCTTTCAACAAACTAGGAACGTAATAATATTTAGCAACTTCTCAGTTGAAGGAAAAAAATATCGATATCCGAGTTGTGCATGCGATGTCGTAATTATGCTGGCGTATACAATGTCGGCAAGTGCACACGAATGCGCCTTCACTCTAAATAAATTTTTTCCATCCTTCAGAGGCCTTTTATGCTGCAGCAGGATCGCTGGAGGAGTACTTCAAGAGAATAATATTTCAGAATTCACAGTTGCCTTATCGCATGTTGTCAATTACTAACGATCCACGATCTCCTTTTTCGACAACTGGCGCTCAAGTTTCCGCTTGGCGGTTCCTCTTCCGTTGGGAATGTTCTTCGCTTTTTTAGTGGGTACATTAAATGCGGCAGTAAAATACACTAATCGGCTACGATTTTGCAGTTCCACCTTCATGAAAAGGAAGGATTTCCGTGAATAATAATTTGTTGGGTTGGCCGGCACAAAAACCGCAGACGTGATTTTGGAATAGATCACGCTTTCGTTAGGACAAAACTATCACTCATAAGATCAAATATGACTCCTTTCCTTTAAAATAGGTTTCGTCAAATAACCTCTCAAATGGTACGTAGGATTCGGAACTTGTAACTTACATATTTTTCTGGCACACGAAAAGGTGACTCATTTTTCAATTGACGTATGTCTTCGAAGGCAATTAGTATAACATAAATAGCACTTTTGGGGGGAAATTCAAAAGTTTTAACGGTTAATTTTCAGCCCTCCTTAGCGTAGTACCTCTTCAATTTGAAGTCATTTGGGATTGTAAAATACACTGTGCCTGCATAAGAAGTAAGTCTTAAAGAAATGACTCACTTACCTGAAAGGGATTTATAATCTCGGCATGCATAGACATCTTCAATCTTTCTGCCTCTCCTTTCCCTTTATTTTAACGGGCATTAGTCATACTCTCCTTGAGCTTCCCATTGGATTTGTCTTGTACAAAATCCTTCCCCTCAACCACACTAAATTGCTCTTCTTCAACCCAAAATACAAGCAGAAACATCGCTCTATGAACGGGTTGTTCTACTCCGGTTCACTTCTCTCACTTTGCCTAAACTGGCAACCGAGCTGAGCACGATGCACGCAAGATCCTTGTGGTGAACAAGTCACGAAATGATAATTAGCAATTGATCGCATGTGTATCTTGACATTTTGTGCCAGTGTCTTTGATTTAACGCATGCAAACTTCACGTCAAGAATGAGCAGGAAATTCAGAAAGAAGAAATCTTTTCTCCCCTTGTTCCGTCTCCCCCAAGCTTTTATTTGCCTAAGTAGGCATTCGCCTCAAGTTTTTCTTTCCGTCAATAAAAAACTTTTGGAAACAATAATCTTAATCGCTCACAGATACACTACAATGAAGTATAGTTTGATTGGTTTTGAAACCAATCAACACACATGATGATTGATACTCTGCCGAATATCTGTCGGAAGTTTGCACACAGATGGTGCTTTTGAATGGGAAGACTGCGAAATTTGCACTTGTCAGTGTACCGTACCGTAAGTAAAAAGGTAAATGTACAAATTAAGTGCTTGACGAAGATGCAGCTTTTGTTTCTTGTTTTCCTAACAGAATCGAGTCGGATTGACCTGCTTCTTACTTTAAATGAATTCTGTGTTGACCTAGACTGTTCAGGTAATTTGCGACATCAAATGTAAATAAACGTGTTTGCGACAAGGTCGGGCTTTTCATTGACCGTGATGTTTCCTCAGCCGCTGCAGACATGGATAAAGGTAATTACAAGATCAAGAATAAAACTTAAAAGAATAATTAATTGTAGTAACGGCAAATTTGTGAGCTGAAGGCTAAAACAAAACTTATATGTTATTTGTTTTCGTGCCATCGATATCGACGCCATTCGCCCATCGGCACAAATAACTTCGCGTTGGCACGTTCATGCACTTTTCACTGAATCTCTGCGTCGTGCAGCTAATTCACAGCCATCTCGATGGCTGCAAAACAGCTGCACTTTGATGTCAAGCGCTTCGAACGGCTGCAAAGCGTTTTTGCAGCCCGCTGCAGCCGAACATCAGCTGTGGGAAAGCTTCTCAACCGCTGCATTTCGGCTGTATATCCGCTGTACAGCTATTCTGCAGCGCTTTTGAGGCGCTGTACAGCGCTTCTCGTTTCGTACGGGTGGTTCCATACCCTAGCATAGTGATCTGTCATTTCTAAAAATGTTTTTCTTCAATCTGAGAAGTGAAACTTGAACTATGCTTGACATGCAACAACGTGAGTTGCATTCTCTACAATGGAAACCCTTCTTCCTCTTCATTGTAAAGGTATGTTCTGTGTGATGACCAACAAGACATACAGCATACATGATCAGCATCCGAACTGGGGACTTGATGACTGCAGTGCTAACTGGCTAACACATTACATACTCTAAACGCAAGGCAGGGAAAGACAACATGTACTTGTCTTGTAAATGCAATCTAAGCTGTTTATGACAGGACTGCTGAATGAGTAATGTAAAGAGCAAAAAGAACTTTGGCTTACAGATTAATCTAAATAATTGATAAATTCAGTGGAAAATAATCATTGTACAATACATGCGATTCAGTTCCAATGGTAACAAGCTCCAGACAAGAACATGGTGAAATATGATGACATGGTGCAGCTCTGTGAGATACATGCAAACCCCTGACAAGTGCCAGTCAACTGAAATCTGCTGTGGTGGTGCACACTGGCAACAAGCTTTTCTCTGGCCACTATGTGTGTTACATGAAGAGAAATTGGTCTTGCTACTTTGCAGGTGACACTCACATCAAAAGGTGGAGTACAATTGAAGCTATCAATGAAAAAGCCTACCTGGTGTTCTACAGTGTATGAAAGAGATTTTTCTGATGACCTGATGGTGGAAGTCTCTTGAAAAGGAATAAGTTCCTTCTCAATACTGAGCAGCAGCCTGTGAGATTACAAAGCCACGAAACAATCCAAGTCCAACATGGAAGCGCCCCCCCCCATGAAGGAGCCATGGTGTGAAATCCAGACCTGTGTAGAACAGCAAAAGATGGAGACATCGATAAAAAGATGGAATTTTTGCGGGAAAAATGGGCGAACTTTCAATTTAGTTAATTTCAGCTTGTCCGTTAAAAATGTAATTTAAATAAGCAATATTGTAATATTATTGTAAAATGGATTGCTAGTGATAGTGCAGTGTTATTAGGAACATATTGTTATGTTTTGTATTTTGCTCTTGTGTATTGTGACTTGTGCAGGTATAAATAGACAAGTGTAAGTATAAGTAGTGTAATGTTAGTACTCCAAGTAGTGTAAGTGTTCGTCCTGTGAATAAAATTGCAGAAAAAAAAAAGGAACATCAAAAGATTAGCCAGTTCTTCAGTATACACTAATATGTGAATCAAAGGTGGCAACCATTATAGACTTTTGCCCAGGCAAGCAGAGGAAGGTTTCTGGCTGTCTAACATCCTTCTTATCAATGCGGAGAAGGCCACTGCAGCGGGTAAGAAAGTACCTACAGACCGTACTCTAAACTCAGACATGTTTTTAAGAATGGCAACACCCTCCAGAGAAAAATATCTGAAGTACAAGTTTCATCAACTCTATCCAAATATTCAACATCCAGAGGTCGTTCTTGCACCATTCAACCATGGCAGGAACTGGTGACCAGTTGTTGTGAACCTGGAAGAGAACTTTTCAGTCTATCTGGATTCTCTGTATGATGGCGCTGGTGCAAAAATGGCATTTTCTAGAGTCAATAACTTCCTGATATGTTGTGCCTCCATCAATGGGATCAATACTTGGACCTTGAAGAACTGGAAGTTTTAATTTTTGTAATTCCTTCATCTGACATTGCACAGCAGCTCAACTGTGATGAATGTGGGGTGTTTGTAGCTACATAGGCAGAGCACATTGCCCTAGGATTGCCACTTGATTTTACCCAAGATCAAAAGGTTACTTTTCGTTACTCTCTCACACTCGACATTGTATGGAATTCATTGTCTCTGTACATGTGAAAAATTCTGAAAAGCATAAAAATAAAATACCTCTAAGTACAAAGCCAAATGGAAAACCTACATCCAAGAGGAAACACCAGTGCTCTAAGACTGGCAAATCAACATCAAACAAAGCTGCCACTGCCATGAAAACAATTGGTTTTGGGAAAGCCCTAAATAGCAACTTGTTTGACAATGAAGCAGCCTGCGAGCAGAGCCTCCTTTTGTCTTTTTCCTTACTGAGGAGGATGCTTCAACTGACTACACAACAACTGTGTCAGGGAAAGACCCAAACATTATCCTGTTGGACAAGCACACTTCAACTTGCAAGACAGAAAGTGGGTCAGAAAATGCTTCAAATGAAACCCTGTTGGACATTATGGACAACCAAGAATCGACTGATTTTATAACCCTAACCCCCTGACAACCCAAACCAAGCTACAACTTACAACCCAAAAATTCTTTCAGATAAAGCTTCAAGAAAAACTATGCTGGGCAACCAAGATTGACAAGGCATTACACAACTAAGGGGGCAGGGAAATTTGAAACTAAAATCTTCACAGACAATCATAGCTTAATTATTGACAACACAACTTCTGTGTCAGGAAAAGCTCCAAACAATACCTCTTCAGACACTGAAGCTTCCAATGCAAGTTGAAATTCTACGCCAGTGCACAGTATTACAATGCACCAGTAATAAGGGAAATATTACTAGTGAAAAGAAGAATCCATCAACTCTTTTTAACTTCTAGTCGACTAGCATAAATGAAGATCATTGTTTACTCTTGCAGTGTGCCACCCAAAAGAAAAAAACCCAGCACCTAGATATCTACCTACAAAGGCTGCTACCATCTTGCCAACAGAATATGAGTGTAAATTAATTGAATTTGAAGATCTTTCAGTATTAGAAGGTACCTTAATTAAGAGTGCAGTTCTGTATCAAGAATGTGACGTGACTTGTAAGGATGATGTAGACAACTGGATGTCCAAACTTGCTACATCATCTAACATAAAATACAACATGGAAAGTGTCGCTCAAGAACTGGAAAGTGGGTTTTATTTACAAGATGGTGTATAATTACATGTATGCCAGTGCAAACAAAAAAAGCTGACCAAAAAAAAACAAGAGGCTGCTAAAAAAAGTACAAGACAAAAAACAGTTACAAAGGCAGGCTCATACAATGAACACTGTGCCTAAACAACTTGTTGATGTTAAATATGACAGGGAAAAGCCAGCAGAATAGCACTTAGTCCAAATTAATAAAAATTCTCTTAACAGACCAAGTTCAGTGCACGCACAAAAAACAATATAATTATTTCAGTCTGTAACATTTATCAGACACTTTGAGATTTTGTTGTTGAACCCGCACAATTAGAGCGTACAAATGTTGGCTTGCGAGAAAACTAAAACAGGGTTTGAAATTGCGACTCACTGGTCGCCAATGCGACCAAAAATTGTGTGCTGGCGACTAGATTTTCAGCACTGGTCGCCAGCTGGCGAATCACATTTTGTCTGATAATCCAGGATAAACAGTAGACAACTGTTGTATTTGAATCTTAATATGATGAAATCGTTCGGAACTGGTAGCTAGGACACGACTCACCTTTCTTTCTCCATTAAAATAACGTATAAATACTACAAGAAAATCGGTTTCTCACATTGTTAATTAATAGCACAAATGTACTTCGATACTCCGATCACCGCGTTTACTAGGCGTCATATTGTTTCAGCGACTTCATGGCATCGCGGGCGCACTTAAACACCGTCTGCTTCTTGCGGGTAACATGAATTTTGCGCCCGGAAGACAAAGATTCGGCAAGAGGGTTAATTGAAAATTTAAATCCATCGTCAGTTGTGAATGCTGAAAACGTAGATTTAGCCATATTACCGAAGGACCTCCTTGGAACTAGCTTGATAACATATTGATAATGACAATATTCTTTGCGCTGAAGTGTTAGCCAAGGCAGTTAGAAATAACGTAAACATAAAAGGCATCTCTGTTGACAACAACGAAATTAAAATTAGCCAATATGCCGACCATACCACGCTTATTTTGGATGGCTCAAGAGAAGCTCTTGCTTCAGCACTTAATTTGCTAGAGGACTTCAGTAAAGTCTCCGGTCTCAGACTAAATAATAAAAAAACGGAAGCTCTTTGGATAGGTTCCAGCATTGGCAATGAACAGCTTGTTTTGCCAGGAAGGGATTTTAAGTGGCCGAAATGTGAAGTGAAAACCTTAGGGTTGTGGTTGTCAGTCAAACCTGAAATATCCTCATGCTTAAATTATAATGAAAAGGTTGAAAAGATAAGAAAAATTCTGAGTTGCTGGAAGTACCGTAGGCTAACCTTGCTGGGACGAACCACCGTGCTCAAGTCCTTAGCCGCCTCTCAACTAGTCTATTTGTTATCTCCTATGCCTTCCAATTATCATGCAATAAACGAGATTAATACATTGTTCTATCAATTCCTTTGGAACGGGAAGGGAGACAAAATCAAACGAAAAATTATGATTAATGACTACTGCGAGGGAGGCCTTAAAATGATCGACCTTGTCTCTTTCAATAAATCGCTTAAAACAACTTGGATAAGAAAATACTTGGATTCCACGAACAACGGAAAATGGAAAGTTTTTATCGACCTAGCTTTGAAAAATCACGGATGAAAAAACGTATTTACTGGTAACCTCAATACAAAAGATACAAAAAAGTCGATCAAAGTCTCCGACGTGTTTCTCGAAGAAATATTGGAAATATGGGCGAAAGTTAATTTTGAACAGCAATTAGCGTCTTTGGAGCATTTCCAAGAACAAAACCTATGGCACAATTCCTTAATAAGAATAGAAAACAAACCAATCTTCTTTAAAGACTGGTGCTCAAAAGGCATTACTAAAGTAAAACATTTGCAAAAACCAGAATGCAATAGCTATCTTTCTATAAAAGATTTCCAGCGAAAATACGATCTGAATGCTGCTCCACTTCGCTTTTACGGTCTTATATCAGCTGCCAAGGCACTTGGCAATAGCAGCCTCAAGCAAGTGAACGACAATAAACAAGAATACGAACCTCTTAGCACAAAAATTTTAAAGTCCAAAAAAGTTAGTGCACTGGTATACAAATCCTTAGTCAGAAACAAAGGTGAAGCTCCAAGGAATAGCCAAAAGAAATGGCTTATGGACTGCAGTTGTTTGCGCAGTGAAAAACTCGACTGGAGCTCGGCATATCTTTTGGCATTGCGGTGCACCAAAAGTACAAAGTTAATATAATTTCATTTTAAATTTCTTCACAGACGTCTGGCAACTAACAATTTTCTGTTCAAAATTAAGCTGAAGGAAAATGAAAATTGCACCTTTTGTGAAAACGCACCTGAAACACTAATACATCTTTTCTGGACATGTCAAAAAACTTCTAAGCTTTGGAAAAGCGTAATGGAATGGCTACAAAATATGAATATTATACAGAACAATTTCACGCTACTGAATACTACTGCTCTCGGACTAAAGCCTGACACCTCGAAATATGCCCTCCAAATTAACTACCATATCACATCTGGCTTGCCAAAACAAACGAAACTTTACCTCACTTTGAGCATTATTTGCTTCTTCTGAAATCAAGGTACGAGCTGGAGACAAAAGGTGGTGATAGGCAAAAATGGGAACCTCTTGCAGTGTATATTGAGCTTTAAAAAACTTCTGTAATTCAACCGGCTATCTGTATGACCCTATTCCCATAGGACGTGATTGAATCAGCGCCGATAGATGGTAAATATTGTAGCTTGGCCTGTACTAGTACCAGCTTTGTATTGCTCCGCTTTAATTTTTTTACTTATTTGTGCTTTGTATTTTTATCTAGGTTGTTTTTTCTTGTACCTGCATGTTCTTTGTAACTTCATTTTGTATTTAAATAAATAAATAAATAAATAATAAAAAAATATATATTGATAATGAACCTGGACATCGCACAATGAGTTTGAAATTTGCATTGAACCTTCAAAAAGCAACCTGTACCCTTAACGTAAAGTGGGTCGGAGAACTTGTCCCCTCTGTTAGAAAGAAAACACCTGAAAAATTGACTGCCCAAGGTGATAAGGTAACAAATGGAGATAAATATCGGTAGAAAAGTACGTTAAGAAACCAAGTTATTATTTTATCTCGGTCGGAGACTGGTACGAGCATTGTGGTTGTGTGGGGGCCTATGCCGAGTAATTGTAGTATTGCTTTTAGTCGCGATAAAGACCACTTTCCTTTAGTTGGTGTCTGAAAGCTCAACAGCAGCACATCGTGGAAACAAATCACAGCAAACAGAAAGGCAACAAGATGGCCACCACTACTATCCATGCACTAGCACCCAAGCCTCCGCAAAGTCTTGAGGATCACATAACAATTCAGACTCATATACCGACAAATACTGTGGATGACAACTTAGTGTGAGCAAAGCCCACACAATAACCCTGTGTATTTCACGTGCACACATCACCCTGCTGGTGCTCTGCCACTACAAATGTAGGTGTGTGGATTACATCTGGGCAATCACAGCATGTCATAA
>BLFO01002941.1:41849-54349 GCA_014634245.1 Montipora cactus | reverse complement strand
CCGTTAAAGCCTGTTATGCTGTCTGTCGATTCCTCTAAGAGTGGCCTTGGTGCTGTATACCTTCAGTATGGGAACTCTGTGGCCTATGCCTCGCGCGCTCTCACAGAAGACGAATCTCGATACGCGCGGCAACCGGAAGTGACCTGTTTTCCTTTTTAACTTGTCTTCACACAACCACATTTCATTGTCAAGTTTCGTTTCTCCATTAGAGATGATTAGTATAAAAATCTGGGAGACACAACTGTCCTGGAACGCGAATTGGTCTCTTCCGGTTGCCGCCCGCGTCTCAAAAACGCGTGTGCTTAAGCTCCCTAATATCAATTGCGACAACATTGTTCTCGCTTTTGAAAGTTCTACGGTTTCATAACTAGTCCCTCGATTAACTATGATCCAATAAACTAATGTGCTCTCTCAAGTGTTCTCTCTTCCTCCGAATCGACACTTACAATATCGGCGGAAGTGACCGTCCAGCCCACTTTGTCAGGCACAAGATCAAACAACCTCTGAAACCGCGCGACGTCAAGCCGTCTATTTTCAACCAACAATCCCTTGTTTATCAATTTAAACGTGACATGTGTGATGCAAGTTATGTTGGTTACACGCGGCGGCATTTGCATCAACGCGTATACGAGCACAATAATGCGTCTTCCTCTATTGGAAAACATTTCCGTGTGAAACATTCTCATGTGCCCAATGATCTTACCAAGATTTTACCATCTTAAAAGAGTGCAAGAAGTTTGACTGTCTCATTTATGAAATGTTTTTTTTAATTTTTATTAAGGAACTGAGACCAAGTCTCAATGTATAGTCAGACTCAATTTGTGCGAAAGTTTTTTAATCATATTTAATTGTTATTCTTGCATGTTTTTTAACACCTCTTTTTTACATTTTCATACTTTACATACTTTTACTTCTTTGTTTTATATTTGTACTTATGCAAAAAAATTTATTTTCACTTTTGGCTTGATAATGACAGAAGTTCGGCTTTCAAAAGCCTTTACTTGTAAGCACCTATTATTTCCTACAAAAAGGGAAAATCCTCTGCTCGTTAGAGCAAAACTATAATAGGTTCTATTCATGTTTTCACACAGGAAGGGAATCAGTGTTGCCTGTCACCCCTTACGTTACTTATCTTAAAAACGTATATTTCGCGCAACCTCGTTCCCAGGGTCTCTTTGTCTTTGCCTTCTCAACGACAATGGAGACCCTGGGAACGAGGTTGATATTTCGCGTACTTGTACTTGTATTTATTTAACTCTAAAAGTTCCATACTCTTAACCTCAACTATCTCAAAAAGGTAACAAAAATATTAATGCTTATTACCCTGATGAACTGAGCAGATCTTGAAAAGCCCTTTGGTGTTGAAGTTGGAGCTGTGAATGCGAACAAATGCTTTCCACTTGACCAGTTCATAATTGCTCTTTGGCGTTTGCAAAGAGATTCCAATAGACCTTTTCGGCTTGAACAGTTTGTTTTCCCATTGTGAGGACCAAGGACAAAGGACAAAGGACCAAGCCTCCTGAGTATTATCACATTATCTGTATTGGGAAAACAAAATGTACAAGCCGAAAAGGTCTATTCGCGGATATTTTTCCACGTGTGGAGCTGTCACTTCGCCTCAGAGCACTTTGGTTTTGATGATATGATGATGTCACGGACTCTCTGGGATCTCGCGGGGACAAGTAATGGCGGTCGCTCGTTCACGAAAAGCATGCAGCGAAAAAGCGCACTTCCATTTGAAACTCCAATTTAAATTTGGCAGGCGTAATTATTGGCCTTCAAAGGTCACGAAAAACAAAAACAAGAAAAAGTCAAAATTTCGTCTCAGTAGCATTTTTATATTTTAATTATTTTAATGTACTTGAAATTCCCGGTATTTCTAATACCAACTTTTTCTAATACCTGAAAGTCGTAAGTCGTCTTTACTAATGCACCCTTGTGCCAGAGATATGGAGAGGACTAAATGAGCGGGAATTAATCAAATAGTGTCCCAGAACTTGATAGAAGGTGTCTTAGGTATAGACCTTATTCGTAAATGGCGGTCACATTTATAATTCTTTTGGCCAAGTGCAAATTAGCCTACCAAGCCTCATTTTAGAGCAAGAATTCTTTTCAATTCATTGTATGGTATCGAGTCTTGGTAGGCTAATTTGCACTTGGACAAAAGAATCATAAATTGACCTCCATTTATGAATAAGGTCTATTGCGCTGATTATTGTTTAGGGCCCCTTCATATGTGCCCGGCTGGTCTGGTTTCCGAGATGTTGCTTCGCCTCTAAATCCTTTGTAAAAGCTTTGATGTGTTCGTCTGAGAAGGCGGGTTGGCTGATCGGTTGCTGAGATCTCGGTAACTTTCTTTTGTTATATGAACTCTTTATCGCGGTTACCGGGAGGAAAATAATACAATACATTTTCGTGATAAAACGGACATTAGCGAGTTTTTACTTCTCTTTTCTTCGATAATGAAGCTTAGATTAGTTTCATTTGATAGTTAACGTAAAGTCAAAATTAATTTGAGGTTGCTTAAACAAAGAAAATCGAGAAATTCTCGCCACGCTTGTTCTTTACATTTCACACCTGAATCGGTCGCGTCACAAAATTTTCATCTCGGAAAGCGGGCTTAAAGTCGCCATATGAACAGAAACCAATTTCATCTTGGTAACCGATCCATCTCGATCAACCGGGATCATGTGAAGAGCCCAATAACCGTATGATAACATTGTCAAATCTCTGTGGATATGCAAGTATCAGTCCACTGGGCAATTTGACAATGGTTCGACCAAAGTTATTATCAACAAAAGGAGTAAAGCATATGCTACATTGTACTTTGTTTGGTGCATGTATTCGTCACATTCTTAATTTCCCAAACAAAAAAAGGCAAAAGTAAAGTCAACCTTGGGAGGGTCACAGATTACCAAGTATGTTGCTATGTTTTTATCTCTGTTCAATTTAAGGAAACCTTGCTTTCAGAAGGCCAGTAACTGATAAAGGACATAATGATCGAGGTGACCGTACAGTAGATGGAAACCTCAGGACTGCGGTGTTGCTGTGGTGGTGGCAAGTTGACTTGGGAAGGATGGTACCAGTGAATGAAGTGATCCACTACTGCGATACTCGCTATTCTAATTTTGTGGTCAGAGTGGGTAAGGTGGCTAAAAACATAGATATTTACCTTTTCTGTTCTCAGCTGACAAGGAAAAGAAGGAAACACATTTGCACTGTGAACCATTCCTTTCATGAAAGATTCAAGCAGAGAGATTTCAATTTCTTGTTTTCTTGTAAATCATGATGATTTTTATTACATAAAGTAATTTTCTTGGTAGAAATTTTTAAACCATTCTCCTTTTTATTTTTATCCCTTGTTTCTAAAGAAAACATGGAACTTAATTTTAAAATAAAAAACAAAGATCAAAGATGTGCACCCATGCAGTTGTTCAAAGGCCGGATAGCTTTGTCCGGTGTATGCTTGTCCAAATGTGACAAGATATCAAGATTGCCAATTTCATGTGTCAACGATACATTTATAAATCAAGTTTCCTATATTCATATCAAACTGTCAGATGTTTATGTCAAATCTGATGTCAAACGATATACTTTAATATACATCAAGTTTTTTTTTTAATATTCATATCAAGTTCCCAGATATTCATGTCGAAACATCTTCCCTTACCAATGCATCTATGCCTATATCGAGCCGACTTTTTCATAGTTTGGAAAAAAACAATCGTGTCAAGTTTACGTGCCTACTTTTAAAAATCAAGAAAGCCTGGTGCTGAGCATTTCAAAAAGGAAGAGGGAGCATGAGAACCAGCCGTACAATAAACAACATGGCGGCCACGAATCTCTTCAAGAGTTCTTCGTAAACTGATCTTGCGTGTTTGTGTTCACAATGCACCGCAGAGAAGAGTAGTACCAAGAAACGTTACGAGTATCAACGCCGCATCATCGAAATACGTCTTCGCCAGGTGGCTCTCAGTTATGACGCCATTGAGCAGCTGATGATCAAGACAAATCTTGGTGTACTGCCATAACATCCTGGAAAGTGACATCGAGAACAGTACAGCAGGTTCAAACGGCTTCTTTATGGCCCACAATTTAGTAGCTGCGACTTGGATGATCGAGTATTGTAGGTATGAATGTGTGATGTTTTTATAAATAGTTTCACAATGTTGATTGGAATTACGGTCGTTGCTCCTACGGGTCGTTTCGCCTACCGTCTGTTCGCCTACGTCCAATAAGTCAGTTCGCCTACGTCTTAAACTCCGTACTATGACAATCATTGTGTAAAACAGTTGATTCAATTACTTGGTGTGCGATGTCGGAGTTCGTAAACAGGCGATGCCATTTTTGACGGTCGATGCCATTCTTAGTAACCTGAAGCCTTTTTATTCGGTTAGCTTTCAATAAATTGTTAGGATTTGCTTTATTTAAATACTTCAAAATTGCTTAATTGAAACCGATATTTCGGTAGTGTAGAGGTCTGAGGTTAAGTGCATTTGCTCCTAGGCCATTGAATCGAATCAACTTTTTCTAATTCTTTTAAAAAAAAATTTCTAAGGTTTTTTCTCAGTGTTTTTTAAATTCTAAGTGACCTACGCTGCCAGGTGTGCCGGGGTCTCCCTCCCTTTCGCTTCCTCTGTGGGTTCCACTCCAGTGCCCTCTTGACTACATATCCATCTGGTCTCCTCAACGTGTGGCCAATCCATCCCCAAGCTCTTTGTCTTATCTCTTGCTCTACAGTGTATTGGTCGCTGCCCTCTTTGTCTCCAAAGCTCCTTGTTGCTGATTTTTCTGGGCCGCCAAATCCGCAAGATGTTCCTCAGGCTCTTATTGATCAACGCCTGCAACTTCTGCTCCAATCCCTTAGTCAGCCTCCAAATTTCAGAGCCATACAAGAGCACCTCCTTCACATTTGACCCAGAGACTCTTAGCTTGGTCTTGGTTGTTAGTGCTATGGATCACCATATTGGTCTCAGCATCGCAAATGCCTGTCTTGCCTTTCCAATTCGTGCCTGAATGTCTTCGTCAGTTCCTGCCCTCTTGCTTACAATGCTCCCATAAAACTCATCCACTTCCTTAATCCGCCCCCTGGGACCGACACACATGCTACCAATATGTATTAACTTTGTCTTGATAGCATTGATCTTCAGGCCTACCCTCGCTCCTTGTACCTCCAAGGCCTGTGTCTTATCCCTCATATCCTGTATTCTGTGCGACAGTAGGGCCAGATCATCGGCCAAGACAAGGTCTTGTAAGGATGTCGTAAAGGTCCACTAAATACCTCTCTTCCTATCAATGCTAATCTAGTCCTAGATTAAGTATATTTTTCCTCATTTACAAACGGCAAACTGTGAAAATTGTTTAAAGTCTCGTCCAAATGTTAATTGAAATACCTCTTCCACTATTGCCAAAGCCGGCTTGAATATGGTGCTTGCTCAATTAAGGTAACGACGCGAAACGGATCGAAAATACTTGTCATCTTATTGGTTGATTGGAACGAGGGACGTCACTCGCGGCAGCTTCAACGAACATTTGGTCAAGATCTGCTCTCAGGGATTAGAGCACACAACCGAAGAAGGAATCCACTGTGTATTGCAACCTGATACAACATTCTCTGCAGCAAACCTATCAGCAACACTATGACCAACTTGAAAAAGCGCATCTTAGCTAATGCTCCTATTGTCGCATACAGGACGGACAAATCACTCAAGGACTTAATAGTCAGAGCTTCAATTCCTTCTCAAAGTTGAAACCTAAACCTAGCAAATCCTAGGAACACACTGGTTTCCTGAAAATTCCGCGGCAAAGCATTACTAAATCCTGACGCACCTACTATCTCTTAAGTCGAAAAATAGAAAGACCACGAGCTCTTGGACCACCTCAAGTCGGAGTTATATATTTTTTCATCTTTAAAAACTAAGCGGAGTTATATACGGTAAGGAGGGTGACAATATCACAACTACCTTATATATATTTTTTCATCTAAGTTTGTGTATCGCATGAAAACGCTCAAACTAAAAAAACACTACTGAGAACAAATTTAAACAACGATATAAACATTCAATCGGGCAGTTAAGTGGGAACGAGCTAATTTCTTATGTACCTTATCCTTTTGATTGATATGTTAATGAAAAGTCCCATCTCCTTAAGTATAGGCCGCTCGAATCACTAGTAAACACAAAGACCGTAAACGGTGGTTTACATGTATTTCATCTTAATACTTGGTGTTTCTGCGAGGTTCAACAAGGACTTTTTAACAATTCAGTTTTTAAAGCTTTTACATATAAATCGTGGGCGAACTGACATATTGGACGTAGGCGAACCGACTTTAGACGTAGGCGAACAGACAGTAGGCGGAACGACTGGTTACCGTTGATTGGGGCACTCTGATTGTGCACATCAAACATTAATTTGCTTACGACTTTATAATATAGGAAAGTAACAGGCAGAATTTGTGCTTTGACAAATAAAGGGATGGCATGGTCTCTTCGATCGGCAAATAGATTAAGCGCAGGACTTGCCTTTAACGAACCAAGATTTTATTTAAATAATAAGCATTGGACGCATTGGACACAATCATTCCCATAGTTTTACTTATTTTTATGATAGCAGAATCAACATGACTTTTCCATGATAAATTTTGATTGATTAAAACACCTAGGTATTTGATATAACTTTTTTGCTCTAAACTGACTCTTTTGCTTGTTTCACAATCTAAAATACTTATTTAAGGAAAAAATGCATTTTTTGTGACGAGGACGAAAATTTACAAAATTAGAATTTTTTGTATTCAATGTCAACTTATTTTTACTCAACCAATCATGTACGATCTTTAAGTCTGCACTAACAGTTTTTTTCAACCGCCTCGAGATTCTTATCAGCATAAAGTATATTAGTTTCAAATGCCAAGAGATATTATTTTAGTTTATTGGAACTGAAGTGAATGTTGTTTATGTATTTAAATTAAAATAGAAGAGGTCCTAGGTCCGGTCCCTGGGACACACCACGGGGAGAAATAAGTTTTGTTGGTAAATACTCTCCAATTTGAATTGTTTGCATTCTATTTTTTAGATGTGATTGAAACCAATCATTTATCAATCCCCGGAAACCGTAAAAGTTCAGTTTATCGAGTAATATTTCATGATTGACTGCATCAAATGCCTTTTTTAGGTCAATGAAGACATCGCATGAGAAGTAAGGTTTATCCATATTGCTCAGTATTGCTTCGACAATATCAAGTATCGCATGCTCTGTGGAATGTGATTTGCAGAAGCCATACTGTGAGGAGTACATTAGATTATTTTTGTCAATAAATTCCTTCATGAGGTAATATAATAGTTTTTCAAAAATCCTATTAAAATTAGACAAAAGAGATATTGGTCAATAATTCACTTATGTCCAGGTTTGACCCTAATTAGGTGCACGCGGGTTTCAATAAGCGTCACAAAGTGTCCCCTTGCTCTTCTCCACAACTTCAACATCACTCGTGTCTCATATTACAGACAATTGACAAAAAACAAAGTGTCCCCCAAATGCTGCTCTTTAAGTGAAGATTAACTGCTGCATTTACCCAAAGCTAGAAATAACGCTAACCTTTACCCTTACCTTCGGTAGCCTCGCAGCTCCTACAAGGTCTCACCTGATTGGAGACCACCCTTGAGGTTTAACAAAAGAACAAATAACAGAAACAATGGACCCTAGGCCTGAAACAAAAGGGCCATTGTTTCTGTTATTTGTTCTTTTGTTAAACCTCAAGGGTGGTCTCCAATCAGCTGAGACCTTGTAAGAGCTGCGAGGTGACCCCTTACCTTATTGTTGAAAATAGGTAGCAAATGCTTCGACGTAAAGGGACACTTCGTGTTGGATGTCAAAATTGGGCCTGCATCTATTTAGGGTCAAACCAGGACATATCATATATCTTTATTTACCCTAGGATTTTTAGAGTAGCTTGGTGTAGCTAATTTTTCCGAGCATTTACCCTCCCAACCATGATACATCACAGAAGACAGACCACAACACCGGGAACTACATGCCCTACTCTTTGCGACAAGTGTGTGGGTTCTTTTACGTCCCACAGGATTATGAACATTGAAGGGTTGTGAGACGGGACCTACGGCTTATCGTCCTTATCCGAGAAGACTAGAGAGTCTAACCATTTGCAGATGTAATTACAAAGGCAGCACTTTCTCCTCAGTTATTTAAAGACCCTGAGTGTTGGTCCGGCCGGAGTTGAACTCACGACAAATCTGCAGGCACCAAGCATAACAGATAAATTAACAATACAAGAAAGAGCTGGAGCAAGAGAAAATGAGGGGACAGAGAAGGAGGCTCCCGGTCCAGCCCTTGGGATATGTCATGTCCACGAAAGTTATTTTTAGACGAGCGGAAGTCTTCCGAGACGTCCGCATGCAGGCCAACCTCGGTCCGATGTTTGAAAGAACATATATATTCATCAGCCTTCCACGTGCGCCATCATTTTCTCTTTTCACTAAAAACCTGAGAGCAAAGCAAGACTGCATGCGGACGTCTCGGAAGACAGACTTCCCCTAGAACAAAGACTTCCGCTCGTCTAAAAATAACTTTCGTGGACATAACTTCTCCCGGCCAACGCCTTGAGCCTCCCTCTCTGTCCCCTCATTTTTTCTTGGCTGGAGACATGATATTACATGAACATTTAAGCAGTTGTGTAGGGCATTAGTATAAGCCACTGGATTTATTATTTGGTAGCTCTAGATAAAATTTCCTGTTTAACTTCTTCTGGTCTAATGGGTTTGAAAAAAACAGGAGGAATCAGGTGATTTCAATTTACTGAGATAACTCATATACGGTAATTATCTTTCTTTGGTAGTTTGCTTACTAGTAAATTGCCAACATTTGCAAAATGTTTATCTAGGATATTTGGTAATTGAGAAGGATTTTCATTTATTTGATTGTTATTGGTTGGGTCCTTCAACTTCGTTAACACTCTACCTTTTCTCCTTTGGTTATCTAATAATTCATTTATTTCTTAACATGTCTTTTGCATATTATTTATATTTTTCTTAAAGAAATCAAGGTAATATTGTTTTTTACTCAAACAAATAAGTTAAGTAATTTTATTTCTGTGTCATTTTATTTTATTTTTATTGCATCTTCCCTGACACATATTTTCAAATTAGTTATTTTCACTGGTATCCTCCAAAGGACTGGAAGAGTTCTGGAGTAACTCCAGTTTTCAAAGGTTGACCCAGCAAATTACAGGCTTATCTCTGTACTTTCTGTAATAGCTAAACTTTTTGAGAAAGCCATTTTCAGTCAGGTATATAAATATGAGTCAGAGAATTGAAGCTACTTTCGAAATATCAGTCTGGCTTTAGACCCATGCACACTACCCTTACGGCTCTTATTGACATGAAAGACAATTGGTATCTTATTAACATCGACGATGGCTTAACAAATACCGTTCTTTTTATTGATTTAAAAAGGCATTTGATACTATAAGTATTGACCATGAGATCGTTCTGTCAAAATTGGAGCTGTATGGGTTTAAAGGTGCAGGTTTTAATTGTTTTTCGAGGCAGAACTCAGGTTACAGTTATAAACAACGTAAATTCTGAAACTACTTACGTTGTGGGGTGCCTTAAGGCTGTATCCTTGGCCCTCTGCTATTCCTATTATACATGAATGACCTCGCCGGACCTAAAACATCCTATCAGATGTGAGGATGTATGCCGATGAAACTAATCGCACTCCAAAAACCCTGAAGAGTTGATTTCATCCTTCACTTACGATCTAAGCAATCTGAAAAAATAGTCTTTAGTTAATGTCCTCAAGAGCAAGCGTCTGTTTACAGGGACAAAACATAAAATCTCTCTGCTCTCAAGTGAACCTCACATCTGCCTTGATGGGCATTCAGTTATTGGAAGAGTCAAGACGTACAAATGCCTAGCCATTCAGGGGGATGAAACACTCTCGTGGGAGGCTCATATCTCTAAAGTCGTCGGTAAAGTTGCTGATGTACTTGCCGCCCAGAGGAGGCTAAAACCGATGTTTCCACAAAGTACCCTAGGGACGATTTATAAGTCACTAATTCTACCACATATTGATTATTGCAGCGCTGTGTGGGCCTGCATCGGTAATGGTTGAGCGAAAAACTAGAGAAATTACAAATTAGGGCAGCACGCGTACTAACAGGGTCTGATTGGGATGTCAGATCTGCACAGATTCATCGTGCCTTCAAATGGAAAAGCCTCGCTGACAGACGTGAAAACGATATTTCAAATCTTTAACATTCAATCAGTAACTAACCTTGTACCCAAATACCTGCGTCTGAAAAATTCGCCAGCGTACATGATACCATTCACGCACATAATCTTCGAGGCGCCCAACATAACCTGTTTATTCCGCAGCCAAATGCTGAGGCCCTCAAATAGAGTTTCCGTTATAGGGGCGCAGTAAAGCCTGGTTTCCATATGATCTGCAACGGTCTGTGATCGGTCTGGAACACGATCGCCGATAGGTCTGCGCCACGTCGCAGACATATGGAAACATTTGTCCCCGGCGTCTGAGGCGATCTGCGGCACACGGTCTGGATGATCGGGAAAGTTAAATCTAGTTCTACTTTCCTTACCATTACGATGCTTCCGACTAAGACAATTTTTAATGGAAACGTGTGTCTGAGATGATCTGTGTCCTATCGGCGACACTATTGTTCGCCTTGAAACACGTCTAACCAAATTTGAAGTAAGTGCGTCGCAGAGGATTGAGTGGTACGCTTGTCTGCGATCGCTTCAGATTTAAATGGACGCCGTTACCTGCTGTGTTTACGATCATCTGCGATACGACCGACGCAAATAGCTTCTGATCGTCGCAGACCGTTGCAGATCATGTGAAAACCAGGCTTAACATGGAAAGGAAAGGAAAGGAAAGGAACTTTAAGTGTCTAGTCGTTCTAGCGCTGAAGCACTAATTGGGGACACTGTAAATTGAAATTAACAATTAACACAAATCAAGTCAAATGTTGGTTTTTGAGGAGAGGGGAAACCGGAGTAACCGGAGAAAACCTCTCGGTGCAGAGTAGAGAACCAACAAACTCAACCCACATATGACGCCGAGTCTGGGAATCGAACCCGGGCCACATTGGTGGGAGGCGAGTGCTCTCACCACTGCGCCATCCCTGCACCAGAACAGTATCTCAGCCGAGGCTAAGCAGGTCTCTTTATTCTGCTATTGCAAATTAGAAATTACTTTTATAGTACTTAATATGAGGTATTTCAACGATGCTTGTAATTTTTAAGTTTAATATTCTAGGTACTCCTGGGCATTATATGTGTTAGTATTAATGCACACGGCTCTTGAGAGGACCACTTTTTAGTGAAAATAAGGGTCCCACGGTTAACTAAAAGTTTTGTTGTTGTTCTATTTTCGTCCCGAATACCGGCAATCTGGACTTGAGAGGAGGCCATCTTTTGGAATCTCCACGAATCATTCAGAGAGGGTGCGTAGTTCACATGAACGGATATTTCCGGGTTACTTAGACTTTCTTCAAGAACCCTATACCGTCGTCGGCAATTTCTTATTTGGGAGCTGAAGACAGAATTTCTCTAATCATATCATCCAACGCGGTATCTGCTATACTGCTATACTGTACTCGTTGTCAGTTTCCTGGTTGTTATGGCAGTACAGGCTTTCTAGTCGCAACAAGATTTGTCTTAAGGCGTTTATCAGCTGCTCAATGTCATAACTGAGAGTGAGAGTCACCTGGTGAAGACGTGTTTCGATGACTGGATGCGTTGATATGTTACTAGCTTGTAAATGTTTCTTTGTACTGCTCTACTGTACTCTTCTCGACAAGAACTTAACTTGGTCATCATCGCGGGGTACATTGTGAATAAAGACAAGATCAGTTTTCGAAGAACTCTTCTGCGTTCGGAATGAAGAGATTCGAGGCCACCAGATGTTGTTATTGTACGGCTGGTTCTCAGACTCCCTCTTCCTTTTTGAAATGCTCGGCACCAGGCTTTCTTGATTTATAAAAATGTTAACGTTAACTTGACATGAACTTTTTATCAAAAGTAAAAAAGTCGGCTTGATATAGGCATAGTTGCATTGGTAAGGGAAAGCTGTTTTGACGTGAATATCTGGGAACTTGATACGAATATAGAAAACTTGATGTATAGATATATCGTTTCACATAAATCATATGTCAATTTGATATGAATATGAGAAACTTGATTTATAAATGTATGGTTGACACATGGAATTTTGCAATTTTGATATTTTGTCACATTCGGACAAGCATACCGGTGGATAAGTCTCTATCTAACAGTTTCAGTATGCAATAATTTCAGTATTCCCTTCTGTAACAATGAATATGCACACCCTAGGCACATGTAATTAATAAGTAAGGGCGTGTACGAAAACCTTGGAGAACGTTTATAACATAAGGTAAAGTCTGCTTACAATCCAAGGGGCCCATTAGGCCGGAGCTTATCCTGGTTTCTGTAGCATGGACCGACTAG
>BLFO01002941.1:29877-41810 GCA_014634245.1 Montipora cactus | reverse complement strand
CCCCCCCACCTTCCTGGATGGGATGCTAGTCCATCGCAGGGCTGCCGGTACCCATTTATACACCTGGGTGGAGAGAGGCACCGTGATAGTTAAGTGTCTTGCCCAAGAACACAACACAATGTCCCCGTCCAGGGCCGAACCCCTACCCATGAGGCTACGGCGCCTCCCAACGTTCAACTTGAACTATATTTTATATTTTGGATAGTGATCTATCCGCTGGATAGAGTTATACAGCAATTGAGCAAATGGGGTCTGATCTACCGAACAAAATAACTGGGTAAAATTATGTTTATTTGGCTTTTTGGCATTGAAAGCATTGAGACAGGAATAACTCAGAGCTGAGAATCGGACAGTATTTTACCTTTTAATCGTCTGAGTAACGTTTTAATTTTAAAATGATAACTGAGAATTTTGTAGTTACTGTCAGGCTTTAAAAATATAAAATAAAATTTGTCTTAGCATCATTCACAAATAAGCTGGCTCTTCGGGGCATTAACCTTTGCTATGAGTTTGAAAGCTTGCATTACTTACAACTACATAGTTAACCAGACTCGTTTTAAAACAAGTTAAAGTGCTTTATCACCATTTTTATTTTTGGTAGTTAAAGTCTCCCCTCCAGTTCCTTTTTCGAAATTCAAGGTTTGGCAACAGGGAATGGGAACTGAATTTTATTCTCTTTCACACTTGGTTTTGACTTGTATTAAGTTGTATGATCAGGAAGTTAATGAACGGCTATTATCGATACTTACGTTGTCTTTTAACCTTAATTTTCATCTGAATTTTTGAACATCTTTCAACAAGTGGGATGTGTGGGGGAGACAACTAGGCCTACTATATAGTGATGACCTTTCTCGTATTCTAGATTGCGGATATATTTGGTTATTTGAAATTTATTTCATAGGAATGAGACAAAATTGTATAGTTGGTTAATTCAAGAAATAATAATAATAAGTAGGCATTTATGTAGCGCCTTTATCCAGTGTCCAAAGGCGCTTTACAACAATAAAAATCAAAATTAAAAACAGTAAAATTTATAAGAAATGCTGGTAAAAACTAGATCCAAGAAAAAAAAAACGTGTCAATAATAACTATATACTTGAACAAATAAGTCCTTAAGCTTAGATTTAAACATGCACACATTCACATTAGGGCTTATATCTAGTGGCAAATTATTCTATAATTTAGGAGCTGCAACGGAAAAAGCTCTACCACCATAACTCTTGAGATTGTACCGAGGAACATTTAAAACATAATTATCAGATGATCGAAGCCTGCGAGTAGGAATACGAAGCTCAAGCCTATCACACATACATGTATACAGGGGAGCTAAACCATTGCAGAGCATTATAGGTTGGGAGCAATTTATCCTGTAAACTATACGCTTCTCAATCGGTAGCCAATGAAGCTGGCGTACCACTGACGTAACTGGGTCGTATTTACGACCACCAACAACCAACCAAGCAGCACAATTCTGAAGGTGAAGCCAATAAGTAGCGAATTACAGTGATCCAACTTACAAGTAACAAACCCCGTGAATTAGAGTCTCAATATTCGCTTGAGACAAATACTGGCGCTTACTTCTAGAAATATTCCTAATGTGAAAAATAGCAGATTTACAAATAGCAGCGACGTGAGACTCAAGTGTCATGTTGTCATCGAAGACGGTTCCCAAATTTCTCGCGGCTGAAGTAGGTACTACATGCTCATCGCCAACAAGTAAACTGAGATCAAACTGTTGGTGAGGGCGGTGTGGCGCTCCAAGGACTAGCACCTCCGTTTTACTATTATTAAGCTTAAGCTTATTAGATAGCATCCACCTATTTATATCACTAATGCAGGCCTCAATGCAGGAAAGAACAGAAAGTTTGTCAACCATCGAAGATCATTAGAGGCAGTGTGGCCGAGTGGTTAGGGCGCTTGCCTTGAGATTCGGAGATCCCGGGTTCAAGACCCGCTCTGACCACATTTGTTCCCGGTATCCCTGGTTCAACTTCCAAGCTGCACTTGTAAATAGCCAACTGGTTTGCCTCCGGCCAGTTGGGATTCTTAACAGTTGTAGTTGTTGTGTTCTATTGTTTCGTTGATTGTGTTTCATTGGCCCTGAAAAGCCCCTATGGGGAGCGGTCAATTAAGTATGTATGTATGTATTTAAATGAAAGATATATTGCGTGTAGAAGAGAAAACACATCCCGTGAAATCTAACTATGTCCGCCAACGGTGACGTGTACAGTTAATACAAAATAGGTCCTAAGACTGAGCCTTGAGGTACACCACAAAAAAGATCTCGACTAGTGGACTTTCCATCCCGAACCATCACAAACTGCTTTCTATTAGTGAGTTGAGATTTAAATCAGGAAAGTGCTTTGCTCTTATTACCGAAACGATGTGACAATCGCTGCAAAAGAATAAAATGATCAACGGTATCAAAGGCTGCAGATAGATCTAACAAAACAAGGAGAACAGAGCGGCGACTATCAATAGCTCGCAGGATATCATTTTGAACTCTAAGCAAAGTTGTTTCAGTACTATGCAATTTCTTGTATGCAGACTGGAAAACTTCACCTAGATCATTATTTAAAGTATAGCTAGTTAACTCATGAGCAGCAGCCTTTTCAATTAATTTGGAAGTAAACATTAGATTCGAAACCGGTCGAAAATTACTAAAAACCTCAAAGTCACCTTCTTCAATAAAGAAATCAAAAGCGCTGCCTTGTGAACACCCGCAACAATTGCTGTCTCCAACGAAAGATTGATCCGTTTTAGTAATCACGGGCAGAAGGTCAGGAAGGCAGAATTTGAGCACACATACAGGAACTGGATCCAAAGCACACTACTTTATAGAACCAGTCTTGATAAGATGTTTCACTTATTCAACCGACACCTCTTCAAAGCTGGTCAACTGGAAAGGGCAGTGGACTGAGTCTGAGAGGCAAGCATCACTAGAGAGGTTATTACGGATATTTTGCTATTAATTAAAGAAATCTGCGAATCTCTCATCTCAATCCATATCAGAAGAAGGAGGATAGCTCAGTTCAGCTCTCTTGTGCGGTAATTTATCCACAGTTTGGAAACAGTTTTTACAGTTCAAGACATTTTTCCTCAAGGCTTAAACGCATTAAAAAGCACTTTTTCGGATTCCTGTGCTGTTTTGACCGAGCGACGAAGCCCTGGGTTGACGATGCAGCAGGAGTAACTAACTTCGCAATCACGCGCTATACTACTGACACAGTAAGTGACAGTATAAGTTCTGTTATGTATTAAATAATTTGGTCTGAAACTCCGTCCACCAACATTTCACCAAAATTTCACTACCAAAAAGGCTACAACTTACTCCTTCACGTCACAGGTCCCAGTCCCCCTTCGCGCTCGATCAAATCTGGGTTAACTTAAATGTCCCAAAAAAATCAATAACGACGAGGAATCCTGGAAACATTTTTGAACAATTTTATCGACTTACCATTAAACTTTTCTTCTAAGAGGTAAAAAAAGGTGATAGGCACTTCAAGACGTGTTGTTAAATTAATGGTTTCTTTTGTTCCCTTGGCAGGTTACTAGACTATAAAGTGCTACTAAATTTGTGTATTTGCTAAAGAATATGCTTAATTAAGCTTTCATTACTGGTGAATTCAGCTTTATTGTAAGGGATTCCTATGTCCACAAATGATTGAAGGCTTCACAGCTCTTTAGAAGTAAAGATAGGTTTTTCGAAA
Source organism: Montipora cactus (assembly GCA_014634245.1). Lineage (NCBI taxonomy): Eukaryota > Metazoa > Cnidaria > Anthozoa > Scleractinia > Acroporidae > Montipora > Montipora cactus. Next base: position 38,100 of record BLFO01002941.1, on the reverse strand, counting down.
AGCTTCTAATAGCATCTGATAATATTAAAAGTTCTAGGCCCACTTCTCGGTTCATATCAATGATATTTATAATTCTTTCTGAGAAGCTTTCTTTTTACTTATTTGCTGATGATACAACTTTATTGTAAGGGATTCTCATGTCCACAAATGATAGAAGTCTTCACAGCTCTTTAGAAGTAATTAGATAGGTGCTTCGAAAAGCTTCTGCTTGTAATAGCATCTGATATTAAGTACAGTTCTAGGCCCAGTTCTCGGTTCTAGGCCTTTTACTTTTCTTGATTTATATCAATGATATTTATAATTCTTCTGAGAAGCTTTCTTTTTATTTATTTGCTGATGTTACAAACCTACTGTATGATGACAAGGATTTGAAGTCACTTGAAAGTGTAGTGAACATCGAATTGCAGAAAGTTTGTAACTGGCTAAATGCAAATAAACTGACCGCAAATGCAAAAAAAATCAAATTTTGTCCGACATTTTTAGGCCATACTTACTTAATGTTACTTAATCTTAATCCATCACAAACGAAGCTTAACTATCAGATTAATATAAGGGTATATAACAATGCCTCAAATAGTGATATTTCTCTTGAATGTAAAGATTATGTATAAAGTTCCTGGGAATGCTCATCGATAAAAACTTGACCTGAAAATATCATACCGATTATATTGCCTCTAAAATTAGCAGAGTTATTAGAATTATGTAATATTTAAAAAACGAGCAGTAGTGTTTTATCGGAGTTTAAAAACACGAGGCGTAGCCGAGGAAGATCTTTATCTTACAAAAACGAGCTCTTCGGGTAATGTTATTTGCTGGTAATAGATCCCATGCTATTCTTTCGTTTGTCTCCGCTGTTTTACCCCTCAAACTGCTTTATTTTGAAACAGTATGTTCTTTTATGCACGACACATCTACTAATTCTGCGCCTCAAAATATCTGTGATCTTTTCACCTGTTCATCCCACCGGCCTTCATTCACATAACACTAGATATTCTGATGTTGGTAACTTGCATTTTAATAAATCAAGACTGAGTATTCGACTTAATTCGCTTTCTATTTTGGGAGCTAAGCTATGGAATTGCCTGAAGCCTGACTTGCGCAAACTTAGGAAAAGACCTTTTATAAACAAAATTCACTAATTTTTACTTTCGGTGCTTGGTAATGAGGATGATTATATTGATGAAAGGCGCACCGTCGGCTTCCATTGATACCAGTTTCGTAACTGAAGGAACTACCGACGTTAAATAAATTGACTTTACTTTACTTTTAACTTCTTATTTACAGATGAGTGTCGTAAGTATCTAGTTCATTACCCGAATCCAGAAAACCACATCGTATGGGGGTCTCAGGAGTGCGACGTTCCTCCAGCATACCAGTTGAAACAAACCACGACGGCTACGGCGACGAAAACGTCACTTCAAAATATAACTTTGAGCTATTCTAAGTATTTCATGATTATTCCATCTTGTTTATATTATACTATATGTATAGGCGAAGTGTCCTATAAATGGATTGATGTGGACGGATTTGAAGTAAAGAGTGAGACTAAAAGATTCACTGTAGTTTGTCCACGTTGTCGCCACGGGAGAAAAATGTACAAAAATGCGTGACGCACGTGCAGCACGATCATTTTGGTTCTTTTAACCAATAATATTACTTCTTTTTTTCACTGTCATTGCCGTAGCCTTCGACAAATGACGGGTCGTGGTCTGACAAAGTTACACATCTTACAGGGGAGTAGCCAGGGGGGTCCTGGGGTGCCCGTTACCCCCACCCCCCTTTGTGGCAGTCAACGACATATTACAAACCATATCTGTGAGACTAGAACAGAGACGTTTATGTCATCTGCAACTTGCTTCATGTACTATCGATCTCAGACGTCCGTGGACCAGGGCTTTTTTTTCAGCCCACTTCACAGACCGATGATTTCAGGCAGAGTTTACACGAAAGCGGTTTCACATCGACACGATTCCATGACTTCGAAACCGCGTCAAAATCGATGCGGTTTGGAAGTGTTTACACGAAACCGTTTTCGCCAGAAAATCAAAGTCGTGATGTTATAAGTAAGTGCTGCACTATTTTTGAATTGAACAATGCAAATTTTGCACCAAAATAGTAACCGTATTCAAATCGACGCGGTTTCACTGTTTACATGACAGATGAAACTGCATCGTTTTGGAAACGCCCCACTTTTGGCAGCGGTTTCAAATCGACACGGTTTCGGCAACAGTATCGATCGATGTTGTGTAAACAGAAGATGTAACCGCATCGAAAACTACGCAGTTACAAATGAAACCGCGTTCGTGTAAACGCTGGCTCAGTCTCCACGTGGTAACATTTTTTGTGTCTCTGCGGTTTCGGAAATACCGATCTCGTGACTCTATTTTCTATTGCTCTCCCCAAAGAGAATGTGAGGGTATGAGAGAATGTGACCCCCTTTTGAAAAATCCTAGCTACGCCCCTGTCTTACCCAGTGGCCAGACCTCCACGTACTAAATCAAAGAAATTCTGGAAAAGAGAAATGAAACCGTTAACTAACCTCAAGGCAGCAGGTTACAGACGGACCGACGAAAAGACAGCTATTTAGCTCAAAGAAGGCAATGACCTTTGTGCAGGACAGAGCGCTGGCCCACACTTCAAAGGCGGATCAGACATAGTGTCAGAAGAATTTGCCAAACATTTATACCCATGGACGAATTGCCGGCAAACTTGCCTGATCTGAACATCATTGACGAGACAACGTACAAAGACCCAGTCCCTGAAACACTGCACTAGCTGAGAAGGAGACTAAGGTTCGGGCGAAAAAATGCCAACTCTCGACACGCTTCAGGAGCTCAAGCGTTATTCTAACCCGCCGCTTAGAAAATATCATAAAAAAAATAAAAGAGGCCATTTTGGTTACTAATATTTAAGTTATTCGATGTAGAATCAATAAGGAACAACATACTTAATTTTCCAAGAGGTAGTAATTACCAAAATATAAGCCAACAAAATATTGGAACGAACTTTTGAAGCACCCTTTATACCTATTTATTTTATTTTTATTTTGTTTCTTTATTTCTTTACCTGTTTTACTATTAACCTAATTTGCTAAATTTAATTGTAAGTTACATAGCCCGCCTCGATTATCTTTGCTATATGCGAGTTGTGTATTTCTTCAATTTGTTAGATTTAAACATTGAAATAAAATGATGATGATGATGATGATGATGATGGTGATGATAACAATTTATTTATCATGTTTCTTGTTCATGAAATTTGATATCCTCGTCGTGCAAGATGAATATGTAACATATACAATATGAGCGGCAGATTTGACGCGAAAATTGTTTATGACGTATTAAACGTCAGCATTAAAGTGTCGATATTTTTGATGATTCAAGACATTTTAACAGGGAAAATCGAAAGAAACGTTTATGTAAATGAAGAGAATTCTGTATCAGATATACAGATATTGATTAATCAAACATTTCTTTTGTTTTCCCAGCATGAATTATTAATGAATTTTATAAGGTACTGTTATCATTCACATGTGATTATACTGATGTCGTCTCATTCACAGATATAACAATATATCATACCATAATATAAGTGCATCCTGTTCATGCCTGAATTCATGTCGCTGTTGGTATCATAAATTAAAATTTCATTTTAAAAGATGGTCAAATTACATCGTTAACTTGGGGTACCTGTGGTTAAGCTAAAAAAAATGGCTTCAAGATACGAAGACAGTGAAACTACCTTTGACTTTCTTCAGTAAAGGTGATCACTTTTTTCGATGCTTTTAAAATGAATAAAAACTGATTTGATGTCTCTGATTTGGCGGATAGTCATTATCTGTATAGGAAAACTGAACATGGTATATGACCGCGCGGGGATACGACTTTATTCTTCTTGCGCTGATGTATCTCTCACTCGTTTTCTGCACTGATCGTCATGAGATGTAAGGCTATCAGCACGCTTAGGACACTTTCCATTTGACAGAACTAATCGGCCACACCTTTAAATTAACACACTTTGAGGATGATATATACTCCTCCAGAAGAATGCGAGGGATTATCATGCAAGTGTTCCGTCTAATTGTTGCATTTTCTTTGCAAACTGATGTGTCTTACCAAGGGAAAGCGCCTTAAGATAAAGACAAGTTCGTATTCCCGGCAGTCATGAGGTATAATACTCTATTTATTGATGCTTTTAGCGGAATAAGGTCAAGGGAAGTGGGTTCCACTTCAAGAGCTTGTTTCTTCACGCATATTACAAAAATCCAATTCAATAATTATTGTTTTATCAAATATTGTTTGAGAGACGGATATCAAGCCACAAAAGCACTAGTGGAGGTCCCCTGTTTATTTCCTTTTGAACAGGGACAAATATAAATCAATTAACTAACTGTGAGGTCATCAGCCAATGATGCCAAGCTCGTGGATTTTTAGGACTCTGTAGGTTAGGTGATTTCCGGAATTGATTGTAGGTTGTGAGCTAATCAAATTTAAGAAAGGAAGTTCGTGCGCAATGTTCCGAGATTTGTCAAAATTAATGGATAGCTATCTATCTTGAATAACTGAAAAGTCGGCTTATAACTGAGAAATATGTAGACATTTAGCTGTTGGCTGAGACTCCAATATCCTCACACAGACCCTCGTAATGTCTTACCGTAAATCATTGATGATACCCATCATTTATTGCTCATTTTCATTTTTTTTTTTTTTTGCTTCTGACACAAGATCATCTTTCGGCTATAGAATGAGCACAGACAACGCTTTTCTCCTTTTGACATGGCCTGAGATAAGCGGAAAGATGTTTCTTCAGTAGGGAAAATAATATTATTATTCTCTGGTTAACTTTCGGTTTAAAGGCCAAAAGTTTGAAGATTGTACATCACTCTATAATGTCCACCGAATGAATGAATAAACATTAAACGCAAATGTTGGCTGGAATTTATAATTTTTTAAAAAAACTAAGTTAAATCTATTGTAGTTTTACTTTTACTTGCTGTTATTGCCACAATCTGAAACACTTGAACTAAACATGTAAAAACGTTTAAAACATTTAAACATAACCCAGAATGAGCTCTGACGAGAATCGCATAATCCGCTGAAATGACTTATTGTTCTATCATTTCCTGGAGTGACTCATAGGAGTTATTGTGCAGTTATGTTGATTTGTATTCACACCTCTTTTAGCCTCAAGATCCGCTGAAAAAGGTCAGGTGTGTCGAGCGCTTGTTGAAGAACGTAGCTACGGGAGAATTCGCAGATTTCGCACCCTGTGTTGGCCCAGCGTATTGGGAAGATATGTAACCTTGAATCGCGTATATGAATACCTGAATGAAGTGGAAGTTTTCTCTGCTCTAAGAGGTATAATATTTACGATATAACAATGTCTAGTAGTTTCACAGATTTACTTATTTTTGCCCTTCTGCCTTTCTTGATTATAATGTAGCTTGGCAAGTTATGCAAAATCGATCTTCCGCGTGCAAAATCACTTTTCTCGTAATGCTCACAAGAGTTCACCTTCATTAAAAAATACTCGGGTAGTCTTGACTGACACGATTTATTAATGTACATACTAAGGGCGCGTTCGATTGACTTTATTCCGGAATAGGAATACGCGGGATAGCAGTTAGAAATCGCTCGTTTTTGCGAAGCTTTACATTAAAATAATCAAACATCTGCTAAAAGGTTTGTTAAACAAAGCTTTGTTATCCTTGTTGCTTCAAAACGCCACACATGTAGTGTTTTAAATCATCACTCCAGGTATTCTTATTCCGGAATAGGGTCACATGGAATAGAAGTTAGAATTCCTTCGTTTTTACGAGATTCACATTAAAATTGTCAAACACCTGCTGAAATGCTATTTGAAACATATCTTTATTATCCTTGTTGCTTCAAACACCTAGACGTATCGTTTTAAATCATCACTACACGTATTCGTATTCCAGAATAGGGTCTATCGAACGCACCCTAAGTTAAGGAGGCTGCAAAGGGTTTTTATGTCAGAGCACTCGCGTTTAAGACATACACTTAAACTGGTCGCGTCAGCTCATGAATCCAAAAGTGTGGACAGAAATAAAAATGCGACCTACAATCGCAGAAATAGGGAAAAAAATTGTTAGAGTTTAGCAATATGTCGAACCTTACCTCGTACACCTTCGTAAGTTTCTTCGCAAATTTTTTTGCAATTTTTTTTGCAACCATCTTCCAACGATGTTTTCACAAATAATGCAAGTTCTACTGGATTAATTTTAGGTAAACGTTTAATGGCATTTAATTTTAAAAAAGGTTTTTAAGGTATTTTTCGAAACTGATTTTAAAGGACTTGTGGCAGTGTCGTACTGCTGACATCATGGTAACAGTCGGGGACTCGTGGACAACCTTTATGAACTGCCTGAAAAAACTAGTTGACACTTAAAAGTGTTTGTCGTCTAAAAGATCTCTCTGTTGCAATCCTTTTCCTTTGAAAACCCACTCGTGCCTGTCGAAAACCCTTTGGAGCCTCCTTAACAATCCTCATTAAGATCAATAACTCATTCAAAACTGGGTGGGAGAACCAAAAGTCGCGATCCTGTATGCGCTCATTGGTATGTGAACTTGAAAACGGATTCATTACTCTGCTGTTGACAGGAGTCCTCTAGCGTGAGAGTGTAAAGTCGTTTTCTTTAAGAAAGAAGATCGTGTTTTTATATTTCAAGAAGCGGAAATATCTGTTTAGCTTAACACCTTAAAAACCGAAATTATTATTACTACAAGTGAATACTTCTCTCCGCGTGCGCTGATTGGCTAACTCGGAGTTGATTATCCAATTGCTATTCCTCTCCGAGTAGCTGGCGTGCGAGATTTGAAATTTCGAAAGCACATTTTACAAAAATATAATAGTTTTTTGGTTCACTTTTTTTTCAGCTATTGTGGTGTATACTAAAACAATTATTCACCTTCTCTTCGGTGACTAATAGTTAAATATCAGGTGTCTATACATTTCAAAGTTGTGCTAGTGAGTATCTTTAACATTTAGAGTCGGACAATTCCTTTTTTATTTCAACTGGATTTGCTTATAGTTCAAGTCTCTTGTCGCCGAATGAAAAGTCCACCTTTTCCACTGTAGGTCTTCCGGTTCATTATAACCAAGACGACAATTATGCTAATTCTGGATAAATAATTTAGTTGGTACTTGGCTCTAAGTTTTTGCCCATGTATAGTCAGATGCAGCAATGGCACTGCGACTGAACAACGCGGCCAAGAACTTTTATCTGGAAGTAACCACATTAGTTATTAAACTTTTGATGTCATAAACTACACAGCTGTCAAATCCACTCGTCCTGCTAATATAATCTCTTATTTTTTGTTTAGGCTGTCAGATTCAAGCAATTACCTGGTTCATTATTGGCAGATTTTCAGATGACGTCTACTCAGCTTCCTCATCCAGATTTGGTTATGGACCTGAACAGTGTCGACTGTACGGAAATGGTACGTGGTTACCAAGCACCCAAAGAAATGTTAAAGACTTTTTACAAATCAACCTTGGTTATGAGTTCTACATTTGCGCCACAGCAACTCAAGGAAACCCCACTGCTGATCAATGGACAACAAAATACAAGATATATACATCGTTGGACAACATGAACTGGACGACCTACAAAGAAAATGGGACAGAAAAGGTTTGTAATTAACGTTTTAGGGAAGATTTGCCAGACTTCTTTAAACAAATGCTATGGAAAAATTCACCACCTGACGCCCGGGGGGTTGCCCGGGGGTGGGGAGGGGGGGATGCTGAAGCTTCAATTTCACTGGTACATTATCTTCAAGGTTGGAAACTCCGATGAAGCAGTCGGAAACACAAAGTGCTGTAAATTGTTCCAAAAAACTTTAAGACCCTTAGCAACATGCTTGATTCGGATGTTCCGTGCGGGAAACCGTTGGAAAACACCTTACCGACCGGACCCAAGGTTCAAATTTGTTACACACAGGGTGAGCGACGAGGCTTTAGTCTCAGTGACAGGTACAACGTGAGGCCCTTCTCGGGAAAGTACTCAGCTGTCACGCACAAACAGACGAAGCTCAGGCAAATGCTGACGAATAAAAGATGTTTCGCAAACAAAACATAAACATTCAGTTTGTTTACAGTGTATCTGTCACTGACATCGTCGCCCACCTTGGTGTGCAACAATTTTGAACCTTGGGCCTGGTCGGTAAGGTGTTTTCCAACGGCCGTGCACGGAACTTTGTG
>BLFO01002941.1:9877-19877 GCA_014634245.1 Montipora cactus | reverse complement strand
CAAAAACGGGTCGCTGAGCTAGACCAATCAAAGTAGTCCTCGTGGGCCCCAGGGGATAAGCTCAGGGGGTAGAATTGTCAATCAAAATTTGTCATACGCAGTGAAGCTTGGCTTTCAACAGAGCTACTAAGGGCACCGGATATTCCGAATTGCGCGACTATCAGGGGAAAAAAAATCAAGAATATCTGTCTTGCAGAGATATGTTTGTGTCTGCTCCAACTGGAGCTGGGAAAAGTCTGGCCTTTGAACTAGCCCCGTACGCTTTTGATCGTTTACTTGGAGAGGATTGCGATGCTATCGTCTTGGTAATTTTTCCGCTGATTTCACTCATAAAATACTTGGTCTCTAGTCTCAATTGTCGTGGCATTAGAGCGTTATATGTAGGAGACAACATAAGTATAAACTGGTGTTTGGAAGTCCCGAGGCGATTCTCAACAACTATCGACACATTTTTCGTCGAATGAAACAAAAAGTTTTAAAATGCATGTGTATTCATCGGCAGGACTTTTCCGTGGGTGGCGGGTGACGGGTTGCGGGTGGCGGCTGACGGGTGACGGGTGACGGGTGACTGGTGGCGGCCTGACACAATGTGTTAAATAGTCTGCGTACACCTTGATTAACGCACAGTAGATTAGACCAACAACTAGTAAACCAAAACAATAATTACTTTTAACGTACTTATATTAGTGCAACAATACGTTTAACATTTAAACTTTTCAACCATCAATTTCAAAATATACAGTTCAAATCACAATACCAGAGGCCTTTAGCCACGAGGACGGCAATGGCAATGAGAACTCCACGAAACAATGGGTTTAATGAGCAAAAACAATCCCACGTGCATTTTACATTTTAGTGCATTTACAGTGTATTAGCCCACAGGCAGCCCAAGCTTGGTATACGATTTATAGACTTTATATGGGAAAACATACTTTGGGCTTATAAATGCTAAAATAAGCTGTAAATGTAGAAATAAAGTTCGCTGATCTCTACATACGGTTGTCCTCGTTTTTTCTGTGCAATCGGAGGGCAACCGTTTTAGACAGGTTTGTGGCGGCGGGCGGCGGGTGGCGGGTGACCAGATGTCACCCACAATCCGCCACCCCCGGAAGAGTCCTGCCGTGTATTCCTTGACGTGAGTCATTGCATCGCTAAATGGAAAGTTTCACTGAGATGTACTTTTAATTCCGGTCTAGCACGTCTTCTACACGTGAAGCCTACCTGATCTTTCATGAGTGAAATCAATTGACTTTCTTGACGATTCGAAGCTTTCCCTTACTTGATAATCTTTCGAACTAGTGTTTCTAACAGCACAAATACGGCACAAAGTGTTGGTCCAAAAAAGCAAAAATATCACTAGAGATCTCCTTTCCAAACGGCGACTCAAGATGGAAATAAGCTTTCGTTTTATTTCGTCTTTGTTTCTGATACCTTTAGCACAAAGTCAACAAATTTCCTCTTTCGATTTCGTGGAAACAAACTTTTTCGATTGTGAATTTTCCTATAGAATACGCAAGTATGCATGCTTGTCGATTTCGTATTCATTTAGCAATTGTGAATTCTGTTTTTTGAGGTAATGATCAAATTTAGGTCTTGTCGGAAAATATATCCTACAATTTTTTCCACGATAAAGCTGTGGCCCAGTGGACTGCAATTATTACTTTGAAATGGGAAGACAGCAGCACACAATTGTTAATGGAATTGCTCCCTCGGATCATGACACCTGTTTGCCGCCTACCTTATGCTACCACATGAAGGTGCTCTGTTTGCATGTCTGTTTACATGTGCTCTTTATCCTCCAATGACCTACTTTGAAATATAACACGAGTTAGTTTACTCGCCCACTGATTGCACCCATCTGCTTTGGTCAAAGGAAAGACAGATAAAGCAATTTAAGACGGTTTATGTCTGATTGTAATGCTGTCAACCTGATTACCACGTATAACTCCTGTTTCTGTGGTTTTTGTTGACTTTGGGAGAGTTGTTGGCTCTGACTAGAAAGTCTTTGAGCGATTTGCCCTTCCGATAAGTGACAATGCAAGTGACAATGCACAGGGTTGGTAAATATTTTTGCGAGTTTAACGTTGTCTGAAATGAAGTACCAATGATGTTATATAAGAATATTTTTGGGCTACGATGTAGGAGGATACCTAAACTTCGAGCCAGGATTCGAGCTAGGATCCGAGCCAGGATTCCAGCCAGGATTCGAGCTAAGATGAGCTTTCTCCGCTATTTATTCGTGAATCTCTCGGTTAGGTTAGGTCTCGAATCGTTTAGGGTAGGTCTATTTAGGTTGGTTCTAGTCTAGTTAGGTCTAGTTAGGGTTAGGTTAGGTCTCGGTTAGGTTAGGTTAGGTCTCGGTTAGGTCTCGAATCCTGGCTCGGATCCTAGCTCGGATCCTGGCTCGACGGAATCCTAGCTCGGATCCTGGCTCGGATCCTAGCTCCGAACCTAGCTCAGATCCTGGCTCGGATCCTGGCTTTATTCTTAGTTTATCTCACGATGTAGCTGGTTGATATGTAGTAACAGTATTTTGATGCCTTATAATTTGTTTTTAAGGCTGTTATCAACAGTTTCTCCTTTGATAAATCCCTTCTTAACACCGGACTTGTCTTTCATATACCTGACATGAAATAATTAATGTATAAAAAAGAAAAGGCCCCCGCCAGAAAAACCAAATACAGTCACGTATTAGACTATAATAACAATACGTAATCAGAAATTCGTAGTCCGAGTAACAATGGTTCTTTTGTCTTGCACCATTTTGGTTGGCGTATGAAAATGTACCGTAGTACTGAGAGGGTTACAAAAGGAGGAATGTAGGCCTAGCTACAAATATCCGGATATATTTTTTAGATATTGTAACGGATTGCGTTACAATGTTTCCGTTTTTGTCATTGTCGTAATTTCCGCTCCTAAGGTCAAAGAACATTTGGGAAAGGGCGTGCAGACATTAAGGACCTGCCATAAGTTAGGATTTTCCTCACTGATTAAGATTAGCCCTTAAGCGGAGAAAAGAGGTATGATTTCATTGTTGTAATTAGTTTATCATTAATAATGTCTCATTTGTTCAATGATCTCGTGTTTGCCTATGTTATGTTCGTGTCGCTCAGTTTTCTCGTGTCGATTTCAAAATTATATTTCCATTATTGCTTCCATCTTTTGTAATTGTCGCACGCTCCAAATTGCTTTTTCAGTTTTTACGTCGTTTCAAGCGCAATAGAATTTAAACCTATCCCAAGAGTAGTGCTTGAGATGCTACTGAGTAAACGCTCCTCCATGCCGATATAAAGAAAAGAAGATAAATGCCAATCCATTACAGATATGTAGGAGCTCCTGGGATATTTAGAAAACTCCGATATATTTAGAAAAAAAAAGAGATGATGTTTGGGGTTTTGCTATGGTCTTATTTCTTTTATAAGTTCACACATGTCTTGTTTAAGATTTATTTTAAACTTGAGATCAATGAATTGTCAGCAGTGGTCCGGTAGACGTGTTCAGCGGTTTTCCTCACGAATTTTGTATCCCACGAGTCATAGTAAGTACACCCTGAATATGGCACATGTTGAAAGAGTCAGCCCCAATGCTTCGAGTAAACAATCGTTAACTGATTATGTGGAGACAGGGGAGTCGATGAAAGGAATCCCGGGACATAAAGTACCTATGAGCTAGCCAAAGCAGATACGCGTTTTGGCTTGAAAAGAACAGGGTCAGAGTTTATATTGTTGTTTATTTTTTAAAAGAGATTAAAGAGTATAGCATAGAGATGAATGCCATACCTTCATTGCCAAGCGGGGCAGAAAATGCTACGATGTACTAAACGCTTTCACATTTACTTGGGGCAGCACTGAAAGCCAGAAACCGGAATCCGGAATCAGGAATCCAGAAACCAGAATTACCCACAATTCGAGAGAACTACAACAACTTATCCACACTGGATAAATCGCTATCCAATAAATAACTCAATTGGTGTTGCTAGTGTTTATCCACGGGATAGTGATTTGTTTTGAAAAACAAAGGCCTGGATCTTGAGCATCTTGATTATCGTCAATTATTCTAATGATCATAGTCAAGTTTACGTAAAAGTAATAATGTTTGAAATTTATTAATAAAAAAAGTTGTGTTTCACCGTCTCTCCTCCTCACGTGATTTTGGGGTGTTTAGGGAAAATCTTTAGTTAATCAGGAGTTTGAAACTCGAAATTTCTTTACTGATAAAACTATCATTAAATCACACATAATGATTGTGAGCAAAAACGACCTTTATCCGGGTGATTTGCCATAAACTTCAAAAACGTCGGGCCGACCTTTTTCAGTTTAAAATTACCCCAATGAAATCCGTTTCAGTCTTTTCCATTTGAGTCCAACCTGCTTCTTGTTCCTTTTGCTGTATTTCTTTTATGTTGCTTAACAGTTTCAAGTGGTTAGTGCAATGTCTCGTGCTACGTTTTGGGCATTTTGGGTTTCATGTGAAAGTACATCATTCTAAAGTCCACGGTATGTTCAAACTGCGAAAACACGGCGGAAGAACCTTCTAACCCAAGCCGACCATATCATCAGTTGTCGACCTTGAAGCGCAATATTCATCTGCCTTTCGGCATAACTTCTTCAAAACTTGCTTGTTTCCCTATTCAATGCTAGTGGGACGTCTCGAAAGAACTTAACTTCGATAAACAATGTGAATTTCTCATACCGTAGAGTTTCGATAGTAGCGACCCTCGATACTTTCGGAATTAGCAGCCTTTGTGGGTCGCTACTTTCGGGGGGGTCGTTACTTGCAGGGAACAAAAATCGTTTACAAATAGAGCTGGCGCGAGCTTTTTTCCAAAATAAAAAATGAACAACATAAAATTAAAAAAAGAACAACATTTTATTTGCATTCTATATGTATAGATTGTGTTTCATAGAAGCTATATAGAGTTTACAATTTCAATGTGAAGAAACGTTCCTGTTGTTAATACGAAATTATACCGGTTTATGGTTGTTCTTACATCGCTACATCTGTGAACTGATGTCAAGGACGGATGGTGGCATAAAGCTTCCCCTTGTTGTAAATCAAAGTGCTTTATCGTGAACAATTTGTGACACTGCACGAACATATTATTGTACATTAAAATTTTGACTATTGATTGACATATTAATGGTATACAGTTTACAATTAAAAAAACTTGGTCTCGCTACTTTCAGGGGGTGGGGAAGTCGCTACTTTCGGGATTTACTAGCGGCCACAAGAAAATGACGTTAATTTCGGGGGGTCGTTACTATCGGAAATTGACGGTATTACTGTATGTTCTTCCTGAATCAACAGCTTCAGTCGCGCTCCGTCACTTACGCAAGTGAGCTGTTTTTCCTTTTAACTTGTCTTCATACAATCACATTTACATTGCTAAGTCGTCTTTAATTGACACCAAAATCTGGGAGATACCACAGTCCTGGCACGCGAAATGTTCCCTTCCAGTTGCCGTCCGTGTCTTAAAAACGCGCGTGTTTAAGCCCCCTATTCTTCAGGCGCTTTGTTCCTTAAAAAGAAGCATTTTTGTACCCAAAAAGTCAGGTGAAAAAACAAGGAAAGCAAATTAAACAAGCTTTAAATTTTCTTTATTGTAATTTGGACTGCATAGTATGATGATGCCATCACCATTCTCAAATCTGTATATCTACTGAGAATAGCAAGCTCAGATCCATTTTACAGTATACATTTTCTCAAACTTGTGTGTGCAGGTTATAGCAGAGCGTACAAGGAGTGAGTAGTTCTCGCGAATTGTTTCTGGTTTCCGGTTTCCGGATTTCGGATTCCAGATTCCGGATTCCTGCTTTTACTGCTGCCCTTTACTTGTACTTGTTTTAGTCACTTTGTCTAGACTGATGCATTGCGGTCTTGCCAATAAATTAAGTTTTTGATCCGTTTATAATATTTATAGAAAACTGTTAAGAAAATGTTCAGGATACTTAGAATTTTTTCACAGTTATATTTAGGGGGAAAGAGCGAGATATTTTGGAAAAATATCAGGAATTTCTGGAAACATATTTAGACGATTTTACGAGATATTTGTAGCTAGGCCTAGAGGAATGCGTGAATTGGAAAGTTTTTGTAGGCTTAAAATGTGTTTGGACATCAGGTAAGTAATGCTGCTGGCGAAAGTGGACCCTTGGAAACTTCATCGTCGAGAAAAACAATGCGTTCAGACAACATTGAAGGAGAAAACGCACGCATACATTGACTTTACCCCTACAGGATAGTAATTTCAACATACGATATTGGTTTCTAGATGAGCCGTGTATACCTATCTAATCTTACAGATACGTATAACTAGTTATAAAAAATGCTAAAATTCTTTCAAACAATACTAATGTTACCTACATGTATGTTACAGACACTAAATTGCTAAAACCAAAGGTTGAGTACTTTATTATAGAAAATAATTATTGTTGATAACAATAAATATAATTATAAAAAAAAACCTAATCTATAACTATCGGGTTGGTCCTTCCTCAAAACCGCTTTGAAACTAATCTCAAATGTCACTTGGAAGTGCATCCCATGCTGTTGCCCCTCGACAAGCAAAAGATCCTTATAACCAGTTTTGCTTAAGGCCGGGACACGCTGACACACTAGGCGGAGATATGTCCGTTTTTCGCAAAATTCGCACTTTTCGCAAAAATCTTATCCTAATCGCAGAACGCTGAAGGCTGGAGAACACAAGTCCCTGACAAGAGTAGCGATGTTTTGCAATTTTAACGATTCTTCGCAAAACTCGCAATTTTCGCAAAAATAGTTCAAATCGCATCTTTTGTCGGGACTAGTGTTCCAAGCTTTTCAGTGTCCTGCGATTTTTCGCAAAATTCGCAATCTTCGCAAAAAACTGTTAAAATCGCAAAAATCGCAGAACACTGACAAGTTAGAGAACACAAGTCCCCGACAAGAGTCGCAATTTTCGCATTTGCGTGCAAACCTGGACATAAGTGACTACACGACAAGTTGCTTTGTGTGTACTACTCGCAAAACAAGTCGCTCCAACACGACGCCTGTTCGGTGCACACGCAGTGATCTCGTATGAAGGGGAATGTGAACTAGTTTAATTTCTAATTCAATATGGCTGACCATATGACGCTCTCTCGTTGGTTCATTTATATTTTGTCCCAACTTGTTGCCGGAAGTGTACACACGATGCGAAAACGCTGCTTTCGCTAATTTTGTCGCTGCGATAAGCCGCACAAATTCAAACTGGTTTGAATTCGAGCGACTGATCGTGGCGACAAAATTCTGCCTCAGCGACAATGATTATCATGAAATTAACCGGGTCACACAAGGCGAATTGTTGCGGCGACTTGTTCCCGCAACGTGTCGCAACGACTTATCGCCTAGTGTGTCCCGGCCTTTAGGTTTGGACAAGTGCTTGTCAAACTTGCTTCTTTGGATGTTGTAGTTATACATCTCGGAGTTCAACAAAAAAACACGCTTTTTTGAGCAGTTACTACATACAAGGCTGCAACAATCGAAGTACGCTGTACTGATCGATAAATAGAATTCAATGTTCTTAAGTCTTTCGTTAGAGGTCTAATTTTACACTTACTATTTAATATATACACAAGCAGGAGAGTTTTATCAGATATAAAAAGTCTTGAGGGCGAAGCCCGAGAGCTTTTTATATCTGACAAAACACGTGCTGCGCATGTTTTAAGTGGCTTACAATACTCCTCCATATTCAATAGCTGTTTTGACCAATCGTGATGGGAAAAATACTATTCCTTGGTGAACGGCGGTCTAGCCCAGTTCGCCTGGGAATCGAAAAACACCCTGAACAAAAAAGACGTTACATAAGAAGACGCGCCAGTCTAGTTCACCTGGAAATCGAAGAAATGTATTTGAGCGATGTATAAAAATGTATTCACGTTGGCCAGTAAGCGTAAAAATGATCCGGTTTAGTGTTTTGAGGGCTCTTGAGCCGAGGACAACGTGGCTCCAAAACAACAGTTAATTTAGGCAGCGAAACACTGCGGAAGAGGAAGAGAAAAAAGACTTTGACGACTGCATCCCAAGGCTACCAGGAACGCAACCAAGTGGGTGTTTAAGGTGTTCTCCCAGTGGGAGATATCAAGGAGCAACAAGGAAAGGAGTCATGAAATACAAATGAACATGAGGCATTACATAATGCCTCTAGTGACATTATATGCCTCATTTTGCATTTCATTGTTCATCTACTTACTTCGCAACCACGTTGAAATCCCTCCCCAGGCTTTTAGGTTTGTTGGGTGAATTAGTAGGTGAAATGTTTCTTATAATTATGATATTAAACTGGTTTCTGGTATTTCTCAGTATAATTTAGTCAGTCTAAGTAACTCATTCTTTGTTTGGACAAGTCTACGTAGCTAGTTCTTTATTCGCAAGTAAATTTGATCGTTGAAGGAAAATTGTTCTTGAATTTACCAAAATGGTTGATTTCGTTTTCCCTTGTGGTCCACATCGAAAACATGTCGTCAGTGAAACATTTCCAGTGGTCAGGTTAGCGGGGGCGTTCTTTCAAACAGATGTTTTTCGACATGAAGCATAAAAATGACTCTGAAGGCTTTTGCCATTTTAGTCTCCATTGCAATGCGTGAATCTGCGAGCTTCTGCTCATTTGGAGTTAGTAAAAGAACACCGCAATACAATGCATCTATCGTACGTTATATTTTGACGTTTTGAAAATACATTCGTGAGAGTTGTAAGTTCATTTAGTTTGGCTTTGACACTACAAAGTTCATTATTTCACGGCTTTGTTCATCAGCTGGTACGTGTAGCTTTCTGTTTGGAGTTGATCTTGGAGGAAGATCTGCTGGTGGCTGAGTGGATTCTCTTTAAGTTGGTTTCTGTGGAACTTAATCAGCATCGGTCTTATTTCTTTTACCTATTTATTTTTCTAAGGGGCCTCCTCAAGTTTTTCTTTCATCGTTTTGCTGAGGGAGAGGGAGGTAACACAAATGTGGATGGCATGATTTTAGAGTCCACTTAAGGATGGTGCCTGCAATTGTTATTACCCATGGCCCAGTTCCTCAAAAGCCGATTAACGCTAATCTAAGATTAAAAATTAACCAAGCAGTTTATTTCTCTACTCACAAATGCTGTTCAACGCAGATTTTCGGCAGAACTTTACATGAGAAGACGTCAATCTTGAAAAACAAAAATATGCAAAAGAAATTTTCACCAAAAAGTTGAAAACGTGAAACAAAAGTTTACGCTAATCCTGGATTAAGTTAATCGGCTTTCGAGGAACCGGGCCCATATGTTTTGTACATTTCGAAATACTCGGGTTTCCCATAGGTGGTGCTTCCCAATGGAGGGATATTTTTGCGCGTTTTAAAACTATGCGGAGAAAGCAGAACTCAGCAATTGCTCTTTGTATGCAAAAAGAAAATTGGGGATAACCATCCATTGTTCGGAGCTTCAATTTGGAAAAGAACGCTATATACATTGCTTTGTATTTTACAGCTTTTTACAAATATTGTTGATTAATTAACTTTAAAAAATGCGTGGCTACTCCCAATTTTCTTTTTGGATTTTAATAAAACTTGTAAATATTTGCTATTCCCGCATATTCGTAAACCGGGAAAAAATACCTTTGGAGTACCTTATTACATGAAATTTCGCGTTTAAAAAAAAATCGCGAAATTTAAGTGACGCGAAAATTAAATGTCGCGAAAATAACATGACGCGAAAATTAAGTGACTCACATTATATCAATAACTAAAACAGCGACTTTATTACACACGTTTATAACAATCATTTTGAGCTATTCTGTGGTAATGTTCTGGTCCTCTTCATCACTACTGCTTTCCGTACTTCTTTTGTACAATCCTCAAACTGTCCATTTACTGGCTCCTTGAGTGTGTCTCACTCAAAAACGCGAAATTAAAGTGAGTCAAAATGCAAAATTTCGCAAAATCGCGAAATAAAGGTGTCGCGAAATATGCGAACCTCAAAAGCGCGAAATTAACGTGTCGCAAAAATTTCATGTAATAAG
>BLFO01002938.1:1144576-1150044 GCA_014634245.1 Montipora cactus | reverse complement strand
AAAAAAAAAAAAAAAAAAAAAAAAAAAACACCGAACAAATGCCACCCACTTTCTGACTGGGATTGCCATTGATACCTACTAAATATTTGCTTTAACGAAACATTGAGTTTACTAGCATTTTCCCGCGTTTTGTTTTCAATTTTTTTTTCGTACAAAAATCGTAGAGACTCTTTTGAACGGTCATAAGCAGTCCTAACTAATGATTCTAAAACGATGTCATTACCAGAAATGCTCAAGCGATGTCTTCCTCACTCAACAGAATCTAAGCAAAGCATCGGAACTATTGCGCCCTCCATGATGGTTTAGGAAAACCACCGACTGGGAGAATAAGGAAGGGAGGACGGTCATTTAGTTCCGTCGCTACAATCGGAAAATGTCGTTCCATTTTCAGCGGTTCGTCCGACAGCTTTCTGGACGGTTGGTTTAGCTTAAGATGGTACCCTGAGTTTTTAGCCAAATTAAAATTTTGAGTTCTAAAATGGGTGTTAGTTCGTGATAAAGTGCATTAGAATGCCATAAAAAAGACTCCGTGACACTTAAGGACGTTCGCGCGAAAAATTTTCAACATTGCTTTTTTTCTGAAACTTTTACCACTGTAAGATGATGAGTTAGTTATGTCAGAAATGTAAAAAAAATGGGGGGTCACCGACTTCCTTTTCGAGACAACATGCCCGGAAAAACACCCAAAATGTGACAAAATCGGGCTTCCTTAGCGAATAAGGCCAGTGTCTGTAAACCCAAATATATTGCAATTAAATCTTTGAAGTGAAATCTTCTCTGCCAAATATTGTTTAAGTGGACTTATTAAGTGAATTTAGTCAGCTGGTGAGGTTCCTTAAAGATCAAGTTCGCATTTAGCGGCCACAGTTTCACGCGCCTTGCCGCCGCAAGATGGACGATGGATGGATTCAAGAAATCTTGAATTTTTTTTAACCTTCCCACATTGATTTTTTGTTCATTTTTGGACAACGTGGAGATAATTGTAAATAAAATCCGTTTCTGGAAAGAAAAATTGGGGTCACCGAACGTCCAAGACCGTTAAATCCAGGCAAACCTATAGCAATGGCCTTTTGCCCTACCATTTCTCATTTTATTACTTAGCGCGCGCGCTCGTGTATGACGTGGCGTGTGCATTTGCGTGCGTAGTAAGGATGCGCAGAAACAATTGGCGCGAACGTCCTTAAGCGGAAAGTAGCGGGGTCATCCACTCGACCGCACAGAGTCCAGGGATTTCAGTGAGGTCACTATTTCACAAGTCCTCATTTTGCGTTGCCTGGCTTCATCATGGATGTTCAACAGGTTTTCAAGATTCTTAAAAAGGAAGCAGAATGTCCATTGTGCATAGAGATAGTCAAGAATCCCAAGACATTACCATGTCTTCACTCATTCTGCCTGGAGAGACACTGTGGAAAGATTGATTCGTGATTTGCGAGAACACGAGAGGAAAATGAAGGACAAGTTTCGTGAAATTTATGAAGCGCAACAAAAACATCACGCAACGCGACTGGAAAACTTCCAGCTGCTTGCCACCCAGCTGAAAAGCTGCTTCGAACGCTGTCAGTGTATCTTAGAAAGAAACTTCAGCGTCCAAATTCTACAAACAAATTACGCCATCCTCGGACGTTGCAATGAACTGTCAAATGTAAGAAAACGCGATCTTTCGATCTTTACATGTCGCCACATATACATTACGTGGTGGAAAAGAAATTGGATCTTATGGATGGAATTTCTCTCATCAAGACTGATCCCTCAAAGTTCTTAGCTGAAGGTCAAGACAGCAAGGAAGTAAAAGAAAGGAAGGAGACATATTTTGTTATTGTTACAAAGGATTCAGAAGGATTTCAATGTTATCAACAAGATGATAAAACCAAAGTCAACATATTGACTCCAGAAGGTGATCAACTAAAAACAGACATCGAAGACACCAAAGACGGCAAATACACGGTGACATATACACGACAAGCAGCCGGACAACATAGAGTGGAGATCCTTGTGAATGGGCAGTCGCTGACTGGTAGTCCTTGGATTGTGCAGGTTCATCAGCACCAATATCAATTTGCCTTTCAGTTTGGTTCAGAAGGGAAGGGACAAGGAGAATTTCTTCGCATTTGCGATATTGACGCGAGTCAGAAAACGAGAACGATTGTTGTTGCAGAATGCGGGAATCAAAGGATTCAACTGTTTAACTCAGAAGGAAAGTTTCGAAGGGAGATAAAACTTGATGGCATACCTTGGTCGGTGGCATTTACAGACTCTGGCGACCTGCTGACTTTAGTTCGGGAAAGCGACAAGAAGCTTCGTCTTTTCACTGAGGAGGGTCACTTCATCAAACACATCAATGACAAACATCTTGATCAACCACGTCGTCTTTCCATTGCGAGTGATGGTCGTATAATCATAACTGACTATGGAGACAAGAAAATCAAGGTGCTCTCCCCTGATGGGAGTGACTTGCTCCAATCCTTTAGTGCCCCAGACTATGGTATTTCCCCATTCTGCGCTATTTATCACCAGGACAAATTCTTTGCTTTATATTACTTTGCTAATTTTGTCAAGGTCTTTGACAAAACAGGAGTGTATTTACATGACATTGGTTGTAAGGGGTCCAATGATGGTCAGTTTGGTGGTTGTCTTGGACTCGTTATTGACAAGTACAACCGGCTGATTGTGTGTGATGCAGGTAACCATAGGCTGCAACTCTTCACCCTGAGCGGCAAATGTTTGAGTAAAATTGATGGACAGTATGTCAAAGATGGCTTTCCATAGTACGTTGCTAAAAACAGTGGTTACAGTCTCATAGTAGCCGACTACGGCAACAGCCGCATTTCTGTTATCCATTAAGATGTGATATATTTTTGCTTTATTAGCATAAGGCTAAAGTTTTTCAATCAGTCAGCCGAGAATAAAGGAATGAATATTGAAAGTGCATTGCATAAGCTCTAATAAGCTCTGAGCAATGATGCTTTGAAAATCGAAATTTTACAAAGAATATTATGCCTGGATCAGTAGCGCCTTTGTCACCCAAGAATTTATTAGTTTTTGATGACTACTAACTGGCTCGTTATCAAAGCTAAAAGGTTTAAAGTGCTTATGACAGAAAATTTTTTATTAGCTTGTTCGAAAGAGCTTTCAAGATGATGAAGAATGGCATTTACTTTATTGCAATAGCACTCTTGGTTGCCGAATTATTCAAGATTTTGATTTATGCAAATTAGAGGACTTGTGACGTCACATAGTGTACACAAAATTGTGTAAAATAACAAAATATGGAATATCTTTGCATGTACTAAGTCTGGAGGGTTGAAATTTTGCAGGGTTGATGTGCTACCAAAACTACACATTGTATTGGTGATTATGATGTCACCATAGCAACATACTCGTTACCAGACCTCCACCTTTCCGATATTGAAAATGCCTTCTTTGTTGCTTCAGAGTCTAACAGACTTCCTTATGCTTATGCTGTGTAATGTCCATATTCGCTTACCCCCACTGAATGAACATCAAGAGCAAATAACCCTTATTGGGGAGGGAAACTCTGATTTTACCCTTAGGATGGAGAGGGCCTGGAGCCGATTGTGTTGCTATGGAAACGTCACAGTGGGCCATATCATGGAATTTTGTAATGAGCATAAGAACTGTACAAAGTTTCAGTTCTATACAGAAAATGTCTTCAGAGATATTCAATTTTTTGTGATTTTACATCATTTTGTGTCCACTATGTGACGTCACAAGTCGTCTAATTTGCATAAATCAAAATCTTGAATAACTTGGCAACCAAGAGAGCTATGACAATAAAATAAACGCCGTTCTTCATCATTTTGAAAGCTCTTTTAAACAAGCTAATAAAAAAAATTTGTGTCATATGCACTTTAAAATTGGAGGTTTAACTAAAGTTTAAGAAGTTTTTTTACCATTCAAATAGCATTTTTAAATAGCATTAACATGACTTATCGTGCAGTCTAAAGTTTAACAAGCTCTTTTAGCATTTGAAGTCAATTTTTAACCAGCATGATTGATGCCATCTGTGCAAACTCGTATGTTAATGAAACAAAGTGTAAAGAAGGCCAAGACTTCCTTTATACCTTTTCAATGAAAAGAGCTACGTACTAAAATCTGCACTTACCCTGTAGGAAAGCAAGAAAAAAACCGGGAAAAGTCCACTGGAAAAAACATAATTTTTAGTTTCAAATGGATAATTTTGGAGGTATTTTGTTTTGTTATCTCGGTGTGAATTAAGTGTTTGCTTACAGTTTGTTCTCAGTGTTTTAAAGGTAGCTATTGTAGGCAGTAATGAACCTCGTTCTGAGGGCGCTTCCCCCTCCAAGTGAGGGAAAAGCCCCGGGAACAATGTTGTGCAGTGATGTGTTAAGCTGATTACACATTTCTCCAATTATTGACAAGCACTTTTCTGTCGAGATTAGATTTAAAAAGAAAAATTTGAATTGACGTAGAAAGTGTTTTCATTTTAACATGGCTTATCACTGAGTCGTGCAGAAGTCTACTTGAATTTCATAAATAATCTTTAATCAATTTTGACTGATCACCATGGTCTCTTATCCAACGCTGTACAAGACTTTTAAGCCTGGTTTTTACTTAGGACTCAAGCGCAAGCATGAGAGCGCTTATTTCACCGTGAAAACGAGGTTGAGACAAGTACAAGCATAAGGATCATTTTTTTTCCTTTTCCTTGTGCTTGCGCTTATTCTTGCGTTCGCTTGCGTCGTGTGAAAACGAAACGCGGCATAAGCAGAAGAAAATTTGCTACGTCTGGCCAATTAAAATAGTCTGTCCAGATTCCCCGCGTCTGAGTATTTAAACAAAATGGCGGATGCCGTGGTTGAATTTGATGTGTATTTCGACGTTCGTTTTCAATAGCATAAGCTAGTGAGAAACCAGGCTCTAAGCTTATTACATTATGCAATTGGGAAAATATTAACGAAAAAGAAGATGGTAAGCACCTGAAACTGTGCTCAGGATTTCCAGACATCTGTAAAAGGTTTAATACTGGCACAAATTATAAATATTTTCCAGAACCTGTAAAAACTATACAACATAAAACAGCGCACGAACAAGAAGAGATGTGAACGATGAAAAGAGCTGCTTGTTTGGTTCATACCAGCGAATCAAGTTGCAAGTATCTATTTTTGTTTCCCTCAAGCGAACCAGTCAGCGCGAGTTGAAATCTGACACGCACATCTCAGGGTTTTCGACAGTTTTGTAAAGTAGCGGACATATTTCTGAAAGCATCGGAAGAGACAGTTTTTGGCGCGGCAAGGTGCCTTACAAGCTCCGAAGGCGAAAGCTACTAGGGGGTATCCTTCCCCGGGAGATTTTTAAAATAGAACACTTAGAAACGCTGTTTCCAGTGCTTGTGGAACCCAAGAATCTGTTTCCCATACAAGGCGGGAGCTCACTAAAATTCTCTTTAAAAAGGAAGTAAAAAATTATAATAATATATAAACCCCTGA
>BLFO01002938.1:1132076-1137076 GCA_014634245.1 Montipora cactus | reverse complement strand
GCTCTTGTTCCGAGACAATTAAATATTACTCCATAAGCTTTAGAGAACGTTCTCTTCTTTACCTCGTCCCGAATTTTAAAGGGACCAAAAAGATCAATTCCTGTACTGTACCATGGCGGTGCTGGCTTCAATCTGTCTTCAGGTAATTGGCCCATCACTTGCTGACTTGTTTTCTTAGCAAGTTTTTTGCAGATAACGCATCTGAACTTAATCGATTTTACCAACTTAAGGAGTTTGGGTATCCAGTATTTGGTGCGCACTTTGCTGGCAGTAGTTAGAATGCCATGATGTCCTCTTGCATGAGTTTGTGCTACATAGAGATGTGAGAACGGATGATCATATGGTAGTAATATAACTTCGTTGTCACCGTAATTTGTTTGTAACTTTGCAGTACGACTGCTTACTACATAGATGCCGTCTTTGCGTGTGATAGGACACAAACGGTTGTACTTGCCATTTTCAATATCATTTCTCATGTTCTGCTGAATCTCTTTGATCCAGAAAATCTCTGACTTTTTAATATCTTCAGGTGTCAGTTCTTGCGTTGCGCTTTTAAATGACGGTTTGGGAAATTTGCTGTAAAATTTCAAAATTCTTGCAGTGACACGTAGTAGTTTGCCGTAACTCGAATATTTGGCGATGTCAATTCGTAACGCTAGGGTGTCATGAGGTCCTTCTATCTTCGTTACCATTGTAGTCCGGATTACTTCGGATAGTTTTGGCTCCAAGTAATCACGAGTGATTGGCCACTTGTCTTCTGTTTGTTTAAGAAAATCGGGACCCTTTTGCCATGTGCTTTCAAGTCCAATGTCATCGGGCTTCCTGCCTCTTGTCAAACAGTCAGCTATGTTATATTTACTCTCTACCCAATACCAGTTTTCAGGGTTTGTTCCTTCCTGTATTTCACCTATTCTAGTGGCGGCGAACGTGTTGAACCCGTATGAGCTTTTCTGGATCATGGCATGTACAATCTGAGAGTCTACGATGTGGTAGATCTTTTCAAAGCGATATCTACATTCCTTTTCTATGAACACTTTTAGACGTTTGTTCAGTACCGCTCCACACAGTTCTATACGGTCAATGGACATCTTTTTTATTGGTGCAAGACGATTTTTGGACAGTATTAAATTGCTCTCAAATTGGTTATTCTTTCTTTGCCACCGTACATATGCACATGCAGCGTATGCGTCTTTGGATGCGTCACTAAACACAACGAGAATGGGGTCGCCAATAGCATCCATTGGTTTAAGGCATCTCGTAAATCTGATTTGATTCATGTCTTTCAAATCGTTGAAGAAAATAGACCAATTCTGTTGGTTTTCCTCGGGTATAGGGTCGTCCCAGTCAAGTTTCGGTTCAGTTCCCCACAAACGGCGTAAAAGAATTTTGGCCCTTACTGTAAATGGTCCTGCCAACCCTAGGGGATCATACACGCTGTTGATCTGTGACAAGATTATACGCTTTGTGAGCTGTTGGGGATCTTGGGTGGGGACGATATCGCTCGTAGACCTTGAAGTATGTATTCGCTTGGTAGTAAAGTTAACCTTGACTTCGAAACACAGTTGATCTTCTGATTGACTCCATTTAACTCCAAGTATCTTTTCTGTTTGTTCCTCGATCGGTATATTTGTTTTTTCTTGTCTGTCAGTATCGCTTGAGAACATCCACTCTTTGACTTCAAATCCTCCTTTAATAATAGCCTTCTCGATATCTTGAGTCAGTTTAATAGCTTGTTTGCGATCGTCCATACTTTCGATTATGTCGTCCATGTACGTATTTCTTTGTATTATATCTGCTGCTTCTGGGTATTTCTCTCTTGACATCTCTGCGGTTTTTCTCAAAGCAACGGTTGCAATCGTAGCTGACGGCTTGTCACCGAATGAAACTCTGAGCATTATGTATGTGTCGGGTTCTCTTGTACTATCCATATCCCTCCACAGAAATCGGTGGGTGTGCTGATCTAACTCTGTCATCTTCACAGTGTGGTACATCTTTTTAATATCACCAATGAAGGCTACTTTATTCTCTCGGAAACGTATAAGGACTCCCAATAAGTTATTGAGTAGGTCAGGACCTTTAGCCCAATACTCATTCAAGATATGACCCATGTAATTGGCGCTGCTATTGAACACTATGCGCACTGGGGTAGATTTGGAATCAGGCTTGAGAACTTCATGATGTCCGATATAATGCACCGGTCCTTTGTAGAGTGTTAGTTCCTTTTTGGAGAGTTTCCTTGCAACTCCTCTAGTTACCATGTCTTTTATCTGGTTGTCATACACTTTTGCGTGTTCGGTGTTCCTTCTTAGACGTTTCTCGGTCGTTATCAGTTTCGCGAAAGCGACCTTCCGGTTGTCAGGAAGATTCTGAGGATCCTTGATCCAGGGATACTCAGCGACCCAGCGATTTTCCTCTTTGTTAAAGTTTAGATTTCGTTCGATTAGTTCCAGCTCTCGCTCTTCTTGAATAGTGCAGTCTTTCGCGCCTAAGGAACATTTTCCACATTTACATCCTCCACATTTCGGTTTGCATTCTACGCCAAGGTTCTCAATTTTGTAAAAGTCTTCTATATTGATTTTGCCTACAACTGTGTTGACTCTGGCATTGATGAAATCGTGATACAGATGTGATTCTTTAAGTAACGGGTGCGTTCCTCCAATACATCGCCCGAAACGATTCCTTAAGAGCACAAGATGACCGATGTTTTGTTCTCTTTCCGGGTGATAGGCTGCATATTCGTAACCGATTAAAATGTCCACAGGTCCTGAGGGTCGCTCGATTTCTTCCTTTGTGACGTTCTTGAAAAGATGTACTATGTCGTCTATGTTAACACTTTCAATGTCTGAGGTGATCCTTTCGATGCCGTAAGCTTCGAATTCGATGACGTGACCTTGCTTATCTATAAGAGGTACCTTGTATTTGTTGGTCTTAATCTTCTCGCTCTGTGCTCCAACTTTGATGACTGAAAGTTCGACTTTGGATCCTTTAAGTTTCTCTTGCTTTGCTTTAGTGTTTGTGATAAAACAAAGTGATGCGGCGTTATCCCACATTATATTAGCTTCTCCTCTTTTGGTTTTAACTCTTTGTACTTGTAACAGGCAGGTGTCAATTTTTGTATTGTGGCATACGTTTGCTGAGGCTGAGACTTGCTGAGGTGTTTCTTCCGTCTCGTGTATAGATGGATGGTGCTTTCTTGTGCAGCCGCCTACACCACAGTCTTTCCTTGATTTGCATGTACGTTGTCGATGACCGATCTTTAGGCACGACCAACAGGCTCGTTTATCTTTGATGATCGTCTTTTTCTCTTCTATTGGCTTGGCTAAATAAATTCTGCAGTCTGCTGTCCAATGTCTTCCGTGTTCATGAATCAGACATTTTGGTTTGGGTTCTTTGCTTACTTCCTCGACGCCTTCTGTATAGTGCGATGTGCCTCTGTAATGTTGATTGTTGGTCGTCGTCCGAAGAGAAGCACTGTCGTATTCAATAGCACTCCTTTGATTTTGCAGAAATTCAAGAAGACTAGGGAACTTTTTTGATTTGTCGATGTGACTTCCGTGACAACTAACCATTTCCGCCCATTTTCTTCTGATGTCTGTTGATAAAGCTTTCTCTATAATACTGACCGAACTCGTTGTTGTAATTTCCGCTTCTAGACCGAGTCTTGTGAGGTCTCTGTATCCGTCTTCTACAAGAGTCACGAATTCGATGAAACGTTTATCTTCTCCTTCCTTAAGTGTTCTGAATCTACGTATGCCGTCAATGATAACGTCTGCAATTTTGGCTGGATCTCCATACTTTTCGTCCAGTCTTCGCCACATTTCTTGCACATCGTCGTCTATGCTCTTTACCAGGCCTTCGGGTTCTTTTCCAAGACAAGAGCGTAGCACATATGCGGCATCTCTTCCACGAATTTGTGGCATGACTTGTTTGTTGAAATCTCTTTTAAACTGAGGGTAATGACGTAGTTCTCCATCAAAGTGCGGCATTTTTACCTTTTCCAGTTGTAGAAAGGAAGAAGTCGCGTCAGATTCCTGTTTTATCTGCTCTTGTTCTTTTACGTTAGTATATCTAACTACAATTTGTTCAACAATTTCGTAATAATAGGTTTGGATTTTAGCTATCCATTGCATCTCAGATTCGGCTGAATCAAAGGGCAATAATTCTAACAGTTCAGCGTTAAAGGTTTTGCAATCTTGAAATTGATCTTCTATTTGTTTCTGTAAGTCTTTTAACGCAAAATTGGGCATTTCTTTTGACTGCAACGCGTGCGAAATACTTTCGTAAGAAGCTTCGAAAACAGCGCGCGCAGTGTTCCTTTTAACTTTTGCGTTGTCAATGGCCTCTTGACGAGCCGCGTGCTCGCGCGTTGCCTTTTCGCTTGTAGTGACATTTTCGACATATTTCACTTTACGATTAAATGCATTGGAATATTTTTCCTCGACTTCTGTCATCCAGATTTCTTCTTCGTCCACTAAATGCTCGTCAGTCAGGAAGTTAACATACTCTAAGTGCTTCCCTTCCAGTTCTTCCCATGCATCAACAAGTTTTGAGTAATTGGTTTCTACTACCTCGATTCCTTGGCTTGTCTCTATGGACTTGATCAAAATGTTCCGCTTTCGTGTGAAGTTTCCCTTGGCAATTGGTCTCTGCCATCAGACTTGTAGGTTGTACTGCAATGAAATTTTGTGAATGAGTTTTATTTGGGGAGGTAAAAATTTCACTTGACCATCTGAAGATGTAAATTACACCCACATTAAATGCAAAATTAAAAAATACATAATAAGGCCTTGTCATAATAAGGCCTTGTCTTCTGTGCAATTTTTAAATTTAAAAGGTAAATTCAAGGCAAAGCAGACTTTGTGATAGAACTCTGACACATATTAACTACTTATTAAAGTTGATGTGAGCATTTCATGCTCATTCATATTCATTGCTCACGTTTGTGGTAAGTTATGCACCTATCAATGTAAACCCCGTGGGGGGGGGGGGGGGGGGGGGGG
>BLFO01002938.1:1115703-1128203 GCA_014634245.1 Montipora cactus | reverse complement strand
GTGACCTCGGAAAGCCAAGAACTGAGAAAACATGTTCAATTTTTTTCCTTAATGCAGAAATATTTGCTTTACACTAAACATTGATTTACAGGCATTTTCCCTCGTTTTATTTTCAACATTTTGTTCACACAGAAGTCGTAGAGACCCTTTTGAACGATCACAAGCATTTCTAACTAATGATTCTTGAACGATGTCTTCCTCACCCCTCAGAATGGGTGTTAGTGATGAAGTGCATTAGAATGTCACAAAAAAAAGACGTCGTGTCACTCAAGCGGAAAGTAGCGGGGGTTATTCACTCGACTGTACACTGTCAAGGGATTTCAGTGACGTCACTATTTCACACGACCTCATCTTGCTTCATCATGGATGTTCAACAGCTTTTCAAGATTCTTAAAAAGGAAGCAGAATGCCCATTGTGCATAGAGACTGTCAAAAATCCCAAGACATTGCCATGTCTTCACTCATTCTGCCTGGAGTGTCTCAACAGACATGCAAACTTCGCAAGGAGACAGCTAAAAGCGACAATCAAATGTCCGGTTTGCCAGACTTCATTCCAAATTCCCGAAACAGACACCTTCGAGAATTTGCCGTCATCGTTTCATCTCAACCGATTGGTTGATGTTCTCGCTCTAGAAGATGGCAGCGTACAGTCTCAAATATGCAATAGTTGTGACGAGAACAACACGGCAACATGTTACTGTTTCGTGTGCCAAAATTTTCTGTGCGCATCTTGTTTTGAAGCTCACCAACGCTTGAAGGCCACAAGAGGTCATCGCAATGTTTTGATCGACAACCTGCAAGCACAAGATGTGCAAGAGTGGATCCACAGACCAGTGATGTGTTCACAGCAATATCATGAAGATCAACCCCTCGAATTTTACTGCGAAGACTGTAAGGATCTGATTTGCCACAAATGTACTGTAGTGAGTCATGATCGACATTCTAAGACGGACACTCAAAAAGCTGCACAAGAACAAAAGATGCAAATGGCCGAGGCTTTGGCCAAAGTGAAGGCGGAAATTGTCAGATATGAGAGTGAAATTAAGAAACAAACTGACCTAAGAAACAAAAACAAAGTGGAAATTTTGAACGAAGAAAAGAAAATGAGAGACACTGTGGAAAAATTGATTCGCGATTTGCGAGAACACGAGAGGAAAATGAAGGACAAGTTTCGTGAAATTTATGAAGCGGAACAAAAACATCACACAACGCGACTAGAAAACTTCCAGCTGCTTGCCACCCAGCTGAAAAGCTGCTTCGAACGCTGTCAGAGTATCTTACAAAGAAACTTCGGCGTCGAAATTGTACAAACAAATCACGCTATCCTCGGACGTTGTAATGAACTGTTAAATGTAAGAAAACCCGATCTTTACATGTCGCCACATATACATTACTTGGTGGAAAAGAAATTGGATCTTATGGATCGAGTTGTTGTCACCAAGAGTGATCCCTCAATGTGCTTAGCTGAAGGTCGAGACAGCAAGGAAGTAAAAGAAAGGAAACAGACACATTTCGTCATTGTTACAAAGGATTCAAAAGGATTTCAATGTTATCAACAAGATGATAAAATCAAAGTCGACGTTTTGACTCCAGAAGGTGATCAACTAAACACAGACATTAAGGACACCAAAGACGGCAAATACACGGTGACATACACACCACAGTATGCCGGACAACACAGAGTAGAGATCGTTTTGAATGGACAGCCGCTGAGTGGTAGTCCTTGGATTGTGCAGGTTCATCAGAATCAATATCAATTTGCATTTCAGTTTGGTTCAAGAGGGAAGGGACGAGGAGAATTTGATGGCATTTACGATATCGATGTGAGTCATAAAACGGGAACGATTGCTGTTGCAGATGGGCGGAATAAAAGAATTCAACTGTTGAGCTCTGAAGGAAAGTTTCGAAGGGAGATAAAACTTGATGGTGCACCTTGGTCTGTGGCATTTGAAGACTCTGGTGACCTGCTGACTTTAGTTCCAAGAAGCGACAATAAGCTTCGTGTGTTCAGTGAGGAGGGGCACTTTATCAAACACATCAATGATAAACATCTTGATGGACCAGGTCGCCTTTCCATTGCGATTGATGGTCCTATAATCATAGCTGACTGGTCGGACAGGAAAATCAAGGTCCTCTTCCCTGATGGGAATGACTTGCTCCAATCCTTCAGTGCCCCAGACTGTGATAAATTCCCATTCTATGCTATTTATCACCAGAACAAATTCTTTGCTTCTTATTACTTTGCTAATTGTGTCAAGGTCTTTGACAAAACAGGAGTGTATTTACATGACATTGGCTGTAAGGGGTCGAATGATGGCCAGTTTAATGGTTGTCGTGGACTCCTTATTGACAAGTACAACCGACTCATTGTGTGTGATGATGGTAACCGTAGGCTGCAACTCTTCACCCCCTGCGGGAAGTTTTTGAGTAAAATTGATGGACAGTATTTAAAAAATGGCTTTCCTAATTATGTTGCTATAAACAGAGGTGGTAGTGTCATGGTAGCCGACCCACTCAACAGACGCATTTCTGTTTACCATTAAAATGTGATATATTTTTGCTTTATTAGCATAGGGCTAACGTTTTCCAATCAATCAGCCGAGAATAAAGTAATAAATATTGAAAGTGCATTGCATAAGCTCTAACAAGCTCTGAGCAATGATACTTTGAAAATTCGCATTTTTACAAAGAATATTATGGGATCAGTAGCGCCTTTAACTGGCTAATAACTGGCTCGTTATCAAAGCTAAAAGGCTTAAAATTGGAGGTTTAACTAAGTTTAACAAGTTCTTTTCGCATTTGAAGTCAATCTTCAAATAGCATGATTAATGCCATCTTTGCAAAGATTCCCTTTCCACTGAAGAGAGCTACGTACTAGAATCTGCAACTACCCTGTTGGAAAGCAAGAGAAAAAAGGGGAAAAGTCCACTCGAAAAAAAAAAAAGTTTCAAATGGATAGTTTTGGAGGCATTTTGTTTGCTTACAATTTGTTCTCAGTGTTTTAAAGGTAGCTATTGTAGGCATTAATCAACCTCGTTCTGAAGGGGCTTTCCCCCCCTTCAAGTGAGGGAAAAGGCCTGGGAACAAGATTGTGCAGTGATGTGTTAAGCTGGTTACATCTTTATCCAGTTAAGGACAAGCACTTTTCTGTCGAGATTAGATTTAAAATAAGAAAATTTGAATTGATGTATAACGTGTTTTCATTTTAACATGGATTATCAGTCGTGCAGAAGTCTACTTGAATTTCATAAATACTCTTTGATCAATTTTGACTGATCACGATCTTCTCTTATCCAACGCTGTACAAGACTTAAGCCTGGTTTTCACTAGGGACGCAAGTGCAAGCATAAGAGCGCTTGTTTCGCCGTGAAAACGGGGTTAAGACAAGCACAAGCACAAGGATTAAAATTTTTTCCTTGTGCTCGTGCTTGCGCTTATGCTTGTGTTTGCTTGCGTCGTGTGAAAACGAAACACAGCATAAATACAAGGAAATTTGCTGTTTGGCCAATTAAAGCACTCGTTCCAGATTCCTCTTGGATCTGAGCATTTGAACAAAATGGGGAATTCTTTGATTGATTTTTATGCTGATGTCGACGTTCGTTTTCACTAGCATAAGCTACTTATATTTGTGCTTGTGTTTGCGCTTGTACTTGCGTCGCTAGTGAAAACCAGGCTTTACCGTCCACGGTTTTTGCAAAGGTCTTAAAAAAACCTCAACTTCACTAATGGCTAAGTAGCGAAGATGTCAGTTCACGTTCCTTGCTTTGTTTTTTAGCTTTAATTTGAGGCTTTCACTTTCAGTGTCCAATTCAAAGTGTTCGTAGGGTGGTCTTTATTTTAAAATCAATTTTAATAATAATACTCCATTTTCGAGTTTTTGTTTGGCTTCTTTTTACGAGGAAAAAGAGACAAAAAGTAGCTCTGAAATAAAAAGCTCCGTTCTCAGTGCCGCTTAGGCCGTAAATTTGTTTGAGTTGGCTGGTGATGGTGGGCATTTGGTTTTTAGCAGAATGATACAAACGGAAAGTAACTTTTTAACACTGCAGGGATACTGGAACTGTGCTAGGCCACTACCGGAGTAATACATGGCCGATACTCGAGCCATACTTGAGCAATACAAAAACAATATTGGACTAACAATAGATCTTAATTGGATCAATACAGGATTTCAGTTACGATTCATTACTTGTCTTTTCTAGGACATCGGCGTCTTTAGTTAAAACGGTGATTCAGAAGTGAAAAAAAAAATTCAAATGTCAGGTCGGTGACTTGAATTCGACAAGACACTTTTGCGTTTGTCTTATTGTTTATTTATTTATTTATTTATTTTGAATTGCCTTGTTTTTCAAAGACAATCCCTACTTTTACTACAGAATAAATGTAGACTGGAAGAAATAACGTTTGCACCATTTGTGCGAATTTTTTTTAAAAAGGTTTGCTTGTATCAGGAAAAATGAATTTTAGGATCGCCTATCTTTGCTTTCAAATTTCCTTTCTCTATTTTTCAGTACTCTAAAAACCGCTAGTACTTAATACTTTTAAGATACTTCGCCCACATTGTACGACGTAAACAAGACGGAATAATTGCAAAAGTCTTACGATAATATCGCTATTTCGTCAACGTCGACGTCACAGATATCAAAGTCCCTTTTCACTGATACTTGGCAGAAGGGATACCCCACACAAACATTTGTTGCTTTAATACAGCTAAGTATTTTTTAAGGTTTTTTTGCGTTTTTAAGTGAGGTAACATTGTCTCTGATAGAGAGACATGTGAATAGACATTTGCTAAAATCCGCTATAATTTATTTCAAGGTTAGCACTCTTCTAATGAAGTTTGAAATTGTGGCCTTTCTGTGATAAAGCAGCCAGACACACTTTGGAAACTTCCAGATAAAAAGAGACTTAATTCCCGTTTATAGCTGAGGCACTTCTATCACTTTATTTTCTGTGTTTTCGACATAATGACAAAGGTCAAACGATTTATTCAAACTAAGTATGGTTCTAACCCTCGATACTTTTGTACGTTTTCCCTTTAAAACACAACCTATTTATGATGGCTTGAACGATTTGCTTACACACTGGGAATGTTCATGTATCAGGCAACATGTATTGACATACTAAGCGAGCGCAATGGCCGTACTAGCCGTACAAAAACGACCGAGGGGTTAGTAAGTTGTTCATTATATGGCATCGTTTCTTTGAGCAATCGGACCCCTTCTCCGCTTGGTAAATGTTCGTCTTCCAACAGCGAACTTTGAAAGGTAACCTTTTCCATGTAAAACTAAATTCTGCTTGCCAGAATAGTACTTTTGTGATGAAAAAATAAATTCCGCTTTTTAAAAACTTTTTGTGTTTCGCTCAACTTGAATTTCCAGGGGGAGAGAAAAAATATGGAAACGGGCCGTTTCCATGGTAATGGTCCGTACTGTAAAATCCCGACCGAAAACCAGTCAATCAGAGTGTTCCATTTAGCCTGAGAATCGCTTGCCATACAATAAAGTGCAGTTAATACCTGGGTCTTTTGGGAGCAGTCATCCATTTCTGGAACTTGTGTAGTGAGAAACAGTATTGGTGCTATTGCGCACAGTGCAGAGTCGAGTAGCACTGATAGGCTGCCATGGACTTCACCAGGGTCTTCAAGGGAGAAAAACACAATCAGTAAATGATAAAGCACGGAAAAATCACACAACATTTCGGTATCAATGGCTCAAGGCTCCATCGTCGTCATCGTCAGCGTAGCCAAGTGGCCAGGGTGCTGGACTTGAGAGATCCGGAATTCCGGGTTCAGGGGGCCGTTTTTCGAAAGTCCCGAAACCTTACGGGCCATTTTCGGGTGTTTGTGCGATGCAAGTTATGTAGGCTATACTCTCAGGCACTTGCACCAACGCACGGCTGAACACACGAAACAGTCCTCTTCCATTGGCAAACACTTAATTAACGAACACAAGATTAGTGTCGTGCAAACTCAAACAACTTGGTTGAAATATTATTTGAACTTGCAGAGTTCAACCCATTGAGTCCTAAACTACACTGTACGCCCATTGATGAGTAAAAATAAGTTGTCTAGCGTCAGAAAGTGTAAAATCTCATCCTAGGTATTCTTCCACTATTTTCTTCCGATACTGCTTGCAGAAGAGCAAATGGGAGGTCACCACCCTAGGTTTCTGAAAAGATCAAAATTAATGGAGAATTATAAATTGTGTGTGTGAAAATTAACCCATTGATTCCCAGGGGTCCCCATTGACAAGTAAAATTAGCTGGTTTTAAACAGAGTAAAATACTAAGGGCGCTTCTCATTTGACAGAACTGACAAGGCCAGACTGGGCATTTGGAAGGACTAACTCTATAACGCCTTCAAATTAACCGTCTTCCCCGACGATATATACTCCTCCAGAAGAATGCGAGGGATTATCATGCCAGTGTACTCAAATTGCAACATTTCTTCGCAAAATGACAGGTCTGGCCGGCCAGTTCTGACAAAAGGAAAGCGCCCTAAGTATGGCCAGTTCAGGCCGTCCTGGGAGTCAAAGGGTTAATTAATCCACCTCCTATCTGTGTTTTAATATGGTCTCTTTTAGGGGTCAAAGAAAGCTTGGGCCGCGCCCAGATTGGTCTCCTTTATGGGTATAATTTAACATTTCTGACCAACATGGGACTCCCCCTCGCCCCACCCTTCCCCCCCGGGCTGTGGCCCCACCCTTCCCCCCCGGGCTGTGTTGTACAACATGGTTCTAACTTTTTGAGTCTTCGGATGAGATCTTAAAGTGTGACCATTCAAATGAAAGCTACATGTATAGGCACTGAGCAGTACTTTTCTTTGAATTTGGCATTTTTTTTTTCTTTTTACAATGTTCAAGGTGGTTAACTTTAGATCCGATGAGAAACATCCCACAGTGTGACCATTCAAAGTTGCATCTTGGAAATGAGTCATATGATCAATATTTATTATATACATACTGATTTGACAGGGATCTTGTCTCCTTTCCCTTTTCTACTTGCAGTTGTATCTACAGTGATTTTCTTCTGATTTCCTGCTTTAACTAATCCAGATGTTGTTTGGACGGCTTTCTTCTCCTCTTCAGTTTTATTGCTTGATGAAAGCTCGTCTTTCTTGATCACTAACTTGACATGCTCACTTTCAGAGTGCGATGATGACGACTCCGCTGGCTTTGGTTTCTTTATCTTTTTGACACTCTCATTGGGAGGATTTTCAGCTTTTGCTCTGCCAGTTTCCACTTACTGTTTCTTTGATTGTGCCACACCAGTGGCTGCATCATCACCCTTGACACTTTCCATCAGTCCTGGGATATCGGCAGCCATTTCAAGATCAATGTTCTCAGATGGCAGACCCTTAAATTTAATAGAAATCTTCTTCTTCTTTGTTTGTGGGCTTTGACATCCATTAGATTCTTCAACACTCTCAGATATTGCAATTATCCATTTTTGTTTCGCTCAAGCCAGGCAGTGCTCGTTGAAATCTGACAGGCTCGTCTCAGGGTTTTCGACGGTTTTGTAAAGTAGCAGACATATTTTTGAAAGCACCGGAAGTGACATCTTTTGGCGCGGCAAGGCGTCTCGTGAGCCTCGAAGACGAGAGCTGCTAGGGCGCATGCTCCCCAGGAAATTTGAAAAATAGAACACTCAGATCAAAGAAACACTGTTTCCAGTAATAAAGTATTCTCGTTTGTCTCACGATGTGGTCACTCGTGATGTAGATCGCGACGTTTCGACTGCATACTGCTAGTCTTCATCAGGCGATGAGGTCGACTGGTTACGCGTCACCTTTTAAGCAGGATGCTCCGCTGTGATTGGTTGGTTTTCAGCAGCTGAGATTGGATCAATTTACAAACAATTAGAAGGAGCAGTCATGGGAAGCCCGGTCTCCGCTGTTATTGCTAACCTATACATTGAGAGTTTCGAACAACAGGCAATAACTACTTCGGCCTACAAACCTAGGATCTGGAAACGCTACACTTTCACCATCCTGGATCGCGGAAACGTTGATAGCTTCTTCCATCATCTGAAAAACCAGCAGCCTTTCATTCGCTTCACCATGGAGACAGAGAACGGCTACAAACTCGCTTTCCTTGACACCGCAGTCTCAAGAGAACCGGACGGCCGCCTCACCACCAGCGTATACAGGAAGCCTACGCACACTGATCAGTACTTAGCGTATAATTCCCACCACCCGCAATCAGTAAAACGCGGTATTGTCAAGTTCCTCTACGAGCGCGCCAAACGTCTCGTAACAAAACCCTCTATTATCTCCAAGGAGAAGAAACACCTGTCTTCTGTTCAAGTCTACTGCGGTTTCACCCTATGTCAAAGGCCTATCCGAACAACTTCTCCGCTGCCTACCGCAAGAAGGCATACACGCTGTTTTCAGGTCGGAGACTACCATAAGATCACATCTAGTACGACCGAAAGACAATGTCGAGACGACTAAACAAGATGGCGTGGTTTACAGGATTCCCTGTGAATGCGGTAAAGTCTACATCGGCGAACTGGAAGTCCTATGCAAGATAGAATCAAAGAACATGAGCGAGACATCCGACTTGCCCGTACTCAGACCTCCGTGATCGCGATCCTCATTGGTACACACGCAGGGTCAAAGAGGCGATTCACAACATTAACTGTTTCCAGTGTTTCTGGAACCCAAGAGTTCACTCAGATTTTCTTTAAAAAGTAAGTGAAAAAAAAAAATGAAATAAATAAAGCAAACGCCTCAAATATCTGCATCAAAGTAGCGTTGTCCTAGCGAATTTGGAGCCCCCCAGATTTGAACTCCCCGGTACAATCCGCTAGCAGCTTTGGACCTCCCCCGTACAAATCAGCTAGCGAATTTGGACCCCCGGGAGACTAGCGGATTTAGTCCCTCCTCGCAGATTTGTTTACCGATAAAAAGTTAGATTTTGGATCGGGGAAACTTGAGGAAAAGACTTAGGTCACTTCATTTGTTGTTTAAAAGTATTTGCGGCTGCGTTTCGTATAGAAGTATGTAGATGCAAATTTTAACTCCTTTCTGAGAGAATCTTAAATAACGCAATTGGAATTCATAGAATTGTCCGGTTATCTTTTTAATAAGGAAATAAAAAGCAAAGTCAGACTTAAGCTTCAGGTAAAGTTGTTGAAAGCACGCACGCATTGTGGCTTTTTCGTAAAGCATCGCTTTTTCTTCCATTTGCAAGTAACACCTCTTGGTTGGAAGACGCGTTCTTAAGGCTGGTTTACACATACGACGCAAGCATAAGCATAAGCAACATACGTAGGCGCATTAACCTGTTGTTAATTAGTGTCTTTTGTTCTAATGAAAGGTACCAATTATCAAAACGCTACTCC
Source organism: Montipora cactus (assembly GCA_014634245.1). NCBI lineage: Eukaryota > Metazoa > Cnidaria > Anthozoa > Scleractinia > Acroporidae > Montipora > Montipora cactus. The sequence continues at coordinate 1,118,861 of BLFO01002938.1, read as the reverse complement.
GTCTGCGTATGTTGCTTGTGCTTATGCTTGCCTTGTACGTAAATGAGGGGAGTCAGGATGGTTTAGTGGTCATCAACCGTGCCTCCCACCTGTGCGATCCAGGTTCAACTCTGGCCTCGGGTCGAATGTTGGCTGAGTTTCAGTCGATCTCAATCTGACTCCGAGGGTTTTTCTCCGGGTACTCCGGTTTTCCTCCCTCCTCAAAATCGACTGCCGGCCTATTCCATCAGGCTGTGGTGCTGTGCTCCGAGGTTATACATGGGTCATGTTCAGGGGCCGAGCGCCTAGCCGGCAGCACAGCTCCTTCGGTCCGACCTCGTTGAGCTGCGTTCTTAGTAATTCAGTCTCCGACTGCGAGAAAGGGCGATTAGCAGGTCAGATATTATGTGTAAACTAGCCTTTAGAGGTTTTATACTGGATTACAAGGGCCTTAGAAGACTTTTCCTTTTTTATAACCAAACTTGTCAAGTCATGATTCTCATATTAATTTTCAATGAGGAGAAAAAGGTTAGGGTTAGACTTGAGGTGCAGTAAAAGTTGTTTAAAGCACGCGCTGTGGCATATTCATAAAGTAGATGCAAATTTTAACTCTTATTTTTGAAAGCATTGTTTTTTTTAATTTCTTTTTCTTTTAATTAATATTTTAAATGGTCGGCGCTTTAAAAGAACCGTTCTTGATATTTATTCTCACCGACTTACTTTGAGGTGAGAAAGAGATGGGAAAGAAAATCTGCGATCTCATAAATAGAACAAGTGCTATAACACAAAAGAATGAACAGTTTAATTTTGAACAATAAACTTCGCTTTCACTAAAAGTATTTAAAGTGTCCCTCGCGAGAGTGAGTATAGTAATCATTCCGTATATAACTGTTCGACTGAAATGGCCAAGATCAAATGATACAACCAAGTTTTCCAGTATCTCAGAGATAATCAGTATCCCGAGAGCTATACAAAGGACCAAAAACGTCAGAAACTTGCATGTGTCATTTCTTCCTTTTTTTAATCTTAATTTTCTCCTCCGCCTCTTCTTTTTCTGCCGCTCACTTGTTTTTCGCCGCCCATTTTTTCCTGCATCTCAAATTTTCTTTCGCCACTCATTCTAATTTTTCCTTTTTTCTTTTTTTTTTTTTTCGCAGGCCACTTTTTTTGCTGCTCACTTTTTTCGGGTACCTTCAAAATACAAAGACCCATAAAACACCTAAGACCGCTAAGATCCCGAAAACAACATTTGAGGAGGCACTATTTTGATTCAAAGCCCGTCTTGAAGGGCGAGGCAACCCTTTGCATCTTATCGAGAGAACACCATCCTAGATCAATTTTTCTGGAAGGCAGTCGGCACTGAAAAAAAAGGCCAAAACAAGCGGGAAAACCCTACCATTTGTCAGTACGTACAACCCAGCAGTGTCAAATCTTAAAACAATATTGACGCGTTAAAGCAAACTGTAAAATGAACGAATATAAAATAAAGAGGAGAAAAAAAAAATAAATGTGCTTAACACTTATTTAAATTAATTATGGGAAGTGATAAAAAATACATCAAAGCAAAATAAAAAACTTTTAGAAAGGAAATAAAAGTTACGGCACAGAAATCTAATAAACGCAATACAAAATAAAGATGTTTGAACATTGACTGGAAAGGCGCGCCATAAAAAAGTACAGTGGAAAAGAAATGAGCAGGAGGAAAAAAAAGTGAGCGGCGGACAAAATAAGCATTAAAAAAGAGAGAGAAGAGACACTTGTCTTTTACGAAAAAAGAGAGAAGTAATAGATGTCTCTTTAAAAGCACCGTTCTTGTCCGAGGGTAAACTATTTACCCATGGGTAAAAGGGTTAGTGTAACCACAGCTAATGAAAGGTTCTCAATTGATCGCTTACGCAGTAGTTAAAACCACAAATTTGGTGATTTCACGTTGTTGTTTATGCAGAGAACCGTAAAAATACGAGATAAAATGCGTGCAACACGTGCAGCACGATTATTTCCTCTGTTAACCAATCAAATATTCTTGTTTTGTGGCGTTTTCGTAACCGTAGCCGTCGTTATTTAAACAACCTAATATTACTTTTAACCTGGAAAAGGGGGCTTGGGCAACTGGGACGGGGGACGTAAGAGAAATCGAGGGGGGAGGGGGTGCCTCAATTAGTGTCACTTAAACACAATCAATGCATTCAAAATAAAAGCAATGACGGTATACGATACATTCTGTACATATGCCATGGTGCTTGCTATAAGGCGAGGCCTTCACCAGTAGTAGTTTTTACATTTAATTGCAACTTTCCTTTGATAAATCGGAAAATAAGAACACCTAAAATGACATTATTACATTCAAAATTCTTCTAACTGGTGCCTCTTGTTTTGCACATCTTATTCACTCTAAAATCAGGACTGATTTGTCAGAAAGGACCAGATTAAAATTGTATCTCCTAAGTAATTTTCTTAAGATCAAAAGCGAAAACAGGAGTAATAAAGTACCTCAGTCATACGGCGCCAACTTATAAAGCGTCGTCTTGTCTGATGTTACTGCGCAGCCTGCATAAACCTCTTTCAATGCGCTTGTTTCGCGTGTGGGAAAGTTGTTGGCTTGGGTTTTTGTTAACAATAATCCGTTTCTTACAAATACGATTGAGTCTTAAGGCCCGTATAACAAGACGAACAAGACGATTTTTAGCTTGTGAAGAAATTTCGGACCGCCCACCCGGCTTAAACATTGTTACAATAAACAGGCTGAATTACCGCCAAGGTGCGAAATGTCAACTCAAGAAGAGACATCTGCCAGGATCCGAGAACAAAATCAGTGCGCTTTTTGAAGTTCCTCTCTTCAATCTGTTTCTTAGCCCAGACTAAAAATAAAAAAAAATAGCAAATCACATGGCTTTTCAGCTTGAGCTGGAATTAAGAATTTCTGCCATATAATGCGGCGCAGCCCCCTATTTTCACGATGCTTATGTTTGCGTCGTGCGTCGGCATTAAACTGACCACCTCCCAAGCCTCGCGTCTTCGCTCAGCTTGCTCGTTGGCAATAACCAATATGTTAGGAGAAGTGTCTATGCCAATGTTTTTAGCAGAGAGAAAAAATGTTTTGATGAAGCCGAAGTAAACTCCAGATGTTTCCAGAGGTTTCCGGCCGCCATGTTGGTGTCTCCCTCCATGAAGTCTCCATA
>BLFO01002938.1:1078849-1083849 GCA_014634245.1 Montipora cactus | reverse complement strand
ATGCCCATGGGACGATTATGGATTATGCAAATTAGTTTTTTTCTGACCGTTCTGTTAGCCATATAATAAACAACTTAATAACCTTGACCGTTCGGTCGTTACAGCAAAATCTCAAACCTCGGCCTCGCTGTATTGACCTCGCTATCGCTCGGTCAATACAGCAAGGCCTCAGTTTGAGATTTTGTTGTAACGACCTCACTCTCGGTTGTTGGGGCAACGTCACAAAACAATAATATCATTCGTTAAAAGAACATAAATAATCTTGCTGCACGTGCAGCACGGGTTTTAGCAAGTATGTTTGCGGCCCTCAGCATATAACGACGACGTGAAATCACCAAATTTGAGATTTTGACGTCAACGTAACCATGACACACACAATCCTTCATTCTCTGTTTTCAATCCATTGGCTCTTACGATAAAAGAAAGGAAGGAGACATATTTCGTCATTGTTACAAAGGATTCAGAAGGATTTCAACGTTATCAACAAGATGATAAAATCAAAATCGACATATTGACTCCAGAAGGTGATCAACTAAAAACAGACATTAAAGACATCAAAGACGGCAAATACACGGTGACATACACACCACAGTGTGGCGGACAACACAGAGTGGAGATTCTTGTGAATGGACAGCCGCTGACTGGTAGTCCTTGGATTGTGCAGGTTCATCATCAGCATCAATATCAATTTGCCTTTCAGTTTGGTTCAAAAGGGACGGGACGAGGAGGATTTGATGTCATTTACGATATTGATGTGAGTGATAAAACTGGAACGATTGCTGTTGCAGATGGGTTGAATCAAAGAATTCAACTGTTTAGCTCAGAAGGAAAGTTTCAAAGGGAGATAAGACTTGATGGTGCACCTTGGTCTGTGGCATTTACAGACTCTGGTGACCTGCTGACTTTAGTTCCGAAAAGCGACAATAAGCTTCGTGTGTTGAGTGAGGAGGGTCACTTCATCAAACACATCAATGATAAACATCTTGATAAACCAAGTAGCCTTTCCATTGCGAGTGATGGTCGTATAATCATAACTGACTTGTCGGACAAGAAAATCAAGGTCCTCTCCCCTGACGGGAATGTCTTGCTCCAATCCTTCAGTGCCCCAGACTGTGATAAACCCGCATTCCGCACTATTTATCACCAGGACAAATTCTTTGTCTCTTATCACATTGATGATTGTGTCAAGGTATTTGACAAAACAGGAGTGTATTTACATCACATTGGCTGTCAGGGGTCCAATGATGGCCAGTTTGATTGTCCTTTTGGGCTGGTTATCGACAATTACAACCGACTGATTGTGTGTGATTCAAGAAACCATAGGATGCAACTCTTCACCCTGAGCGGCACGTTTTTGAGTAAAATTGATGGACAGTATTTCGAAAATGGCTTTCGGCCTTCTTTTGTTGCTATAAACAGTGGTGGCAGTCTCGTAGTAGGTGACTACGTCAACAGCCGCATTTCCGTTTTCTATTAAGATGTGATATATTTTTGCTTTATTAGCATAAGGCTAACGTTTTCTAATCAGTCAGCCGAGAATAAAGAAATGAATATTGAAAGTGCGTTGCATAAGCTCTAAACAATGGTGCGTTGAAAATTCGAAATTTTACAAAGAATATTATGGGATCAGTAGCGTCTTTGTCACCCAAGAATTTTTCAGTTTTTGATGGCTAATAACTGCCTCGTTATCAAAGCTAAAAGGCTTTTGGAGGTTTAACTAAAAAAGTTAAACGAGTTCTTTTAGCATTTGAAGCAGGAGGCCATCACCAGGAGCGTGCAACTTACCTATTTTCGTGCAACGGCGTTTTCACAAGTAATGTTATTTTTAGATACGCCTTTCCCGCGAATTAGTTTTCAAAAGCCAATCAGAAGCGGTGCATAATTATAAATAAACTGTTATTAATTATGCGCCGCATCTGATTGGCTTTTGAAAACTAATTCGCGGGAAAGGCGTATCTAAAAATAACCTTACTTGTGAAAACGCTGTTTTACAGACGCTGTATGGAAGTTGCACGCTCCAGGTGATGGGCTCCTGTTTGAAGTCAATTTTTAAATAGCATGATTGATGCCATATGTGGAAACTCGTATGTTAATGAAACAAAATGTAAAGAAACCCAAGATTCCCTTATACCTTTCCAATGAAAAGAGCTACGTACTAGAATCTGCAACTACCCTGTAGGAAAGCAAGAGAAAAACGGGGAAAAATCCACTGAAAAAAACAAATTAGTTTCAAATGGATAATTTTGGAGGTATTTAGTTATATTTTCTGTGAATTAAGTGTTTGCTTACAATTTGATCTAAGTGTTTTAAAGGTAGCTATTGTAGGCAGTAATCAACCTCGTTCCGAGGGCGCTTCCCCCTCCAAGTGAGGGAAATGTCCTGGGAACAAGGTTGTGCAGTAATGTGTTAAGCTGGTTACAACTTTCTCCAATTAAGGAGAAGCACTTTTCAGTTAAGATTAGATTAAAAGGAAAAATTTGAATTGACGTAGAAAGTGTTTTCATTTTAACATGGCTTATCAGTCTTTCAGAAGTCTACTTGAATTTCATAAATACTCTTTAATCAATTGTGACTGATCAAGATCTTCTCTTATCCAACGTTGTACAAGACTTAAGCGCTTATTTCACCGTGAAAACGAGGTTGAGACAAGCATAAGCACAAACACAAGGATCAAAATTTTCCTTTTCCTTGTGCTTTGGGCGCTTGCGTCGTGTGAAAACGAAATACAGGATAAGCACAAGAAAATTTGCTACGTCTGGCCAATTAAAATACTCGTTTAAGATTCGCCGCGTCTGAGTATTTAAACAAAATGGCGGATGCCGTGGTTGAATTTGATGCTTATGTCGACGTTCGTTTTCACTAGCATAAGCTAGTGACAACCAGGCTCTAAGCTTATTACATTATGGGATAGGGAAAATAGTCTATTAACGAAAAAGAAGATGGTAAGCACCTGATACTGTTCTCAGGGTTTCCAGACATCTGTGAAAAGTTTAATACTGGCACAAATTATAGATATTTTCCAGAACCTGTAAAAACTGTAGAACATATAACAGTGCACGAACAAGAAGAGATGTGAACAATGAAAATCGGGGTGATTAGAAATTTTTGCATGGATATGGTGATTGAAATAAGATTTTGAAAGATCTTAGAACGTTTCGCCTACGTTCAGTTCTACAACTGGTTTAACATACATGCAGTTTTAACCTTTTGGAACATGTGAAGAGACCGAGTTTTCAAAATAAGTAGATCATTGTTAAAATTGTTGGGGCCCGAAAGGAAAAGAGCTGCTTGTTTGGTTCATACCAGCGAATCAAGGTGCAAGTATCCATTTTTGTTTTCCTCAAGCGAGCCAAGGCAGCGTGAGTTGAAATCTGACACGCACGTCTCAGGGTTTTCGACAGTTTTGTAATTCTGAAAGAACTGGAAGTGATAGTTTTTTGCGCGGCAAGGTGCCTTGCGAGCTCCGAAGGCGAAAGCTACTAGGGAGCATCCTCCCCCGGGAAATTTTAAAAATAGAACACTCAGAAACGCTGTTTCCAGTGTTTCTTTCTGGAACCCAATAATCTTTTTTCCAGGCAAGGCTGGAGTTAACTCAAATTTTCTTTAAAAAGTAAGTAAAACAAAATTATAATAATAAAATATAAAACAAACTCCTGAAATATTGGCGTCAAGGTTCCAGACATGGAATGGGAAACGTCCGGCCTCAAACGAAAACGAAAAACGAAAACCCTGCTCACGTGCCCCCCGGCGTGAGCAAGGCGTATATAAAAGGAGACGACTGGGAACGAGTCAACGCCAGGATGACGTCAGGCTCTCAGAGAAAAAAAGGGGTGATGTAGCAGGTCTCGTAATGTATAATGTGATTGGCTCGCTACCCTATCCATAAACAAAAGACTAAACAATTGAAACAATGACTTAGACTCAAAAACAATAGAAGCTGCTTACAATACCAAACGATAGCCGCTTACAAGAGCTGCTACACTATTGGAAAAAAAAAAAGGCTAGAGCGATATTTCTTGTTTACAAACATTGACGTCACGTTTCTTTTGGTACCGTCATTTTCACTTAAGCGTGGACACGTCACGGGGAAAACGTGCTCTAACTGGTTGCAAACATGACAAGTTTGTCTTCATCCTTTGAGGGATGTTTATACAAGTTTTCCTAGAATGGTAGCAAGACTGGACATCAAAGAGAATCACCACTTTTTTTCGAATTCTTTTTCAAAACGTTTTTTTGTATCAGGAAAAATGAATTTTAGGATCGCCCTGTCTTTGCTTTCAAGTTTCCTTTCTCTATTTTTTCAGCACTTTAAAAAACCGCTAGTACTCAATACTTTTAGGATACTTCGCCCACATTGTACGACGTAAACAAGATGGAATAATCGCAAAAATCTTACGATAGAACCATTATTTCGTCAACGTCGCCGTCACAGATGTAAAAATCCCTTTTCACTGATACTTGACAGAAGGATACCCCATACAAACATTTGTTGCTCTGATAGAGCTAAGTGTTTTTCAAGGTGTTTGCGTTTTTAAGCAAGGTCAGGTTGTCTCTGATAGAGTGATATGTGAATAGACATTTTAAAGCTAAAATCAGCTATATCATTGTTTCTTTTAAATCTTGAAAATTTATTTTAAGGTTAGCACTCTTCTAATGAAGTTTGAAATTGTGGTCTTTTTTTTGATAAGCAGCCAGACACACTTTGGAAACTTTGAGATGAAAAGAGGATAAAAAAGGATTTGCTGACTTAATTTACACTCTGGGCAAGTCTATGTACCATGCAACATGTCAGTGACATAACGCAATTTAAAATCCCTATATGCCACGTGCTTGCAAGCTATGAAGCGTAGCGTTTTGTGATTTAACTGCTGAAGATATTGAAATCCCAAAATAGTAAGTATTCTATTTCACAACACTCCCACTCATACTCAGTTGAAACAAGGTATGGGAATAATGATTGACCAGCGGCCTAAGCCAAGCTGGAACAGCTTGGCTTAGGG
>BLFO01002938.1:1058241-1070741 GCA_014634245.1 Montipora cactus | reverse complement strand
AAAGGACAATAATTATAAATTTATAGTTAAACTCAGTCGACTTTTTTTTTTTTTGATAAGCAGCCAGACACACTTTGGAAACTTTGAGATGAAAAGAGGATAAAAAAGGATTTGCTGACTTAATTTACACTCTGGGCAAGTCCATGTACCATGCAACATGTCAGTGACTTAACGCAATTTAAAATCCCTATATGCCACGTGCTTGCAAGCTATGAAGCGTAGCGTTTTGTGATTTAACTGCTGAAGATAATGAAATCCCAAAATAGTAAGTATTCTATTTCACAACACTCCCACTCATACTCAGTTGAAACAAGGTATGGGAATAATGATTGACCAGCGGCCTAAGCCAAGCTGGAACAGCTTGGCTTAGGGAAGGGCAGTTAGCGGTGCGGCCCGAGCGATGGGGTGGGAGGGTGGGCCGTTCCCTTCCCCTCGTTCCGCTGGAAAACTGAGTGTGAGTGGAGTTGACAGTCCGCTCGCTATTTATAACCCTGCTCTTACGTAATCATCGCGAAATATTCTCATTTGGCCTAACTGGCTGCATTGTTGAAGCATGTTTCAAATTTGCATATGATTAGGAGTATTATGAATAGTCGTGATATTTTACATTAGAACAATACTGATTAACAAGGCACGATCTCTTTTGTTCTGACTCACTTGGATCGAGTTCCGGTTTGGTAAATCGATATAAGAAAGGCTCTCATAGCCACGGGACAAAGCAAATGAAAAAAAAAAAAAAACGCTTATGCAGTGATGATTATCATGATAGTTCTAATACCTGAGATGACGATTTGTAGCAACTGGAATTTAGCTTTCAATTCCTTTGGCCAAATGCAGCAAACCTATCAAGATATTAGAATAAGAATGCGGAAAAAAACCCAGTTACGGAAATGGAATAGTACGTGGTTTCAATACAAGTGTTTGACACTGCCAAGAGAACTTCAAAGTCCAAATCAGTCAGCAGGACAGCTAATAAAGAACTTTTATCTGATAAAAAGGTATTATACTTTTGTTTTCCTTCCGTCAAGTATTTTTTTGAATTTCTGCAAAAAAGGTCACACACCGTGAAAGCTCCAACAGTGACCCCTAACCAATAATTCTTCCTTCGAACAGGTGGAAAGTTCGAGAATAAACCCTCTCCAATCCGATCCGTTACACCCACTTCAATGCTGTTTTTAGGATGTCACGCAACGAGTGTTACGTGACATATCCAACCTCATGACACGGAAATCTGCATCCAGCCCCCTTTGACAAGATCAACTGACGAAAGTATTTTCCTAGGGTGTTGGCACTAGCATAGAAATGCGTCATTTTGAATACTCCTCCACATTTTCTAGAAATGTCGAAAATCTTGAATAATAAAGTAGACTGTAACTCTTACGCTCCAAGAACTCTCTTGAATCTCAGAAACTGTACCTGCTTAGCTTCAGGTGCAATGGAAGACTTAAACCGGTGACGCACAGTTGAACATTTGTTGGTGAATCTTATTAAGCAAATGTTGAACTGTATATCATGTCAGTAGACCATTCCACAGGTTAAAAGTTGTGGAACTTGAAAACGGAAAACGTCACCTCAAAATTTAACTTTGCACTTTCATAAGTCTTTTGCGATTATTCCATCTCTAGGATCTCGTTCATGATGAAAAATGTGCGCAAGTTATAAAAAAAAAAAAATTAATTAGTACAAGGAATTTCAGAGTAAGAATAAGAGTTTTCACGTTAGGTGATCGCCGCCATGTTGGTGGACGAAAAAAAAAAAAGATCTCTCATTAATTAGCTTCTTTTGTTCGTCCACCAGCAATTGTATATTGCAGCATTGTTATCTGTGTCTCTACAAATTGGTTGCAAACCACTTATAGAGAACAAAAGATTCGCATTCGAATGCTCCCGTTAAAACCTCAAAATGTCGTTGTTAATTAAGCAGAGTACCGCAAACAAATGATGTGCTAACTGATGTGTGCCACATGAGCAGCACGATTATTTTTCCTGTTTAAACCAATGATATTATTGTTTTGTGGCACACGTTTCGCTTAAGATCCCGGCCAAACGGGAAATGTTTGGCGTTCAAACAACATCAAGCAATTTTTGGTGACCAAACATGCTGATGTTGAAGTGAGTGGCCAAACGGTTAAAACATGTTTGATCTAACTCAGATCAATACGCATGCGCAGGCCAAACATGTTTAATACGTTTGATACGGCTGTTCAAACCATAGTTAATCTAGGGACTGGTTATGAAACCCTGGGAATTTCAAAAGCAGGAACAATACAGTCGCAATTAGATGTTGAACTGACCTTGACCCTGCACAATCTTTTGTTTTTGGTTCGTAAGTTAATTTCGAAAAATTAGTCGAAGCTTTTGATTGGTTATCCTGCCGAAAAAAGTGTGTTTTTGTCGGGTTTTGTGCAGGGTCAAGGCCAAAATAGCGAACAAAAACATGAAACAAAGAAACTTGTAGAGTTTCATAACCAGCCTACATCTATTAACTATGTTCAAACGAACAAAACTTCGCACATCAAACACGAGAACAAAAGAAATGTTTTAAGTTGTTTGATCGAATGTTTTATGGCCTTCAAATTTTATCAAACTCCACAGAACACGATCAAAAAGTACTAAACAGGGCGCCAGTTTTAAAGGAACGAAACGTGGTATTCCTTTAGGTGTATGTCGAGGAAGGTCGAGATCATTCCTTCTAGAGACATTGTTCTCTGCTTTGGAGACAGGTAGTTTCTGTCTTGGTTGATTTGAACGCTGGTAATGTCTCCTTTCTGTTCCTTTATTTTGGTGAAGGATGGACTTATTTCATTATGTATTAGTCTCCTTGTTTTTTCGGACTTTACCATTGTAATTCATGATGGCACAAGCTTTTCCCTTTATTTGTATGTACGCCCATTTCATTGCTAACCATTGGGAGTTCGTTAACGCGGTTTACTTAATGAAGCACATTAGCATAAGAAAAGACTAATTAGGTTTCCTTTTTTTGTCAAAACTATTTTTTACTGACCACAAAAGATGTTACTATTTCGTTGTGTTTGATGCAAAACACCGGGGACAGCTATTCTTAGAGTTATTTTCATAGAGTTATGTCGTAGAGTTAGAGTTAAGCTTCCAAAATCCTGAATTCAGGATTTTGGCAGTCCAAAATCGTGAATTCAGGATTTTTTTACGTGGCACGTTTCACCCCCAAATACAGTAGTCGTTTTGCCACTGTAATTCCGTGCTCTGCGAAACAACAACGTGAAACTACCAAGCTTAAGTTTTGACATAGTATATGAACGTACAACAGTCCTTCTCTCCTTTTCTACTTTTTCTTCAATGGTGTTCCTATCAACTAAGTTACAGGTTTCTTCGCCAACATCCTGCAACGCCCACAACATGGACTATATATATTCGAAACCAGATAGACACGCGAGAGCAAATATTGACTTTCCAGAAACAACGCGTCTTCAAATGCTTGTGGCACTGTAGTAAAAACCACCCTTTGACAACGGCGACGCCAGTGAACACGAGGTTAATGAGTTAAAAAAAATCGTGCTGCACGTGCGGCGTGCACTAATTTTAGCACGTTTCACATGTCATCAAAAAGCAAAAACAAAACTGAGTTCATGAAGAAAATTGTGGCAAGGAGTCAGTTATGAAGTAATCTATCAAACACGAGAAGGAGTGTTTCATCGGATATCCAAACACCGAGAAGCGAGTTGAAAAACGAGGCCGAAGGCCGAGTTTTTTAACCGATTTCGAGGTGGTTGGATATCTGATGAAACACTCTTTCGAGTGTTTGATATTGCTTCTGAAAGGAATCAGTATTTTAAGAAATATTTGGGATCAAAGTTGGCCAAATTTTATGCTAATTAAGACCACATATCCAAACTTCCTTCACGGTAGTGATTTCTTTTGTTTTTGGCTTATGAATTATTAATGAGTTTGAGAACTATCTATAAAACCTAATTTTTCCTCCTATAGCATACCGGAAAATAGTTTTAAGGTACTTTTTTTCCGCAAAAAAGCTTCTTACGTAGAAGAAAATTTCACGTATACGGCAAAAGCAAAAATGTCAACTTTCACGTAGAAACAGCAAGCGGCAGCCGGAAAACGTAGAAAAATCATGGTCACGTGGTCACTTTTGCCGTTCGCGTTTCACATAAACGTGATGCCACGAGAAAATAAAATTCATATCTTCGAGCAAATGTGTAATCTTTCTGTTATTTTATTGACAGGAGTGTTAAACTCACCATTTTTCTTTCTAACACCGAGCACAAACTTTATCGCAAATTCTTGCAGCTCGGCGGCAGGAATTTCTTTAATTTTCGCATTTCTTGTTCACTTGCAAGGAACTCCTTAAATAATTTTAAGTTGTATGAAGTTATATTCTTCGTTTTAGCATTTTCTTGTTTGTCAGAGAAGGATTTTACGTCAGCTTCAGAGAACTTTACGAATCTATCGCTCGCCATTTTTCATTGACTGTTTGCACAAACAACCATGCAAAGGCGGGAAATGACATCATCGATAATCATGGAAAATAAACTACTCGGGTCCCAGATGTAGTTTTTAGAAATTTTACGCGTGGTATATTTTCGACTAAAACACTAGGGTCTGTACAATAAGAGCTCTTATTTTACCGTGAAAACAATGGATGTCCAGCATGAGACAGTCCCACAAGTAAATAACTTGTATTGTTTTTCTGTAAAGAATCCCCCAGAACGTATTGCATTAGGAAATTGGGAAAGTATCCTCTTAACGAAAACAAGATGGTAAGCACCTGAAACTCTGCTCAGGATTTCCAGACATCTGTGAAAGGTTTAATACTGGCACAAATTATTGATATTTTCCTGAACCTGCGAAAACTGAAGAACCATAATAAAACAGCGCACCAACAAGAAGAGATGTTAACGATGAAAATCGCGGTGACTAGATATTTTTGCATGAATATGGCGATGTAAATAAGCTTTTAAAAGATCTTAGATCGTTTCGGCTGCGTTCAGTTCTACTAGTCTTTTAACATACATGCAGTTTTATCAAAAGAAAACTTGGAACATGTGAAAAGACCGGGTTTTCAAAATAAGTAGATCATTGTTAAAATTGTTGGGCACGGAAGGAAAAGAGCTGCTTGTCTGGTTCATACCAGCCTAGCGAATTGCAATTATCATTCGATGTATTTTGTCCTTCCTTTTCATTGGACGAGAGCCCACCACGTGACCTGCAAATAACTGCCTACAAATAAGTGTTTTGCTGAAAATAATATTCTGCTCATGCGCAATTGAAATCCCACTCTTGAGAAAATGTCCGATCGGTTCCCCGAGCTGTCAGAGAGTGATTCGATATCTTTAGTTGATCGAAAGAACAATGAGAATACTAAAAAAGGAACAAAAGTTGCACTCAACGTATTTCGAGAGTATCTCAAGGAAAGAAAGGTAGACGAAGAGTCACTCGTGTCATCGACGCGAAGGACAAGTTGGCGAATGCATATGTACCGAAGAGATTTAATGCTGAAGCCAGAAAAAAGAATGGCGAGCTTCACGTGTCCTGATACGCTTTGAAAACTGTGAAATTCTTCAGCTTTGTTGATGCCTAGTGTTATTGAACGTTTGACTGTAAGTACAATTTGAAGTCTACAAATATAATTGTGCTGAGAAGGAAACCAATTTATTGGTGTCATTACTCGACTACTCGACTGTGCAAGGCAGCGCGCGCTTACGGCTTTCCGGAAGCAAAAACAAAAAACAAACTCGGTGATCGAATGATAAAACAATTATTGATCTCGGTTATCGCAAATATCGTGATTTGTCAGTGCCTCGCACATCAATTATTTGCCGAAGCCGAAGGCTTCGGCAAATAATTGATCTGCTCGCCACTGACAAATCACGATAGCGGACATATTTCTGAAAGCACCGGACGTGACATTTTTTGGCACAGCAAGGCGTGAATTTCCCAGGCAAGGCTGGAGTTCACTCAAATTCTCTTTATAAACTAAGTCAAAAAATTATGATAATAAAAATGAAACAAATTCCTCAAATATTAGCATCAAGGTACCGGGCATGGAATGGTAAACGACCAGACGAAACCTCCGGCCTCTGTCCTCAAACGAAAACCCTGCTCGTCTCTGTACGTGCCCTCGGGCGTGAGAAAAGCGTTACCGGATGATCCCTTTATTATGAGACGACTGGGAACAAGTCAACGCCAGGATGACGTTTATTACGTCTGCGTTTACAGGCTAGATGACGTTAGGCTCTCAAAGACAAAAGGCTAAAGCGATAATGCTTGTTTACAAACATTGACGTCACGTTCCTTTTGATATTCAAATTTGCCTACCACGGAACAAAGGAAGGCATTGTTTCAACAGCCAATTAGCTTCTGGTTGGCATATTAATAACAATGGCTGACCTCACAAGAAACATCGCTATGGTTAAACACGGTTTCAAAGAAAGTAAGCAAACTACATGGCTTTTCAGTTTGAGCTGGAGTAAAGAATTTCAGCCACGTAATCCGGCGTGGCCCCCTAATTTCACGATGCTCATGTTTTCAGACAAGATCATCAATAGTCGCGCGCGTCACGCAAGTTTATCCAATGGCATCACACATCAAATCACGCGCTTTCATTGGTTCCTACTAAAATCCCCAGAGAATCTTACATTACACTTACATTCACTTTTCACAGCACGATCGAGAATTTTTCTGCCTGCTGCAATACTTGGCGCGGCATTAAATTGACCGCCTCGCAAACCTCGCGTCTTCGCTCGGCGTGCTCGTTGGCAATAACCAATATGTCAAGAGAAGTGTCTATGCGAATGTTCTTAGCAGAGAGAAAAGATGTTTTGATGGAGCCAAAGTAAATTCCAGATGTTTCCACTGGTTTCTGGCCGCCATTTTGGTGTCCCCATGCATGGAGTCTCCATACTGATCCATACTAAACACTATAATTTTGAGTCGTACCGTTTGCCGAATAACTCGAGTTTGTAATGATCGCACAACCCGAAAACTTTGATACGCTATTTATATATAACCCTTCTACAATATCTCATTTTTTTGACTTAATTTATTGAGTGGTAGCGATTTTATTTTTTCTTTGCGTGGCGCGAAAACCAAGAACTGAGGACGTTCAATTTTTTTCCTTTATTTGGAAATATTTGCTGTACACGAAACATTGATTTACACGCATTTTCCCGCGTTTCTTTTTTCAAAATTTTGTTCATACAGCAGTCGTAGAGACTCTTTTGAAAGGTCACAAGCAGTCCTAACTAATGATTCTCAAACGATGTCTTCCTCACTCATCAGAATCTAAGCAAAGCATCGGAACTATATTGCGTCCTCCATGATGGTTTAGGAAAACCACCGAGTGAGAGAATAAGGAAGAGAGGATCGTCATTTAGTTCCATCACTACAATCGAAAATGTCGTCCCATTTTCAGCGGTTCGTCCGACCGGTTTCTGGATTATCTGTTTGGCTTAATGGTAAGCATCGTGAGTTTTTAACCAAATTAAAATTTTGGGTTTTAAAATCGGTGTTAGATTGTGATGAAGTGCGTTACAATGTGATAAAAAACACTCCGTGTCACTCAAAGCGGAAAGTAGCGGGGCTATCCACTCGACCGCACAGAGTACAGGGATATCAGTGACGTCACTATTTCACACGTCCTCATTTTGCGTTGCTTGGCTTCATCATGGATGTTCAACAGCTTTTCAAGATTCTTAAAAAGGAAGCAGAATGCCCATTGTGCATAGACATGCAAACTTCGAGAGGAGACAGCTAAAAGCGACAATCAAATGTCCGGTTTGCCAGACTTCATTCCAAATTCCCGAAACAGACACCTTCGAGAATTTGCCGTCATCGTTTCATCTCAACCGATTGGTGGATGTTCTGGCTCTAGAAGATGGCAGCGTACAGTCTCAAAGATGCAACAGTTGTGACGAGAACAACACGGCAACATGTTACTGTTTCGTGTGCCAGGATTTTCTATGCGCATTTTGTTTTCAAGCTCACCAACGCTTGAAGGCTTCAAGGAGTCATCGCAATGTTTTGATCAACAAACTGCAAGCGCAAGATGTGCAAGAGTTGATCCACAGACCCGTGATGTGTTCACAGCAATATCATGAAGATCAACCTCTCCAATTTTACTGCGAAGATTGTAAAGTTCTAATTTGCCACAAATGTACTGTAGTGAGTCACGATCGACACTCTTAAGACAGACACTCAGAAAGCAGCACAAGAACAAAAGATGCAAATGTCCGACGCTGTGGCCAAAGTGAAAGCGGAAATGGTAAGAAATGAGAGTGAAATTAAGAAACAAACCGACCTAAGGAACAAAAACAAAGTGAAAATTTTGAAAGAGGAAAAGAAAATGACAGACACTGTGGAAAAATTGATTCGTGATTTGCGAGAACACGAGAGGAAAATGAAGGACAAGTTTCGTGAAATTTATGAAGCGGAACAAAAACATCACGCAACGCGACTAGAAAACTTCGAGCTGGTTGCCACCCAGCTGAAAAGCTGCTTCGAACGCTGTCAGAGTATCTTGGATAGAAACTTCAGTGTCGAAATTCTACAAACAAATCACGCCATCCTCGGACGTTGTAATGAACTGTTAAATGTAAGAAAACCCGATCTTTACATGTCGCCACATGTACATTACTTGGTGGAAAAGAAATTGGATCTTATGGATCGAGTTGTTGTCACCAAGACTGATCCCTCAAAGTGCTTAGCTGAAGGTCAAGACAGCAAGGAAGTAACAGAAAGGAAGGAGACATATTTTGTCATTGTTACAAAGGATTCAGAAGAATTTCAATGTTATCATCAAGATGATAAAATCAAAGTCAACATATTGACTCCAGAAGGTGATCAACTAAAAACAGACATTAAAGACACCAAAGACGGCAAATACACAGTGACATACACACCACAAGATGCCGGACAACACAGATTAGAGATCCTTGTGAATGGACAGCCGATGACTGGTAGTCCTTGGATGGTGCAGGTTCATCAGCATCAACATCAATTTGCCTTTCAGTTTGGTTCAAAAGGGAAGGGACAAGGAGAATTTGATGGCATTTTTGATATTGATGTGAGTCATAAAACGGGAACGATTGCTGTTGCAGATAGCGGGAATAACAGAATTCAACTGTTGAGCTCTGAAGGAAAGTTTCGAAGGGAGATAAAAATTGATGGTAGACCTTTTTCGGTGGCATTTACAGACTCTGGCGACCAGCTGACTTTAGTTCCGAGAAGCGACAACAAGCTTCGTGTGTTCAGTGAAGAGGGTCACTTCATCAAATGCATCAATGATAAACATCTTGATAAACCAGTTCGCCTTTCCATTGCGAGTGATGGTCGTATAATCATAACTGACTGGTCGGACAAGAAAATCAAGGTCCTCCCTGATGGGAATGACTTGCTCCAATCCTTCAGTGCCCCAGACCGTGATAAATTCCCAGATTGCGCTATTTATCACCAGAACAAATTCTTTGTTTCTTATCTCCTTGCTAATTGTGTCAAGGTATTTGACAAAACAGGAGTGTATTTACATGACATTGGCTGTAAGGGGTCCAATGATGGCCAGTTTAATCGTCCTGATGGACTCGTTATTGACAAGTACAACCGACTCATTGTGTGTGATTCAGGTAACCATAGGCTGCAACTCTTCACCCTGAGCGGCAAGTTTTTAAGTAAAGTTGATGGACAGTATTTCAACAATGGCTTTCCGTCTACGGTTGCTATAAACAGTGGTGGTAGTCTCATAGTAGCCGAGGCGAAAAACAGCCGCATTTCCGTTTTCTATTAAGATGTGATATATTTTTGCTTTATTAGCATAAGGCTAACGTTTTCTAATCAGACAGCCGAGAATAAAAAAATGAATATTTAAAGTGCGTTGCATAAGCTCTAAACAATGGTGCTTTGAAAATTCGAAATTTTACTAAGAATATTATGGGATCAGTAGCGTTTTTGTCACCCAAGAACTTTTCAGTTTTTGATGGCTAATAACTGCCTCGTTATCAAAGCTAAAAGGCTTTTGGAGGTTTAACTAAAAAAGTTAAACGAGTTCTTTTAGCATTTGAAGTCAAATTTTAAATAGCATGATTGATGCCATATGTGCAAAATCGTATGTTAATGAAACAAAATGTAAAGAAAGCCAAGATTCCTTCATACCTTTCCAATGAAAAGAGCTACGTACTACAATTTGCAACTACCCTGTAGGAAAGCAAGAGAAAAACGGGGAAAAATCCACTGAAAAAATTATTATTTTTAGTTTCAAATGGATAATTTTGGAGGTATTTAGTTATCTTTTCTGTGAATTAAGTGTTTGCTTACAATTTAATCTCAGTGTTTAAAAGGTAGCTATTGTAGGCAGTAATCAACCTCGTTCCGAGGGCGCCTCCCCCTCCAAGTGAGGGAAATGTCCTGGGAACAAGGTTGTGCAGGTGTTAAGCTGGTTACACCTTTCTCCAATTAAAGAGAAGCACTTTTCAGTCGAGATTGGATTAAAAGGAAAAATTTGAATTGACGTAGAAAGTGCTTTCATTTTAACATGGCTTATCAGTCGCGCAGAAGTCTGCTTGAATTTCTTAAATACTCTTTAATCAATTTTGACTAATCACAATCTTCTCTTATCCAAATGCTGTACGAGATTAAAGCCTGGTTTTCCCTTGGGTCTCAAGCGCAATCATAAGTGCCCTTATTTCATCGTGAAAACGTGGTTGACGCAAGCACAAGCATAAGCACAAGCACCATGATCAAAATTGTCCTTTTCCTTGTGCTTGCGCTTATGCTTGCATTCGCTTGCGTCGTGTGAAAACGAAACGCAGCATAAATACAAGGAAATTTGCTACGCCAATTAAAGCACTCGTTCTAGATTCCCTGCGTCTGAGCATTTGAACAAGATGGTGGATGCAGTGGTTGAATTTGACGCTTATGTCGACGTTCGTTTTCACTACAAACTACTTACGCTCGCCCTTGCGCTTGCATCGCTAGTGAAAACCAGGTTTTAAGCTTATTACATTCGATATTTTCGCAAACCCTATGATACAGTTCATTTTGGTTTACGGAAGCATGATACAGTCCCAAGAGCAACTTAATAAGTTCTATTGTTTTTCTGTAAAGAATCCGCCAGAACGTATTGCATTATGATATTGGGAAAATATTCTACTAACAAAAAACAAGATGGCAAGCACCTGAAACTGTGCTCATGATTTCCAGACATCTGTGAAAGGTTTAGTACGGGCACAAATTATAAATATCTTCCTGAACCTGCAAAAACTGAAGAACATAAAACAGCGCACCAACAAGAAGAGATGTGAACCATGAAAATCGGGTTGAGTTATTTTTGCCTGAATATGGCGATTGAAATAAGCTTTTAAAAGATCTTAGATCGTTTTGCCTACGTTCAGTTCTACAAGTCTTTCAACATACACGCAATTTTAACGTCAACGTAAGATCAAAAGAAAACTTGGAACCTGTGAAAAGACTGGATTTTCAAAAGAAGCAGATCAGTGTCAAAATTGTTGGGCCCAGAGAAAAAAGGAGTGATGTAGCAGCTCTCGTAACGTATAACATGATGTGATTGGCTGGCCACCCTAGCCAAAAACAAAAGACAAACAATTGAAACAATGACTTAGACTTAAAAACAATCGAAGCTGCTTACAATACCAAACAATAACAGCTTACGAGAGCTGGTACACTACTGAAAAAAAGGCTATAGCGATATTTCTGGTTTACAAACATTGGTGGCACGTTTCTTTTGATACCGTCGTTTTCACCTAATAAGCGTGGACACGTAACGTGGAAAACATGCTCAAACTGGTTGCAGACATAACAAGTTTTGTGTTCAATCCTTCGAACTTTGAGGGATGTTTAGTTTTCCTAGAATGGCAGCAAGACTAAATATCAAAGATCTGATCATACATACATACATACATACATACATAAATACTTTATTTGTTAAAGCAGGTCGGTAGTGGCAGCTAGAGAGCTGATGTGGACCTGCTAAACTTAATAATACAATTAAATCCTACCATATAAACCTACCAATTAAACTACAATACTTTTTAAGACTAGGACACAAACGTTAATACTAAAGTAAAAAAACTGTCTATTTACAACAAGAGAAAATAACCTACTAATTTTAGATAGATTCAAAAAAATTTTAAGGGGTGTAAATACTAACGTTTAATAATACAAAAAGTTAATATCCTAATTAAGATTAACTGTAGTCCCTTTATTAAATGTTATTTTGTTGAGGCTGGTTTTGTTGCGCTTCAGTGCTACTTTCAAAGCATCTAGCTTT
Organism: Montipora cactus; assembly: GCA_014634245.1. Taxonomy (NCBI): domain Eukaryota; kingdom Metazoa; phylum Cnidaria; class Anthozoa; order Scleractinia; family Acroporidae; genus Montipora; species Montipora cactus. The sequence continues at coordinate 1,058,471 of BLFO01002938.1, read as the reverse complement.
TCCAAGTTCCTTGTCCTTCTATCCAGTGAATTCCATACCATAATCCCCCTATATGAGAAGCTATTTCTTCCTAAAGCCCCGTTCAAACGGTCATGATAGTTGATGATAGTTGATGATAGTTTCAACTATCATTCACTATCATTGACTATCATGTTTGCGATCAAACGGTCCATGATAGTTCATGATAGTTGACGAAATCGCGCAATGTGCTGGCGTAGCTAACTGGTACC
>BLFO01002938.1:1031958-1044327 GCA_014634245.1 Montipora cactus | reverse complement strand
GTAAAGAAAACTGGCAAGAAAAATTAGCAGATGAATTACATGCATCCATAAGACGCAACTTTACTCGGCGGCGTGTAATCGTAAATCATATTGATGAAATATGGGCAAGTGATCTAGTTGAAATGCAACAGTTTAGCAAATGGAATAAAGGTTATCGGTATCTTCTCATGGTTATTGATGTTTTCAGCAAATACGGTTGGATTGTCCCATTGAAGGATAAAAAGGGTGAAAGTGTTACAAAGGCATTCAGTGAAATATTCAAGGAAGGCAGAAAACCGCAATATTTATGGGTTGATAAGGGAAAGGAGTTCTATAAGAAACACTTGAAAGACTTGCTGGAGAAAAATGGTATACATATGTACTCCACTGAAAATGAGGAGAAATCCTCGGTGGTTGAAAGGTGGAATAGAACAATTAAATCCAAAATGTGGAAACAGTTCACTGTTCAAGGTAATACAATGTATCTCGATATGCTACCCAAACTAGTAAAACAGTACAACAACACAAAACATTCAAGCATAAAGATGACACCTGTTGAAGCTAGCAAAAAGAGCAATGAAGGAACTGTTTACTTTAATCTATATGGTGACACAGAAACATTAAAACAGAAACCAAAATTTCAAATAGGTGATAAGGTCCGAATATCAAGGTATAAACGAAATGTGTTCGACAAGGGTTATACACCAAATTGGACAGAAGAAGTATTTACAGTTGATAAGATCCAATACACTAATCCTATAACTTACAAACTAAAAGATCTCAGAGGTGAAGAGATACAAGGCAGTTTTTATGAACCTGAATTATTAAAAGCAAAGCAGGATATTTTCCGTATTGATAAAGTGATTAGAAGAGACTATAAAAAGAAACAAGCTTTGGTAAAATGGAAGGGATACAGTGATGAATTCAACAGTTGGATACCACTAAAAGATATTAAAAATATGTAAACAGATATATGTATAATATATCAACTTAATCACGGCACATACTGTTTATTTGCTATTCGTAGCCAAAAATATTTAATTGTTTCTGGCTATGTTTAAACGCACTCAAAAATATTTAAAAATAAAATATATAGTCAATTATATAAATGGAGTTACAAAAGACCAATTACAAAAACAATAAACTAAATATAGACATTAATTGTTACATCGACAAAAAAGACCAAATATGGTTCCGCGGCAAAGAAATAGCTTTGATACTGAACTATAAAAATACACGAAAAGCGATTAGAGATCATGTGCATGAAGACGACAAAAAATTGATGGACTTAAAAATCAAGCCAAAATCAGGGGGGAACGAAACGTTCCCCCCCTTAAAAAGCCCCGAAGATGGCATAATTAAGTGCTTTTACGCAAAATCTATATTCATCAATGAATCAGGATTTTATTCTCTCATTCTTTCTTCCAAACAACCTGTAGCAAGAGAATTCAAACATTGGGTAACCAACAAAGTTTTATCATCAATCAGAAAGAAAGGATATTACAACATGAAAAGCAAAAAATTAATGATTGAAAGTGAATATGACTTGCATTGCAAAGTTGTGCAATTTATAAGAGACAAATATCCCGAAAAAGCTTTAATGATCGCTGGTCTAGGTGAAAACCAAAAATCTCCTTTAATACGCTCAACATCATGGAAAAAAGGTTACATGTCAGGACAATGCGATCTCATGCTGTTAAACCCAACAAGTAAACACAATTCTTTATGCATTGAATTTAAAAGCCCGACAGGTTCATACAATGTGTCTGAGAAACAACTTCATATGAAAAAGATGTATGAAACGAACAAATGTAAGTATCTTATGAGCAATTATTATGATGATGTTATATTTGAAGTCATTAAACATATGGAAGAAAGTAACAAATATATTGAACGCAGATCAAAACATTTATAATAATATATAAATGTATATTATATGAACAAGTTTCCGAAAAAAATTCAATCTCAATCTCAGTCTCAATCTGAATCGGAAGAATCTGAAGAATATTCTTTGTATGAAACTGAAGAATCGGAAGAATCTGAAGAACATTCCCAAGTATCTTCCCAAGAATCTGTTTAAACGCAACACATATAAAAATATATATAGATGATATATTATGGAAAATCAAAACGAGAAACCCAGAGGTAGACCGAGATTTTACACAGACGAAGAAAGGAGACAAAGAAAAACCGATTACATGCTTCACAAGCAATGGTTTTGTGAAATATGCAACAATGGAAAAAATTACACTTTAGCTGGCAAACACAATCATCTACGCACTGAGAAACATTTCATAAATGCAATGAAACACAACAAAGAAAATCTGCAATAATAGGATTGTCCTATGTTTTTTTAAAATCAGTTCTAAGTATCCATATTTGAATGCTTCGAATTTTAAACGCAAATTAAAAGACACTTAAAAAATAAAATGTATAGTTAATATATAAAGAATGAAAAATATAACACACAATAATATGAACAGAAAGGATCTCAAAAAACTGAGTAAATCCGAACTAATCAGATTACTAATGAATCAACAAAATAACAAACCAGTACCATCTCCGAGGACTGCAAAACCAATTAGACCAATACCGAAACCAAGAAAGAGTGTAAATCAAATGGTACAAGATTATGAAAACAACATAATTCTTCCACCACTAGAATTCAGAGATGGATACAAACCAGTTTCATTACCAAGGACTAAAAAACCAGTTCCATTACTAAGGACTATAATAGAGCAAACAGACAAAGCTTTAAAAGGGTTCACAAAGTCTTATGAGATAAACATCAAAAATAAAAAAGACCCACTTGTGCAACTGCAAAACACAAGAAAGGCTGTTGCTAACCATATTGAAAACATATTAATATCAATGAAAGGACTAAAATTTGTTGAAACTCTTAAGGTTATATTTACAAAAATGTCTAATGGAGAAATTGTGTATAAGACCGCATATTTCAACAGTCCAGCTCAAACTATCATAAATAACACAGAAATAGACAAATCCCTTGAAGTATCAAAACAAGGCATATTAAATAAGATTGCAGTTTGGATTTCAGAGGGATCTGGTTGGACTGTTGAATCAGTTGAAAACCATTATCTGAATATCGTAAAATATGAACCAATGAAAGGATCTTCTTACATTAAACTACCACATGAACTCAGAAACAGTTCTCAAAGTTTAATAAACATAAAAAACAGTGACAATGAATGTTTTAGATGGTGCCATATTCGACATCTTAATCCTCAAGACAGAAATCCGCAAAGAATAAAAGAATCAGATAAAGCATTCATTGAAAATTTAAATTATTCAGGAATTGAATTTCCAGTCACTACCAAACAGTACAACAAAATAGAAAAACATAATGAAATCAACATCAATGTGTTTGGTTATGAAGAAAAACAAAAATATCCCATTTATGTATCGAAAGAAAAGTATGAAGATTGTATGAATCTGCTTCTTATAACAGAAAATGAAAACAAGCACTACGTATTAATCAAAGATTTCAACAAGTTAATAGGTGCGGTTACACGGGGCACTTTTACCGTGGTAAATTGCCCTTTTACCACGGGAAACTGTATTTAGTAGTGTGACCGACGCTTCCCGAGGTAAATTTCCCGTGTTAAATATCCATGGATACGTCAAAAAGATCAGTGGAAGCGCCCATGACATTTAACGTGGGAAGTTGGAAGGGTGTTTTGATGCCCGAGGTACAAGAGCCAATCGCTATGCTGATGAAGTTGTGATTAAATTTCCCGCCAATGAATTGCGTGAGATTTCGTTTTACCTCGGTAATCTTCGTAACGTGTGACCCCTAGTTAACACGGTATACTAAAACCCAAGTGTGAGGCACCGTGGGATAATTTACCATGGGAAATGGCATTTACCATGGTGAGTGTAACCGCACCTTATGTACAATCAAACAAAGCACAAAGAGAGGAAACATTTTTGCACGCATTGTCTTCAGTGTTTCAGTTCTGAAAGAGTATTAACTGATCATAAAAAAAACTGTATTCAAGTGAATGGCACACAAGCGATTAAAATGCCAACAAAAGATGATAACATACTAAAATTCAATAATTTCCATAAACAACTAACAGTTCCATTTGTAATATATGCAGACTTCGAAGCCATAACTGAAAAAATACATGGATGTCAACCCAATAATGACAAATCATTTACTGAAGCTTATCAGAAGCATACAGACTGTGGTTATGGATACAAGGTTGTTTGTTGTTATGATGATAAATACACGAAACCAGTACAAATTTACAGAGGTGAAAAAGCCGTTTACAAATTTATGGAAGCTATGCTAGATGAAGTTAAATATTATAAGAAGGTTATGAAAAAAGAATTCAACAAACCATTAAGAATGACTAAAGATAATGAAAAAGAATTTCAAAAAGCTGATAAATGCCATATATGTGAGAAAGAATACAATAAAACTGATGTAAGAGTAAGAGATCACTGCCATGTGACTGGTCAGTACAGAGGATCCGCACATCAAGATTGTAACCTAAATTTCAGATTGACTGAGAAAATACCAGTTATATTTCACAATCTCCGTGGGTATGACAGTCATTTTATAATGCAAGAGATCGGTGAAATAGTCAAAGAGCATAAATATACAAATAAGAAAGGTGAAAAGTGTCAAATGAATATCAATGCCATACCAAACAACATGGAAAAGTATATGGCTTTCATGCTTGGTAATCATCTGACCTTTATTGATAGTTTTCAATTTATGAGCTCAAGTCTTGATAAACTGGTGAGCAACCTACCAAAAGAAGCATTAATATATACTTCTCAAGAGTTTCAAGATGATAAACTTAGTTTGGTGTCTAAAAAAGGGGTCTACCCTTACGACTTCATGGACAGTTTTGATAAATTCAATGAAAAACTTCCATCAAAAGAAGACTTTTACAGCATCTTAAATGATGAGCATATAACAGATGATCAATACAAACATGCTCAAAATGTATGGAACAGTTTTGATCTGAAAAATATGGGTGAGTACCATGACTTATATCTCAAATCTGACATACTTCTGTTAGCTGATGTATTCGAAAACTTTCGAAAGACCTGTCTGCAATACTATAAACTTGATCCATGTCATTATTTCACATCTCCTGGTTTGTCATGGGATGCTATGCTAAAAATGACTGATATCAAATTAGAGCTTATGACTGATATTGATATGTTTCAATTCATCGAAAAGGGCATGCGAGGCGGAACAAGCTACATCGCCAACCGATATGGTGAAGCTAATAATAGATACATGAAAACATATGACAATAAGACACCCTCAAAGTACATAATGTATCTAGACGCTAACAATCTATATGGTTGGGCTATGTCACAATACCTACCAACAGGCGTATTCAGATGGGTGACAGAAAAACAGATAGACAATATAGACTTAGCCAAGTACACAGAAGATAGCAATAAAGGTTTAATACTAGAAGTCGACCTAGCATATCCAAAAGAACTACATGATTTGCATAATGACTACCCACTAGCACCTGAAAAAATAAAAGTCAACAAAGATATGCTTTCTAATTATTGCCAAGAAATAGCCGATAAATTTAATGTATCAACTGGTTTAGTTCATAAACTGATACCTACATTAAGCAACAAAGAAAAATACGTACTCCATTACAGAAACCTTCAATTATACACAGATCTTGGTTTAAAAATAACTAAAGTCCATCGAGTGTTGGAGTTCAATCAGTCACCATGGTTAAAAGAATACATTGATTTCAACACACAGAAGAGAACCAATGCCAAAAATGCTTTTTGAGAAAGACTTCTTCCAGCTTATGAATAACAGTGTATTTGGGAAAACAATGGAAAATATTAGAAAGCGAGTAGATGTCATATTAGTAACTGATGAAAACAAACTATTAAAAATGGCTGCTAAACCAACATATGTTAGTAGCAAGATCTTTAATGAAAATCTAGTGGCAGTGCATAAAATCAAAGAAACACTAACCCTAAACAGGCCGGCATATGTGGGTATGTGTATCCTAGATCTTAGCAAGACACTAATCTATGATTTTCATTATAACTATATAAAACAAAAATATGACAGCAAAGCTAAATTATTATTCACAGACACAGACAGCTTGACCTATGAAATTGAAACCAGTGATGTGTATCAAGACTTTTGGAATGATAAAGACAAATTCAACAACAGTGGTTATCCACAAGATTCACAATATTTCAACACGACAAATAAAAAAGTAATCGGTAAATTCAAAGATGAAGCGGCAGGCATACCAATAACCGAATTCGTCGGATTAAGATCGAAAATGTATAGCTATATGAAAGACAACCAAAAAGGAGGAAAGACCGCTAAAGGAATCAAAAAGAATATCATAAAAAATGACATCAAACATGAAAATTATAAAGAGGTTCTATTTAATAACAAGCAAATGTATCATACAATGAAAACAATCCGAAGCAACTTACATCAACTTGGAAGCTATAAGTTGAATAAAGTGTCATTATCTTGCTTCGATGACAAGCGGTATATTCATGACAACAGTGTGACAAGTTATGCATACGGTCACTATAAAATCTAAAAGGTTGGCTGCTGACGTCACGCTATGGTGATTGTTTCCGTTTCATTTACTTATGCATGCAACTTCACAAAATAATTTCACAAATTTGAAAAGTTTCACTGAAATATTTCACAATTGTGAATTAAAAATGTGAAGCTTGTGGTTGGTTAAAAATCATGGGAAAGCCCCTTTCTTTATTTCCGAGAATGTCATGCTTTGTGATTTTTCTAAGAAAGTCACGCATTTTAAATAACATATAGATTTTCAAAAATATGAGATCATAAATACGAGACCAAAAGTTGGAAGCCATTATATGGAAAGTAGTATGGAGTTGGGAGTAAGAGCACATTTTTGCAAAAAATGTGCTCGTACCCCCTACTCCTATACTACTCTCTCGACAATCTGAAACGGGACAAAATTCTTGATATGAATTACATAGACATCACAGGCGAGCCAAAATTTGAAATTCGTCTATTCGGGTGCCGTAAATACTTAACCGGTTTATCTATACCTCAAGATTCTTTTCAATATTTACACGGGCTTTCTTGATGTCTGAGCCATCTTTGGAATCATCAGCAGGCACCATTTGGAAGCCACTGAATTCGCCTTTCGTGGCCTTGTCGTGGAACTTTTTATAACTTATTCCCTCTTTCTCTCCAGTTTGCAGTTTTGAACCCAGAACGAAATTTTTGATCCCCTGCATCTGAAGCAGTGGCGTGCATTCATCGCACGGTGTCTTCGTCACTATCATAGTTCCTCCTGCTATGTTCTTGGTGTTACGAAACAGTAACGCATTCTGCTCTGCGTGAAGTATATATGCATACTTCTTATCATGCTTGGTGTCATCTTCGGCAGAGGCTCTTGGAAACTCACCGAAAAGTGCTTTGGTTGGGAACCCGTTCCAACCAAGAGCGACGATTTCATGTTCCTTGTTCAGGATGACTGCACCGACTCCGGTTTTTGGATCATCTGTACGCTCAGCTAGGAACATTGCCAAAGTTACCAACTTGTAGGCTTGGTTTTTATCATGAAGAACGTCTTTCGTGGGTGGGATGCTATTAAAAACATAATCTTTCTCCAATCCAACAGAAATCGTAGCCATCCACTCTACGATGCCATGGAAATCCGCATAGACCTGGTGGTACATGTTCATATCAAAGGCAGGCCATGGCAGTTCCTTTTGTACATTTTCGGCTTTCATCCAATCGTCTTTCCAGTATTTCGTCCAGAGCTCTTCCATTTTCTCCTTAACCTGTTGGTCATCCTTAGATAACTTTCTTTTCCTCTTTTTTTCGGACGTTTCAATGACCTCTTTTCCTGCTTTCGGTACAAACACACTTTGCCCAATTGCGCTAACTTTGAACAGGTTATCGACACGTGTCGTTTCATCCCTGAAATCTTTACGATCCTTGTATTCTGGCTCTATTGGCAAGTAGAATACCCTCTTCACTTTAGACTGTACCAGAAGCTTGGTGCAAAAAGAGCATGGTTTTCTTGATACGAAAACTGTGCTGTCTTCAAGGACATTTGTATGCGCCATCAATAAGCGTGCAACACCATGGACGCCATTGCGAGTACAGTCAACAGCGTAAATCACTTCGTTCGGCAATACAAGCGTGGCCCCCACTTTCCTGTAAGTATCGCCATCCGCAAACTCTTCCATCCACAATGCAAGAACCATGTTCAGATTGTCTTTGGTTATCCTGGGATCTCGGTCGGAATACGACTGAGAAGCCATGATGAATACGTTCTAATCTACTAGACTCGTTCAGCTTAATCACCAAGCAGTAATTAATATCACAGACAGACAGATGTAGCTGTGTGAGGACTCGGAGTGCGTGACGGAAACAATATGCCAATTTATCCCAAACATTCACATGTAATTTACTATGTGGCGCCGATTGTGAAATAATTTATTTATCTTACGATTCTCAATGTTTTGATTATTTTATAAATAAAGTTTTGTGATATGATACCATACAATACTCCAGAATTTATTTCATATTAAATGCATATTATTTGAAGTCATCCCGTACGAAAACTTTAGGCCTGAAGGAGCCTTATGCCGTGTTTAGACTTGAGCGTGCTACCGAGGTATTGGAGTTTACTTACCTAGGTTAATATTTTGCGTGTAAACGCCAACTAATACCGTAGTAAACACCGCTCAAGACAATAGAAAGTTAACTAAGGTAAAAGTTCGGTCTACTCTGCGAGCAGGCATGGTTAAGGTCGGTAACCAAGGTTTGGATGACAGATACATCCGCTTGCGGTCGCATTGAATTTCACATCCTGTGGTGTCGGGATTGCGTCAGGCTCATTCGATCACGTTCTTTGCCAAATCCGGACCAACCACAGGCAGCCCAAGCTCAAAATGTCAGGAGTTCAGTGTAACGTGACATATGCTATATTACATAACTACGCGAAACGTGACTCCCGCCTTTCAGCATATGGAGGTATTGTGTTACAACGGTTTGATTTTGTAAAGGTTTGTATGGGAAGGCAACGGCTTTGCTGGAAAAGTCAATTATTCTTATATTTTGTGAATAGAATCTACTTACTCTGTTGCCGTGTTGTATTCTTTGTTGTTTGCCAGCTTTGCAGGCCGATCTAACGCGATTTCGGCGACTTATCGTTTTGTGGGTTTCCACTGGAAACGTTATTTGAGCCAGTATAAACACTGTACAAATGTACCAGGGTTGGTAAATGCTTGAGTGTAAACGCAGCATTAATTAGGCCTTAATTTAAAGGCTAACAGCAGCCTCACACAACACTTACTATCAGCGTTACAATTAAGCATGACACGAGTCTTGCATAATCGTCGTGTGAGCGTTAAAAAAGGTGATTTTCAGGCTCTTGTAATGTTTTTGTTAGCTCTATGTTATGCTGCTTGTACTCGTATCAATTTGGAAAACCAAAAAAGAGTGAAAAATATTAAGGCTCGTTTCTGGGCTCATGTTAGGTTGTTTCTTTTGTTGAAATAATATCGGCTTAATGTAAAACCTGTCATTCGCGATAGGGAAAAACACACGCACGCTCCTTTTCAGTGTGTTAAATGTCTGTCATCACATTTGGGCACTCGACGTAAATACACGGTCAAGCGGAAATTCTTATTTTTCATAGCGTGACCCCAAAGGGATGCACGTTCTCGGCCACGCTCTCGGCTTCCCTCTCCTTTCCAGAGGCCCAGACTAGATTGCGTAGAGCACTATGGTAATTTTTACGGGCAAGTTGATATGGCTTGATTGCAGAACATAAACCTATCTGTAAAGCTTTAAAAGTTGGACAATTATCACTTACCTTTGGATGACTTAAATTGCAGACTAAGAGTTATGTTGATTCAGAGGTTTCAAAGACATTAAAATTGGATGGAAGCAATGCAATGACTGGAGCCCTCAATATGGATAACAGACGTGTTGAAAATATAGCCCCTGCTCGGCACGGTTTTAGCGATGCTGTCAGCAGTTTACATCTACATAACTTTTATTACAATCTTAATGTTGATGATGGGTACATAGAGGCACAAAATCCGATTGATATGCAAAATCAAAAAATAACAAATTTGGCCGATCCTGCATTAGATCAAAAAGACGCCATGTCATACGATTTTTTCACCAAAAATTATATGAGAATCAACTCTCGTGGAGATGTCGACATGCTTGGTAGGCGGTTTTTCAATTTAGGAGAACCTCAATTTGAGGATCAAATATTCACCATCGCGCAGGGCAATACAAGATTCATGCGTCATGACCGTGCAACAATAGATATGAGGAATAAAAGAGTTGTTAATGTAGCCAACCCAACAGGGAACACTGACGCTGTGAATAAACAATACCTTGAAACACATACCACAAACTTGAGATTGGGAGATTATGTGAAAAGAGATGGAAGCGTTTCTATCACAGGCGATTTCGATTTTGGTGACAATAAAATAACGCAAGTCGGAAACGGTTCAAATTCGACTGATGTAGTGAATAAAGGATACATTGATACTGAACTAGCCGCCAAACCAAATGTCAATCAGGTTGTGTTACGAGATGGCACTCAAGAAATGGTCAACGATCTGAACATGTCTTTTCACAAAATAATCGATTGTGGACAACCGACTGATACTAGAGATGTGACTAACAAAGCTTATGTCGATTTCGAGGTTGGAAAAAAACCAGATATAAATCAAGTCATTTTACGAGACGGCAGTAATACATTGACTTCGAATCTAGACATGAACAATCAACGAATAATAAATCTCGGAAACGCCACACATAATCAAGATGCTATAACTTTGAAGCAAGTAAATGATGCTTTTTCAACTATAAGTACCGAAAACAATAAATATACAGACCAAAAAATAGCAGAGAGTCATATAAGCACACATACAAATAGAAAAAACGGGTTAAAATATGTTATGGATGATGGTGAATTTACTGAAGATTTTGGATTACAGGACGTAGAATTGAAAACATTTACTGACATGCCACATAAAACAAATGATAAAGCGTTTTTCATGAATGTTCAGAGATATACACAAGGTGGTGTCAGTGAGTATAAAGGAAAATTTGACTTGAATCTGTTTAAAATGTATCGAGATGATAAATCCGACAAATACACATTTTGTGTTGAAGTTTATTTTCGAAAATCTCCGTTTTATGATTATGAATTTGATTCTATAGAATTGGCCTACGAGGGTAAAAACATAAACGTCTCTGGAAGAACAGTCAAAGTGGATTCAAATTATAAATATTACAGAACGATTCTAACTGCCACACCTAATGGTACATCGCAACAAATCGAAAGAAGACTTTACATCACTATTAAAAGCAATTTTGACAATGGCAGTCCTGCTTTGTTGCCTGTTTATGTTTTGATTTATGGTATTAAAGGTGAAGCAAAAAACGACCTTGATATGACTATTTACGATTACGAAAGAGCTTATGAGGTTGCCAACAATGAATTTCAAATGCATGTACCAATCGATATGAATAACAACAAAATAACAGGTTTATCATCACCTGTCAATGACACGGATGCAGTCAATCTGTCGTACCTTTTTAACACAAATCTTGTATCTTATTTATGGGGAGAAACATCAAGAGTTTCAGTTGCTACTGAATGTATTTTTACACTCATTGGAGGGTATGTAGCAATGCCAACAGATATGTACATCGCAGCTGTAACTTTGATTACTGATAAATTATATTATCCCCTTTCAAGCAATCATAGGCTGACAATAGAAACAACAAATACATCCGTTTATAATCTCGATTTTTCTTCAAAAAGAAGCATCGCTGTAAGCATTAACAGACTTTTCTCGAATATCCAAAAATTAAAAATTACATATTCAGGCACTGCAGACTCAAGAAAATTTCATTTTATAATTGCACATAAGTCTTTTGGTCGTTAAAATAATATGGCATTATACGTTGAAAAAACAATATTAGACCATCATACTGTCTTAATGCAAAGGTATATAACGTATACGTATATACGTAATATAACGTAAATATATATGTATATCAATTTATTGCTTGAATATGTGACATACAATTTTGAAAAAACAAAGGAAAAACATCCAAACATTGACGATAAAATATTAAAATCAGCACTTGTTTACAGATACCTGCATTTTTATCATCTCGAAAGAGATATATCTATAAATAAGATTCTTGAACTCAATAATGGTGAAATAGGTCTTCTTGGACTAGGTAGTGGCTGTCTAACATGGTTACTTGAAAAGATCTTTGGTTGGATTGATATATTAAATTCACATAGTGTATTACATGATGCTTCCGGGAGGTTTTATGGCCAGCATAAGCTCGGTAGAGGTTACACT
>BLFO01002938.1:1019458-1021958 GCA_014634245.1 Montipora cactus | reverse complement strand
AAATCGCGCAATGTGCTGGCGTAGCTAACTGGTACCTAGTCTCCTACCGCGCGCGATTGTAAACAAATATGGCGGGGATTTGAATTTCGTGACGAAAATGGCTGTGTATCAGCCGAGAAGAGCAGCTATTGCCACAATTTTAGTGGCTGTAATGCAGGATGACATACGTGAAGAGTTGCTGGGCCGCCACAAACGAGGAAGGACGAAAGAGTGGATACGGAGGAGAGAAGAGAAAGGGATGTATCGATTAGTTGAGGAGTTGCGAGCGGAAGACACGGTAGCGTACAAGGAGATGATGAGGATGAATTATGAGACATTTAGCGAAATTTTGATGGCTATTGAGCCCGAGATTTCCAAAGAACAAGTAATAATTTTCTTCTTGCGGTAGCCATATTGCATTGAGCCCGCCTCGGTTACCCCCGCTGACCGAAAAACTATCATGCACTATCATCCGCTCGGTCAAACGGAAAAAACTATCATGAACTATCATGTCGAATTTGAACATGTCCAAACTGCATGATAGTTGATGATAGTGAATGATAGTTCGTGTTCAAACGTGCGTGATAGTTGAAACTATCATCAACTATCATCAACTATCATGACCGTTTGAACGGGCCTTAAGTGTCCCAAAAAATTTGCTGCCTTTTGTTCTTACAATGACGTGGACGGTGCAACTTGATTTTATTAGTATAAATGGAGATATGCCATCTGAAACATTTCGTAACTTGTCCAGAATAGGGTTTAAATATCTGGAAAGAGTGAAATTAGCGATTCCGTTGTCGAGCTCTTTGTGGCCATGTGGTTGAAAGTACTTTGGCACAAACTTCCCTGATGTTTTGAAAGCTAAATAGCTGGTTCTTTCAAATGGCAATGAAAGCCGATGCATATTGGTTCCCTGAATGAGACAATGGACATATATATCAACAGGAGGAGATGCTGATAAAATCGCAAGTTAAGCGAATGCATGTTTTGAATAACTGTGTATCAAACGGCTTTATTTACTTACTGTACATGACACGGTTTGTTTGCACAATTTGGAGTCAAGATTGCTTCATAATATTTCCAGTTGATTTAACTTAAACTCGCACTCCAGAAACTAAAATGGCATGTTTCCAGAGAGACCAATTGTACAAAAATAAAAGAAATTTTGCGAGTCCATCTTACTGTTCGTACTCCATCAAGAAACTAGACCCTCCGTGAGGGTACACTGGGTTGCCTGTGGTACTGTGTACCGTTCCAAACAATTTTTTTCAAGGTCATTAAGAAGTCATACCAGAAGAGGCCCTTTGGCCAACAGGTCCTCACACGTTCGTACGACGAAACAGATCTGTCCTTGCGTAATATGTAGCTCTAACAGTGCACGATATTGTTTTGGTGTTGTCTATCATTGTAGTGCCATGGTAGAAGTCTTGGGTAAATAGTCTGAGAAGACATGTGGTTACTAGCAAAGTACTGAACCCAGAAAGATTGAAGAAAATAAATGGGAAGTGAGAAAAATTGGCTTCTGGGTTGACATGTTGATAAACTTCTTTTCACCACAAGTTTAAGCGTGCCCGCTGAGCATCTGACAGCTTTGTAATGCCGAAGTTCACTGAAGTCAACCTCTGTTCGGCGGGGTTAGTGTTTGGATGGGAGACCAAAACAATATACCCCTCAACGAACAGAAGCATCGGACCGAAAATACTATTAACGCTAACAAATGCGAACTCAGCAAGGTACAGATCTTGTTAGCTTGCTTTATGCAAAAACAAATATTGATGCAAAAGTAAATAACTATTGATACACAGTTTTTAGAAAGAGCAGAAGGAAGTCTCTACGACGGTCGATCGAGAATAACATATTTACGACATGAAAACAACATTAATTTTGAACCGTGAATATAGAATATAAAAAGTCACGATCAGCGATAAACATTTTGGGAGATTTTTGCTACGTTCAAATAAATCGCCAAATCGAAAGTGACATGGCCGGAATTCAGCGGGCGCCGTGATTAAGTTACCGCGGCATGTTTACTCGCCAAACAGTGAAGCATCTGTGTCAAATGATGGCAAGATACCGGGTTTTTGTAAGTTTCTTTTTCTGTCAAGTGTTATAAAGTTTGACAATGAAATGAGCGAAGTCAAAACAAAGATCACAATCGCCCAACTCTTGTTTATGCAAAGTCAAAATTTACTTTCCAAGACGCGTTCGACGTTATTTATCACCAGGTAATTTCATCATTTTGGAAATGGCAGCTACTTTAATATTCATCTGCTTCACAATTTTTCACTGATTTTGGGGCTCATTTTGTTGAAACTCAAGCAAGCTTCCAACAGGCCTGTGAACCCTTCCTGCTTACAGAGCAATACTAAAAAACTTCTCCCATATCACATTTCAACCTTAAGCTCGGAAATTCAATACACAACATGATATTATAATTCACAAAGGCAGGAAATATCACATAATCCTTTTCCAGTGAAAACAAACAACATATTTGCTCTTAGAGGCGAGAACCACTTCC
>BLFO01002938.1:989458-1014458 GCA_014634245.1 Montipora cactus | reverse complement strand
GGGTATCAGGTATCATTCCAAGTATTACGTATTCAATTCGCGCTATGGGGATCTTCAAAGTCACTTCATAGCCTAGAAGACATTCATATCACGGCAGCGAGATTTATTTTTAATATAAAGGAATATACTCTAAGCACTGAAGTCCTGGCAGCGACAAAATGGAAGTCATCATCGTACATTTACAAAATGAGGATTGCCACCATATCTTGTCAGGCATTTTACAACAGAGCTCCGGCTGGGATAATCTCTCTATTTACTAAACACTCTCCGTTGAGAAATCTCAGGGATAGTCTGAAACTTTACATGCAACGCCCTAAAAGTGACTTCCTTCGATCTTTCTCTCACCGTGCGTCTATTCATTGGAATAACTTACCCATGTACTTAAAAAGTAAACCGAACGTTGTTTCTTTTAAATCTGCTCTTAAAGCAAAATCCAACATTTTAGATGAAATAACATTTAATGGCATACAGGAAATAAACAAAGACATTGTAAATTACATATATTATTATTATTATTATTATTATTATTATTATTATTATTATTATTATTATTATTATTATTATTATTATTATTATTATTTTTATCGACTCTTTCGTAAGTTCGTTAACATAACTTTTTAAATTTTTGTAAATACACATACACTTAAGAATCACCAACTTTGTTCGGAGAAAAATACCAGTGGAAAAATACCAGTCATCATAACGAGATGTAGCCTCATCTGCTCGTCCATCAAAAATCGTAAAAATAAACTGTTAGAGTAAGGTTTGCATGCATGGGTTTTTAGGAGTAAGATTTTTAGATAATTGCATGCCGCTAGAGATGTCATAATCAGTAGAGTTCATCCACAACGAGAGACGGTTTTCGTAAGCGCTACCCGTTGCAACCACTTCCGGAATTCGATGGCACGAGGAAAGAAAATTAAAAAGAAAGATAACTTCTTACAGTGTGATCTCATCATATGTCATTTCAACATATTTTTGTAGATAGTAAGTAGAGTAAGTGATTTAGGATTTAAAAAATAGGGGTCACTGATGATCCAAACGAGTAAAATCGATGCGATGTTGCAAAGCTCTTGGAAAATTTCGTTTGTCACGTGTTGAGTGACCTGTCAGGGAAAGAGTGGAACCTAACAGGATCGATCGTTGGAGGGATCAAAGGTTTTTATAAAAAAAGCTTTCTCGAGCATAGCAACGAAGTTTCAAGAAGGCGCGATCTTCATTTGGTTAGTGTTTTGTAGCAAATCTCTCCATTGCCGTCATACTCATCTTCTGGAGTGTAGTTTTTGTGAAATTTAATCGACTGCCGTTTCCTCGTAGGTCCGCACTACTCAAGTGAACGAGGAAGAAAGATGTAAAGAAAAATAACTCCCAAAAACATGCATTCATTTTGAACTTAAGTACGTAGGGTAATAAAAACATTAAAAAGAACTATCCCCATTAAATTTATGCAACGGTTCGTCCTCGAGTTTTCCAAACTTTCAACCACCACTCGACGTTTTCCAGAGCTTTTCCACCCTTCCGCTCCCTTCTCTTTAACGTTTCACTATGAACTGGAAATAAATGTGCCATTCTTTTGCCGGCCTGTATTTTTTCCTCGGCCTTTTTGTCGCCATGTTTAACTAATGCTTGAAGTAATGCGTGAGATATTAAAGTCGGGTTACATGCGCAGTAGCGTTGCGCACCAACAATTAGCGTGAACATCCTTAATTAAGGCGTGTGAGAACGCTATTACATGAAAGATAAAACTAGTGTAAGATGTGAACAAGTTTCCAGTGCACGTTCGAAGCATAATCTCCTTGGTAAGCTACATATTTTAAAACAATAGCACACACTTACAAGACCTTTCTAATAAGTCGCTTTGGTCAACAATTTCATTCGATAACAGAACAAAGATAAGCCTGCTTTACCTAACGAGACGTATCTGAAGTTTCATATAAGTTAAATTGTTTAGACAGGTGCGACAATCACTCTCTCTTTCGTCTAAACATTTTTCTGCTTGTAACTTTACAAAATAAGGGGTGGTCCACAGGGGTAGTCCATGGACCGGGTCCATAAGGGTGGTCCATGGACCTGGGGTCCATATTTTGTATACGTCCGTCACTCGGGGATCCAAATCTGTTAGCAGATTTGTACCGGTTACTGTGTGGCTTAAAAGACCTTAAAAGGTCAGATCAAACACCTGCGAGGCCCAAGGTGAAAGTGTTCTCTTGCTAACTGGCTTCTATGGTCGCTCAACACTGATAAACAAGTAAAGTTACTTTTACGCTGGCAACATGGGTTTCCATCGGGATAACTATTTCTTCACAACTGAAACAGGAGAAAGCTATTCGTCATGAGAAATAGTATACACTCCAAGGCGCATGTTCCTTAGAGATCATAATATATCACTACTTCCATTTTTTGGCTTCCACGTTATTTAATAATACCTTTTAAAACATTTTGTGATTTTCCAAAATTGGTTTTATCAATGTTAACATGCATTTTTTTTACCAAGTGAAATTAAAACTTAAGAGAATTGTGCCAATTATTGCGGGCACTCGGTGAATTCAGAGAAAAGAGTAAAAAAATGACTATCTGAAAAGCAGCTCCGCAAATATGTGCAAAGATAGACTGCCAAGAAGCAACACTCAGTAAAACCAACATGAATTCAAAGGCATCTACTGCCTGGTTCTGCAGAAATTCTGCAGTCATCATTGACCAGTGTCGCAAAAATTCTACGGCAGTTATGAGTAAGAACCACATAAATCAACTAGCAATATCAGTCACTGGTGCCGCAGAATTTCTGCGGCCATCACTGATTGGAGTCTGCAGTCATCATTAACTAGTGCCGCAAAAATTCTGCGGCACCAATGAGTAAGAACCACATAAATTCAACAGCAATAATCAGTCACTGGTGCTGCAGAATTTCTGTGGCCATCACTGAATAGAGTCTGCAGTCATCATTAGCTAGTGCCGCAAAAGTTCTGCGGCACCAATGAGTAAGAACCACATAAATTCAACAGCAATATCAGTCACTGGTGCTGCAGAATTTCTGCGGCCATTACTGAATGGGGACACAGAATTCTCTGCAGTCATTATCGACTAGTGCCACAAAAATTCAGCAGTACCAATGAGTAAGAACCACATAAATTCACCAGCAATATCAGTCACTAGTGCCCGAATTTCTGCGGCCATTACTGAATGGAAACAAAGAAATTCTGCAGTCATCATTGACTAGTGCTGCAAATATAAGATCCAACAGCTGTCTGGTACCTCAAAAATTCTAAGGGCTATTTCTTACTAACACAATGTGTAGAAATTACCCCCCCCCCCCCTTAACGATGCAACTTAAATAGATTCTTGAGTGAACTGGATTGAAGCTTTTAATTCATTTGAAAGATATAAATAACACAGTTTACAGAAATAACAGCACTAATTATTATTTTTACACAGGCAAAAGAAAAAACTCTAGAAGTCAATCTTTTCATAACATTTCCTTGCTTTGATAATCATTTTATATAAAATTAGACTTACATTGTATTTTCATTAGGTGTTTGGGAATTGTTCATGGGTTTTACAATAACAATACTAATTAACGGTTTCCTATAAATAATAATAATTAATTAAAATTGAGATTAGATGCTTATCCCTCAGGGCTCTGTCTGACAGCCACACACCTATTTTTCAGAAATGTTTTAGCTGATGGCATTAATTTGTTACCTTCAGTGAGGTGAAAACCACAGCAAACAATGCATGAGTTTTGATTTTGGAAAATCCTTGAGCCATGGCTCTACTTTTCCAAGTGAAGACTGAGCCACCCTTCCCATACATCAGCTGCTTCTTTGGCATTTAAACGTACTGGTGATACCTGGGAATGTCACATCTCAAGCACCAACTTCCAAATTTGTTAGCTATGGAGTGACAAGCTGTGCCTTTCCAGTGGGTAAAGACTGAATAATAAAAAAAAAAGAATATCTAATTCAAGATGTATTTACATTACATTAATACAGTATTGTATAGTCTTTGCAAGAGGACGAGGTGTTGTAATCTGATCATTAATTTTGTGCTAAATAACTTTACCCACCTTTACAATAATATAATAGTATCAGCTGAGGAGAGCAGTTCTTAGATTTCTGTTGTGATGCACCTATGTGTACATATTAGACCTCCTCAAAGTTGATGCGTTAATGAAATTCTTACTTTATCTCGTGAAATATAAGTAGTAAGCGTTAACTTGTTAACACAGTGACAGTATGTTGGTGGTATGATCCATGCCACCTCCATTGCTTGCCATGTATATGTAACATCTCAAAATTTTGTAGCCTAGTACTATGAAGGAAATAAACCCTCCTTTCTTGGCAATTTAAATAACCATGTTAAGACATTACTATCACACAGAAGGACCCTCCTTTAATGCAAGAAATAAAGATATCACTATTTTTCTGAGACAACCTGTCAGTGCTGTCAAATGCAAGGTTACTTCTACAGTGCAGCCTTTTGTAAGACTTTAAGTGCACCTTACTCAGATTTCCCTACCTCCACCTACTGTACTGAGAGGTCAGGATCTACCACTGCGTTCTTCAATTGTTAACATCAAAGATAACTGGTTTGCAATGCTAAAATGTATTTTCCAAAAAACATGACTTCATGTAAATCAGTTTAAGGCATCAGCCCTAGAAATAGATCTATGCAACCATAGTTAATATATGTAGGCTGGTTATGGAACTCGACAAGTTTCTTTGTTTCATGTTTTTGTTCACCTTTTTGGCCTTGACCCTGCACAAAACCCGACAAAAACACGCTTTTTTCGGCAGGATAACCAATCAAAAGCTTCGACTAATTTATTCGAAATTAACTTGTGAACCAAAAACAAAAGATTGTGCAGGGTCATGGTCGGTTCAACATCTAATTGCGACTGTATTGTTCCTACTTTTGAAATCCCCAGGGTTTCATAACCAGTCCCTAGATTAACTATGATGCAACTTACCAATATTTTTATATCATCTAACATCTGATGCTCGATTTAGGATTCCTCTAAAACAAGGACAGTTTCATGTCTACTTGAATACTTCAGAAGATGTAGTAAAGCAGTACCAACCCTTCTTCAAAGAGATTTATGCATCAGTTTTTGGCCAAAGGGTAACGCTGCCTGAAAAGCTGAGGCCACATAAAGTGGTACTCTGTATTACACTATCATTTTGTGGTTGGCTGAGCATCTGCACCCAGGTTATTCAGGCCTTTGGGCAATTCAAGGACACTGAATATAGCTTCTTGCATCTTTTTGAAGAGCTCATTCCCCTGAGCTTCCTTCACTGCCCAGTTAGAGGGAGAGGAGGGGTAGTCACTAAAACGTGGAACGGCCTAAAACCATGCACCTACAAACACTACAACCACATCAAAAATATCTACAACCACCTACAACCACCTCAAAAACATCTACAACCACTCACAAAGAATCGAATACCATCTTAAACAAGCCATAATTGTATAAACTAAGCAAGACGACGATATGTGGTTACCATTTAGCCAAATAAATCCGGATGGCATGATCGTGGCATAAAGGTAAGCGATTTTCCGAGTTTGTTAAAAACCAACCGGATGAGAATGGCGCCTTACTCTACATTCCATCCTGTAAACCGCGCTAAAATCGTGAGAAAGGGCCTGGAAACGAAACAATCCTCACGAATTTCCCTAATTCCGGGAAATGCCGGCACTCTATTTCCCGGAATTTGGGAAATTCGTGAGGATCGTTCCGTTTCCAGGCCTTTTTTCACGATTTTAGCACCCTTTACAGGATGGAATTCAGAGTAAAGTGCTATTCACATCCAGTTGGCTTTTAACAAATTTGGAAAATCGCTTACCTTTATGCCACGACAGGAGCCCCTTGACTAGGAGCCTACAGCTCCAATACTAGGTCTATGTAACGGCATTTTCACAGATCAAGCTATTTTTAGACGAGTTCTCAAATACGATTTGGCTTGCACGAGTGCCAATCCTCATTTCCATGTGGATTAATTTCTCATGCAAGACTTGTGATTGGCTGGAAAGGTCCGGTTTTGCGGGAAAATCAAACTATAAATAACTTGGTCTGTAAAAACGCCGCTTCATAGATGCAATGAAGTTGTAAGCTCCTAGTCATGGGCTCCTGGCCACGATCATGCCTTTCGGATTTTTTTGGTTAAATGGCAACCACATATTGTCGTCTTGCTTATTTTATACAATTATACAATTATGGCTTGTTTAAGATGGTATTCGATTCTTTGTGAGTGGTTGTAGATGTTTTTGAGGTGGCTGTAGATATTTTTGAGGTGGTTGTCGGTGGTTGTAGATGGTTGTAATTTTTTTTTGAAGTGGTTGTAGGCGGTTGTAGATGGTTGTAGATGGTTGTAGGTGGTTGTAAGTAGTTGTAGGTGGTTTTAGGTGGTTGTAGGTCGTTCCATGTTTTAGTGACTACGGAGAGGAGGACAGTTTGAACAGTTAATGTCATCAATGAAGCGTCTAGAAATCATTTTTGTGGCTTATGGACTGTCATCACTACAACAAGGAATCTCTCTCATGGATCAGTGATGTACAATACTAACAGGCAAACTTCCCTCCTGATTACTACACTGCAAAGTTTGCTCTGTGTTCCGAGCTAAATGAGAAAAAGGTGGAGATATTTCCTTCAATGTTGAGATCCAAAATACGAAAGAAAGACACAGGAGATAAAATTAAGGAAACAGCGTGAATGATTGCAAGATCAAATTTTGAGGAAGATGCGTTTGAGACGAGCTTTGTTCCACAGTATGTACGGGGATACAGTGATCAAGACTTACATTTCATTTCAGGTCAACTAGTCAAGGTACCTCCTTGTAAACAAATATGACTTTTTTTACCAGTGTTGCTTTCAATATATAATCTCTCCTACCAAACATCTCCAGTACAACGCGTCACTGAAAGGGAATTTGAATGGCGTATTTTAGCGTCTTTTCCATAAACACCCTCTTTGATCTCTGGCTATATTTATATGGGTTATAAACACGCAAAAAAAAAGCTAGGCCAATATCCAGCCATCTTGACCGAACAAGCTTGGTCAATAAAGGATTTATTATATGACTTAAAACACCAAAAATTGACCTTGCGGGACCAAGCGAGAAATCCCGAGCGGGCAAGATAGCTCCACCTTGCCCAATCGGGTAGCCAATCGCAGCGTGCGATTTGGTTCATCTTGCCCGCTCACGGAGTTGGTCATATAATAAAAGGTAATCTTACCTGTAATACGGCCAAGAATCATTCCAGTATATCCGGCAATTTGAGCACCAAGACTAAATTCAATAAAGTAGAATTTGTCTGCCAAAACTCTGGAACCACCGTTGTACTCAGTTATGAGCTTTATCAGTTCCGCAGCTTGTGCCCCAACTAATCGAGTGTTTCCAGAGGACTGCTCATAGAGAGATTTAGAACCACCGGACCAATCTATCACTATAACATTGCAATCCTCTCGCTCTAGAAGTGCATCTTTTAGTCTGTACCCCGTTATGCCCAGGTCTATCCTCTATTTGAGAAATCCAAAATATTTATAGTTTAAAGTTTATGAAAGAAAATTCAACCACCATCGATACTTAAAAAGTACATGTACCTCATTCGACAGTAAGTTCGAGGAGACACTTGACGAACTTGTCAGCATTTTCAAAAACACTGCAGACAATCACTGATGTTTCAAACCAAAAACAGTTTTCATACGTAGAAAGCTAATCGTTTGAATGAAGTCCAACATTATTCCTTTAGAAGGACTGAATGAAGAAACGGTCTAGAAAGGAGGCCAATTCGCAAAGTTACATGCATATATCTCTTGGACAATTTAGTGTCAAAACACGGTGCAAGAGCAACGTGAAGATGGCGCCGGTATATAGTGACAACGTGTGCCCTCGTTCAACCTCCTTATGTGACGAAATAACTCAAAATGTGAGAGATTATTTTGTCTTGAAATTTGGTAAAGGACGTTTTGTCTAGCTCTTAAACCTGAAAGTACAGACCTGCGATTATAGCTTATTGAGGATTTCATGCACATTGCAATTGCCTAAATCTTAAATTGTCATTCGACATACCTGTCCAGCCATGGCAGATAAGAAGTAATCAATTAAAAACGAGTGCGAGTGTTTGACCGGGGTTTCCAGACACCGAGAAACAGATGAAAGCACAACGCCGTAGGCCGAGTGCTTTTTTTGTTTCGACGGTGTCTGGAGACCCTGGTCAAACACGACGCACGAGTTTTACATATGGTTTCTAAACTTATTCACATTTCTTTTAGTAATCTGGGGGTATTGTTTCAGTGCTCTAATTTCCCATGAGATTATTTATTTTAAAAATAATCAGAATGTGGGAAATTTGTTGATGTTCGTTGTAAGTCATGGGGGAATGAGGATGACGGAGTCTTTCACAGTGAATACCGAAAGCCACTTTCGTTCTCCAAAAAGTTGGGAAGAAGAATCAAAGCTGTTGCAAGGGAGTATTCCCAGACTTACAAAACAAAATGGACGATAAAAAGTAAGACAGAGGACAGTATTTATAAGCTACTGTAGGTTCAATGCAAGATACTATTTTTGTGGAAAACTTAATTTATTAGAATATAGATCGATCTTTTAAAATCGTCCTGTATTTTCTTGAAGATGTAAGAATTTTTCTCAACGAAAAGTGAAGCTGATTAATTCTGATGATTAATGTTGTTCTGTTCAATTTTTGTTTTGATGCATAAATCTTCATGTCCAATGAGAAAACAGATGAAAACCACGCGTGGTTTTGATATGTGATCCAAAACACGTATGGTTTTCATCTGTGTTTTTATTGGGTATCAACTCATGCACGTGACGAATATAGCCATTTTTTATTGGCTCTCAAATGTATGAATTATTAATGAGTTTTAGAATGGTTCTTCTCGAAATGTTAAAATTTGATGTTTCCACACTTCCTATGTCCATATCGTCTATAGCTACCAACTGAGCGTACTCTCTGTTTGATCTTGTGAATAGGAGAAATATTGTGTTGATGGTATCTGGATCTTGCGGAAGCCACATCATCATATTTGAAAATGGCGGATTGTGGCGGAAACATCCGTACTTTTTATAGCAGACTTTTCTTTTGCGTAGGAAGCTATATTAAGAAAGAAGGCATCAACTTAAAAATGATTGCGAATTTAATTTCATGAAGGCGGATTATCAAACAAGAAAAATAATAACCACATATTTTCAGGCCCAGATTACACCTGATTACCGATGTTTTCATTCCCTTCTACAATCTTAGACAAAACTGTTGGGAAGGTTAGCACTTTTGAAGTCTTCATTGCTTCTCTCCCCTCCCCCCTCTTTCAATGTTGTACAAAACTGAATGGTTTCAGTGGGAAATTGTTGACTTAGCTTCCAACATTGAATAGGGGAGAGGGGGGCTATGTAAGAGAAAGTGAAACTATTTCTTTTGAGCATTGACGGAAGCAGGTTGAAATGCAGCTCTGGTGTGGTTCATTTACATAACCTTCCCAACTACTTTTGTCTATGATTGTCTGAAAATTCTGGGTGTGGTCTTAAATTGGAAAGACGACCTTTTTCTTAGCGTTTACAGTGCCTTTGAAAAACACACACAATTAGTGCTCGCTTTAACATTTAACTGCTTTTTGTGCCATGTTATCATGATTTTTAGGCGTTTATCTGGTTAAAAATAAGGCAAGTTTTCAACTTTCGTACATGTGTTAGGACGTCATCAGTGTTGCATTAATGTCTCAATGGTATTAAATTGTAGAGCAAATAACATGATGAAAATTCCTTCGTAAATGAACAGAAAGGGGAGAAGGCTGAATGATAGTTAATTAAAGCCAAAAAGCTGGTCTTGAAAGGTCAAACGAGTTCACGGACTAAACTCTTACAATGGCTGACGTCAGTTGCACTTTGCCACGTTGAGAGCAGCGCCTTTAAAAACGTCATGTGCATTTCAAACAGAGTGACATTAAATAAGTAAATTAACAGTGATTACTTTTTTTGCACCAGTAGCGTGAGTAGGATCGCCTGTCAATCATTGGCCTATTTTAGGAACATTAAACATGTATGTGAACATTACTCCATGGCATTACTCCATAAGAAAATGCGAAATATATGCCCAATGAATGTGATATTTTGCAACAATAACGTAGTTATATGTAAAGCATACTGGAATACGTACAATGTATTTCTGATTATGGACAAAAGTTATTGTATCCACTTATTTTCAACATTACTCCATTGAAACCATGTATACACAAAGGGTAATTAGATACGTTATTTCAGTTTAAGCTCTCTTTATGGAGTAATGTTGCAATTTACCTAAAATAAAGCTGAAATGACCATGAAAAGTCCTACTACTATTTTCTTTGAAACCCTTTACACTCCAGTTTCAATAATTTATCTGTAGCTGTGCTGTAAAGGCATTATTTTAGGCTTCGAAAATGGAGTAATGTTGGGAGTGATGTCGGGAGTAATGTAACTGCTCTCGCACTGCTCGCACCATTTCTTGCTAAATCAATTGAAATAAAACAGTTTTTGGCATTCTTCCAACGTCCTCCAAAAAAGAAAGCTATCTTATAACGAATATGAAACATCAAATAACAAAAATGTATTTAGTATGGCATTCTTAGTAAACACTTCCCTAACAGAACGGATTTTGGAGTAACGTTGTGAAAGGTCACGCAAGTCTGAAATCCAAATCATAAAACGATGATTTTAACGAAATTTCAGTATTGCGAGATTTTATTTATGCATTGGAAAGTACATTATAAGAACATGTCCAGAATACGAAATGGGAGCCACATGTCAAATACTACGAGAGTTATAAGCGTTCAAAGCAGATTTCCTACTCTCATACAATCTTAGACAAAACTGTTGGGAAGGTTAGCACTTTTGAAGTCTTCATTGCTTCTCTCCCCTCCCCCCTCCTTCAATGTTGTGCAAAACTGAGAGGGGGGCTATGTAAGAGAAAGTGAAACTATTTCTTTTGAGCATTGACGGAAGCAGGTTGAAATGCAGCTCTGATGTGGTTCATTTACATAACCTTCCCAACTACTTTTGTCTATGATTGTAGCTCCAACTCTCTCCCTCCCCTCGTTTTCTTTTTCATTTGTTTAGTGTTAAAGTTAATGGAACCTTAACTCCGGCAATAGACATCTTTAGCTTGTACGTTTTCCCATTTTAGACCTCGTGATGTTACTCCAGAGAACAGTTTCTTTCAAATGTCGTGTTATGCATGTGCTTATGTACAAATAACTTATGAAGAAACAAAAGGAAAATTTCCTTGAGAAGGTCACGTGAGATCAACTTGTTCAAGTTGCACCTTTCGTGAGGAAATGGGCGGCGGCGAATGGACCTTTAGCCTTTTTTACCCACCGTCACATTTAAATACTTCATCGTTCGTCGTAGAACTTTGGTGGTTAAACTTATGTGATCAGTCATGAATATTGGAGAAACCAGGTCAGCTACAGAAAGGAAGCTTACCAGGCAAGACGAGGTTGATGCTACACACACCCTTCTAGATTCCCGACACTGCAAGGTGTAACTCGATTGCAATGCTCAAACTCTCAAAATGCCAATTCCGATTGAGCGAAAAAAGAAAGGAAAGCCACACTTACCTAACGAGTGTTGGTGACTCTAGAAGAACACGGACTGAATGAGACTTCTACTTCAGTTAGCTTTTATGTAATAGAAATCAAAACGAGGCTGGTTTGTCGTTGCAATGCATTATGGTTGGCTAAGCCTTAAATTATTGGAATGTGGGCATTGCATATTTGCATGGTCATCAATTATAACACCGTACATTTTCGAAGACAACACATATCATCAGTGACACAATTTATCTTTTGGAATAGCAATTTATTAGCAGACCATTTTTTTACCCTTTGAATTCTGCAAAAAGCTGAATTACTTGGTGTGATTATACAAATAGAAATAGAACTAAATACTTAATTGACCACTCCCCATAGGGGCTTTTCGGGACGAATGAAACAAAGGACGGAAGAGAACAACATTAACTGTTAAGAATCCCAACTGGCCGGAGGTAAACCAGTTGGCTATTATCTTTTTTTTGTTTGTTCAATTTTGCGTGAAATTTCGTTTGTTTTGTGGACTCTACTTAACACAACCTCCAAAAATGTTTGTGTCGTTGTTTCAATTGTTATTGCCATACACCTTATTCCAAAATGGCCGCTGATTTATGCGCGTACAAATTGGCCCTTGTTGCCTCGTTCAAGATAAAATATTCTTTTGAATTTTAAGCTTAAGAACGAGGCATCAAGGGCTAATTTGAATAAAAACAAAAGAATATTTAAATGGCGGTCATTTTGGAATAAGGTGTGTTGCATTGCTCATTATCACTGGATAAGTGGTATCGACGCTTCTTTCTTCTTTTCTAGGTGGAACCATTCAAATGGTAAGGAGCATTCTCCGAGATTATTGAATTGGAACAATATTTGTTTGATGTAATACACAGAATGATAATTAGATGACCCAAAATGCTCTTGTATCCAAAACTAATTGCCTTTAATAGCCCATTTCCGAGTTGCTGCGTGCCTCAGTTTCAAAGCGAGTCCTGGTGCACAACCATTAAAATGGAAATGAGTTGCGTATTCTTATGCAAATCAAACTCATTTCCTTTTCAATCGTTGAGCACCAAGACTCACCAGCAACTCAGAAACGGACTATTGCCAATGGCATTTGAATAGCAGATGACGCCAATACTCTTACTTGCTTTGAGAATCTATTGTTTCGAATGGCCTCAGTCTGGTACTGTTTCAGATTCCAAGGATTACTTGCAATGATAAACAATTGGGAAAAGCGCAGCAAAAACGGTGTCAACTCCTCGAGGCCAGATCATGCATGGTTCTGATGATCGAAGGCAACGACTACCAATTTCAACCGTGTTGATGTGTCTTCCGTATGCTCCTGATACCATCAACTCAATCTGTTGTTCACAAGGTCAATAACTTGAAAGGCTACGTCTAATTGGCTAGTGATGTGGACAATGAAAGCGTGGAGTTTTCAAAGTTTTCTGTAATGTTTTCAGTTAAACATTACGGCGGACGGACGTGTATCTAGGAGATCTGCAGCCGAAAACTGCGAGCAGGATGAAACTTTCCCTGGGCAAGATACTCCTGATCCGGCAACATATGTCTCTTCTCTCAAGACGGTGACGAATTAAAAGCGGAACTGAATAAGCGTGGACTCAAAAGAAGTGGAAATAAAAGCGTATTAATTGATCATCGACTTCGAGCCGCCATTTAATCTCAAGACCGTGATGGTGAGGAGCCGATTGACACTAGATTGAGAGCAGCCAATTGAACGTTGAATAGTTGAAGATCTATCTTCCTTTATTGAGGCTAAAGTCAAAGAAGTTTGCCGCCTTAAAATTGACAGAGAAACTTAAAACCGAAGCGAGTGAGTCTTATGCAAATGAGCTGGTCATATCGCTATAGAATGAGAACAAAGATCTTCAATAGAAATTGCAGGAGTTGGAGTCCCGCCATATCATTTTGAAACAGAAAGCTAATTCGCAGCCATCCTCCATCTCTCCCTCCCTCTCTCTCTTGAACGCCGATCCACTGTAAACCTCTTGATTACTTGTCCCTGTTCTTCATCACTGAGCTAACGTATCAAGTTGCGAATTCACACCTTGAAAATGATATTTATTTTGAATTCTGGCTGACTATTTACATAACAATGAAAGGTAATTACATACACGGGGAGCGCCGAGCACCTACAATCGAACTTACACACGTAGGTTACCGTTCAGAGATCCCTGTTGTAGTAGTAGTGGCATCCTCAACCTATCCGTTTGATAATGCTAACCGGAACCCTTATTAACTTACTTACATGAAGTATTCGGCCATCACAACAATTATTGAAAGCTAACCTTTTTAAAATGGGTGCTTAGACTTAAAAACTGTTGACCAACACTGTTTAAAGTGGATGTTTAGGCTTAGCACTAATTGCGACGCTGCTTACGACCAATAGTACTCACTTGAAATAGTATTTTTGGGGGTAGTCCGTTTGGGTAGTCCGTCGAGGTAGTACATGGATCGGGGGTCAGTGTTTTCGGGTTACCCATCCAGAGCGGTGCATAGAGTGGTGCAATTACTTTCGTCTTCCGTGTCAAAACCTGTGTGGAAACGCAGTCAGTTGGCAAAGACAAAGTGGATCTGTTTCGCAATGCTCAAGAAAAAACTGCAATGGATAACCTTCAATCCGCCAGAACACATAACTTTCTGACAGTAAACTTTCCTTGAAAAAATATTAGCCCTAGCTACCTGTGGCCGGAAAGTTTATAATTGCCTATACAAGACAAGGGTTAACATCATCTCACAGTTAACCATCGCCTAGACTTCGTTGACCCAGACAAAGGAGTCCACAGCAGGGCATTGAAAAGACATCACACGGAAAAAAAGTAGTTTGTCTTTCTGGGGACTCTATTATTCAACACGACCGGGGTTGGGAGCTATCGACAGATGATAGACATGTGGCAGTCAAGTCCTTCTCGGGTGCTCGAATTGCAGATATGGAGGATTACTTAAAGTTCTTGCTTAGAAGGGAACCAGATGAAATCATCCTCCATATTGGAACTAATAACATCCGTGATGAAAGTCCGCGTAGTGTGGCTGAGGGTATTGTCAACATGGTAACTCTTGCAATTTCGCCACTGCTGCACAGGTCAGATAACCTCAAGGAATCAAGGAGGCCAATAAGATCTTAAAGTCGTTTTAACTTGCTTAAATCGTAGGGGTGTCCACCTTAACCGCAAAAGGTCCATACTTCTGTCAAATCGCTATGCTGATTTTCTTAAATCTAATTGAACATTTTGACCATTGCTGTTTCTAGTATATATCAATGATTTTACTCAAGCTTCTGTTTTTTTCTCGATGCGGATGATACTTCTCTAACAGCTTCAGACAAAAATATAAATGACCTATTGCTTCGAACTAATTCTGAATTACTAACTATTTATGACTGTCTGTGTGCAAATAAGTTAACTCTAAATTTAAAGATAACAAAATATCTCATCTTCCAACCTCGTCAGAAAGTAACCTATAACCTACTTCTTCCTTTAACACTAGCTGGTCACCTCCAGCAAGTTTCAAGTTTGAAGTACTTAGGTATTTAGATTGATCAGGGGCACCCAACGTCAGTTTTCGGAAAATATCTGTTCGGAAGACGATTTGAGATCTAGAATTTTCGAACATCTAAAAAATGGTATAACTACGCATTTGCAACAGATTTTTACGCTACAAAGGCCACCTATAATTTTCGGGAGCCTTTTTTCTGGCTGAAATTTTCGAAAAGGTACGTTTTGATCCCTGTAATTTTCGGATCACTAGACTTTCGGCTAGGAAATCCGTACAGATGCAAAATATTTATGGGATAAAAATATGCCTATGTCTACCGTTCAAATACTAAAATACGTTTAACAATGCTACGTTTAAGTGGTTTTGAACTATATTCTCGTTGGGTGCCCCTGATTGATGACCATTTATGTTGGCATGATCATATATATCATTTAGATATATAGACATGAAGATATGTGTCTAAGGCAATTTAGAATCTTCAGTTCCAGTTTTGAGCTCACCAGAAATGTATTGGTGCAAGAATTATTATCTCCTTCGACTTGTGGTCTTGAATGGCAGAGGAGCAAAATTTGCATCGTGTACAATAAGGCCTCATTAGCTGCACCCAGCGCATTGTTCATCGGGTCATGGATCGCGAATCATTGTGAAAGAGTAATCAGTATCGATCTACGCAAAGGCACACCTCGACTTGTATTCTTGAGACGCTCTGGTGTCAAGAGACAGAGACGTCCGTGCATTTACTATTTTAACACCACTGCTACATTCTGTCCACTGCTGCAAGGCGATTTAGTGTTTAAGCTAAACCCAGGACCTGCGCACACTTCATCACGCCTCAATGGTCTGAAACAAAAGATCGAACGCCTTAGATCGATGCGAAACACTGGAACCTAATAACACCGGATAGTGTTTGTTTGTATCCCAGTGATCAACAGTTGACCTTGTGTACTCTAAATGCGAAGTCGTTGAATAATAAATCAGCTGCTTTTTTGGACTTAGTGTGTTATCTAAGAGCGGATTTGTTCACCATATGTGAGACCTGGCTTAAAGATCATCACTCTGCGGTTTTGAGCGAACTTACTCCCCCCGGAAACAGAACACTTATACATTGTCCGCGACCAGGCCGCAGGGGTGGCGGCACTGCATTGTTAGTCAAAGAGGGGATCAATGTCAGCAATGTTTATTCTGATGAGAAAACGTCGTTTGAGGTTTCTGAGTGGCTGGTCAGTTTTGGTCCTACTCGTGTGCGCACTGTTGTTGTGTACAGACCGCCGTATTCAGAAGACCATCCAATAACTTCTAGCGTCTTCTTTCACGAGTTTGCTGAATACCTCGAATCTGTCGTGATGTCCAGCGATAAGTTACTGATAACTGGTGATTTCAATTTCCATATGGATGTACCTACAGATCCTAATAAATATACACTTCAGAGATCTTCTAGACGCGATGGGTCTTGTCCAACATGTGAAGCAACCTACCCATATACATGGCCACACCCTGGATCTCATTATTACACGTCAATCTGATGACTTTGCTGCTGAAGAGCCACTTTCTGAGAGATTTATCTCCGATCATGCTGCCGTGATATGCAGCTTAAGGACACGTAGACCAGTCGTAGAACTGAAGCACGCTGAATATAGGAAGCTGAAGTCTATTGATTCTGAACTATTCGCCGAGGACATTCGCAATTCTGATGTGTATATAGATCCCCCTGCCGACTTGGACAAACTAGTTAATTGCTACAACACGACGCTGTCATCACTCCTAAACAAGCATGCCCCGATACAGTCACGGAAAATAAGAAATAGGTCCAGGCCGCCTTGGTTTGATGATGAGATTATGCAGGCAAGGCGTGACAGGCGGAAAGCTGAGAAACGGTGGAGGAGAACTGGACTGGCCTCAGACCTTCTAGCGTTCAAATCTAAGAGAAATTATGTAATATATATTATGAACAATGCGAGAAGAACATATTATAGCCAATTTATTGAAGAAAACAGCTCAAATCAGTCTAAGCTATATCGGGAGAGCAAGCGTCTATTGAATATTCAGGCTAATAAAACTCTCCCGCCTCACACGGATGCTGTTAACCTCGCCAATGATATGGGGGACTACTTTGTTCGTAAGATTACTGCAATAAGATCCAAGCTGATGGCCAGCACTCAGACCCCTCCCAGTGCTGTCCAAGAATCTGATTCTACTACCGTCTTGGAAAGGACTACGGACCCTTCTTTTTCTAAATTCGCGTCACTCACTGAAGAGGATGTAAAGAAATTAGCACTAGCCTGTAAGAAATCGTGTGACCTTGATCCACTTCCATCTTCTATACTGTCTATACATCTGGACCATCTACTCCCTGTCATCACAAAGATGATTAATTTATCACTAAAGACTGGTCGGTTCGCTGATGAGTGGAAAAATGCCTTGGTGCATCCATTGCTTAAGAAACCTGGACTAGAACTGGTAAACAAGAACTTCCGCCCAATAAGCAACCTACAGTTTATTTCTAAGCTTACTGAGAAAGCAGTTACTTTCCAGTTGCAGACCCACATGTTGGAAAATGGCTTGTTCCCGGAAATGCAGAGTGCGTATCGTGAGCATCACTCTACTGAGACAGCGTCTGAAAGTCAAGAATGATATTCTTATGAATATCGATACGGGTCATGTGACATTCCTAGTTCTTTTGGACCTTAGCGCCGCCTTTGACACCGTGGACCATGATATTCTTATTCATAGACTTCAGTCACGGCTCGGCCTACGTGGGTCAGCTCTTCAATGGTTTCTATCCTATTTGAAAGGTCGATCGCAACAAGTTACAATTAATGGTGCTCTTTCCAAAAAGTTTGGCCTAGAATGTGAGGTGCCTCAGGGTTCATGCCTTGGTCCCCTACTTTTTACTATCTATGCTAGCAAACTTTTCAGTATAATTAAATCTCACCTGCCGTCTGCACATTCGTATGCAGACGATACTCAATTATACTTGTCATTTCCCCCATTAGAGGATACGTGTGAAGCTGAGGCGCTAGTTGTTATGGAGAACTGCATCGCAGATGTTCGTTCATGGATGATTAATGATAAGTTGATGTTAAACGATGATAAGACTGAATTTCTGGTGATCGGAACGAGAAAGCAGCTATCGAAAGTGTCTGTCAGTAGTATTAGGGTTGGCGATGTTGATGTAATCCCCGTACACTCGGCAAAAAATCTGGGTTCCTGGTTCGACTCGCACATGGATATGGCAACACATATAACAAAGACCTGTGGTAGTGCATTCTTCTATCTGTATAATATTCGACACATATGAAAATACCTCACTAGTGAAGGTACTGAGAAACTGATTCATGCATTTATAACCAGTAGGTTAGACTATTGCAACAGTCTCCTCTATGGAGTTCCTGACCATCATATACAAAAACTCCAACGTGTCATGAACGCTAGTGCGCGATTGATCTTCTGCGCGCCTAAACACTGTCATATTACGCTGCTCCTTCAGCAACTTCACTGGTTGCCTATCCGACTACGTATCGAATTCAAAATCCTTTTGATCACCTACAAAGTACTCCAGGGCTCAGCACCTAAATATCTAATTGATTTAATTTCCGTCTTACCGCCCTCCCGTTTCGACTTACGACGAAATAACAAGGGAATTCTCCTGAGCACCCCAAAGCGTTTTACAAAAGTCACCATGGGGGATCGATCCTTCATGGCGGCAGCGCCACGGTTTTGGAATAGTCTTCCCATAGACATTAGATCTGCTAGCACCACAAGTGATTTTAAACAGAAGCTTAAGACATTTTTATTCAGCAAGGCATTTTGTTAGTATAGTTATTTTTATATTTACATTTTTACAGTTTTTTAGGAAATTACTTTTTAATTGTAAATAGTGTAGTTTTCGTCTTTTTGATTCCATAGTAATTGTAAGTAGGTTTTATTTTTTAATTTCTTTTAAATTTAATGTAATGCTTGTAATGCGCATTTGATTATTCTTATAGAAAATGCGCAATATAAATATTAAATATTATTATTATTATTATTATTATTATTATTATTATTATTATTATTATTATCTGTGATAAAGTTAGTACCGAGAGCATTAACATCATCGTCAAGATCAAGGGTTATCTGGATAATCAATGTCTAACTAGCATCTTTTATTATCTTATCTACCCTTATTTACTTTATGGATGCATTCTGTGAGGTAATATTTATGAAACTCCTTTGTCGCAGCTTGTAAGACCACAAAACGAAGCAATTAGAATCATGAATGATATTCCCTCACAAGATCATATCACTCCATATTATGTAAACCTTGGTTTATTAAAATTTCATGACATTTTTAAAATGTATACATATTGATTTTTGTGTCATCTGTGATGATAAACCTTGTAATTTTTCGACATC
This sequence comes from Montipora cactus, assembly GCA_014634245.1. Taxonomy (NCBI): domain Eukaryota; kingdom Metazoa; phylum Cnidaria; class Anthozoa; order Scleractinia; family Acroporidae; genus Montipora; species Montipora cactus. Next base: position 994,975 of record BLFO01002938.1, on the reverse strand, counting down.
CCTCGTCTCTGAGCAGCATGATTATTCCACTCGTAGTGCATCTTCTCAACATCCCTTTCTTCCCCATTCAAGAACAAATATAAGGAAATTCTGTCCCACTGTCATTGGTAAATATTTTTGGAATGACCTTTCCCTTTCTATTCGTACTATATCTAGCAAAATCGTCTTCAAAAAAGGAATTTTTAAATCTTATTTTGCTCAAATTAATTTCCTTGCTTGTTGTTGTGGTATATTTTGTGTGTTTGTACGTGTGTTTATGTGTTTTTGTTGTTATCTTTTTTATCGGGGTGCCATTTGTGTATGCATGTACATCTGTTTATGTGATTGTCAGTACAACTCTTTTTGATATATCTATAGAGCTATAATTTTTAACTGAGTTACTCTGGGCACCAATTAGTTTGCACTATATCTTGCCCTTCTCCTCTCAAAATCATTATTTTTTGCCTTGTAATTAGTATATTACAGCTTTCTGTAACTACTTTTGATTGAAGTGACTAAAATAATAATAATAATTGGTAGTGAGCCTGCTATCCCATTTCTCCCCGGTCAATCTGTACATCTGAACCAGACCTAACTTTCAATTTACCCAAAGTAAAGGGCTTCAAAAAAGCAATTGTCAATATTGTCAGTTTGCCTTAATACCTGGACGAGCTTCGTTTAAGAACCCAGACGTTCGATGTACTAGCCTTGACGACACCTTTACTGATTCTGCAGTGTCAATAGAAGGGGTTTTACACTTGTTAGGGATGACCGATGCAGAAGTGGTGGTGGTATCGCCATGTACATTCGTAATGTCATTGATTATAAAATCAGATCTGACCTTTCTGATCCAGAGCTTGAGTTTTTGTGAATTGAGATTCCAAAACCTAAGCCCAAGCCATTTCTTCTCTCAAACTGGTATAGAACTCCGAATTCCCCAATTCAGCTACTGTACTGATTTGATGACCTCGTGGTCCTTCTGGGAAAGATTGGAGCGAAAAATATTGAGTCAAATATACTAGGCGATATAAACTTTGACATGATGGCAATTACCCCAGCAAATGAACCTAGACATGTTATTGAACTTTGTGAATCGTATCAATATGCTCAACTGATCAAGGCGCCCTCACGCGTCCTATCAAATTCCAAATCGCTTATCGACTTATTTCTGACCAATGAGCCAGACAAATTTGTTACGTCAGGCGCGTCTCATATTGGTTGCAGTGATCACTGTTTAATCTATGTCTCGAGAAAACTAATATGTCCTCGGTCGTTCCCGCGAATCATAGACGATAGAAAAAATGTGTGCCCGATAAATTATGAATGAAATGGCGCTTAGTTTATGATATGGACGTGATAGAGCAAAGAGATAATCCCACAAGAGCATGGGAGTTGTGGAAACAATCATTTTAGCAGTAGCTAGCCAACCTTCATGCACTAGTTAAGAAAAGGAGAGTTAGCCACTCCAAGGCTCCCTGGCTCACCCCTGAAATGAAACGATTGATGTGGGAAAGAGATAGAATAACGCAACTCCTTACTATCATTTTTACTTCGAGGATAACGTTGGCAAAGCAAAAGCAACTTGGAATGGAATTAATATACGATTATCGCGAAAGAAAAACTTTGCTCAGCCGTCAAAATTGATTATTGGTGACACGGAGATAACTGACCCTCATGAGTTAAGCAACGCATTCAACAGGCATTTTACCGATATAGGCTCTAACTTAGCGTCTAACATAAATGCCCCTCGAGTCAGTTTTCGTGATTTTGTTGAATCTTGTGATAGCACCTTCGAGCTTGAATTACTTACTATTGACGGACTGCGCAAACTTGAGAACGATATCCCTGTGGCCAGGGCTGATGGCATCAAAATGGTATTCCAACTTGCCTCCTTAAGTTATCGTCTACATTTATTGCGTCTTCCCTGACACATATTTTCAATTTAGTTGTTTCCACTGGTATCATTCCCAAAGCCTGGAAGAGTACTAGAGTAACTCCAATTTGAGTTTACTTGCCCTCTTCAATTCGATAATACGTTAGAAAGCCCCCGTTCGTCTTCGTGTAATTTAACCTCACGTATGCAGTGCGAGAGGTCAACGTCGAAAATAGACTGTATTTATGTGTTAGTATTGATTTAACAGCAAGCTGAATAGTCCCGGACTACAAATTTTTCCATCTGCGACAAGATTTGTTTGTTTGTTGTTGTTGTTTTTTTTTCTTCACTATAATCCTTGAGCGTATTATTGTCAGACACCTACCGGTAATTAAGTTTTCCCTCAAACTGGGATCAGGAAAATGAAACTACCCAAAAAATTAATAACTGCCTGGTTGCTTTCGTCAGGAGCGATTCAATTAATCACCTGAGTATAAAACAAGAAATCATTTTAACCTAATAGACGAGTTCACGCTCTTGATTGCATCATGGGTAATCAGGGCAACATGGCGGGAAATTCAAAGGTTTGTATGGAAATTCAAAGCAAAATATCCTGTACGTGACTCTATTTTATAGACTTTCGCCTTCATAAACCAAACAAATAAGTTCATGTTCACAACTGAGATGAACTAGACTTGGTAGCCGTTCTTTGGAATTCCTAAATATTGCTTTTTTTTGTCTCCATCCATTCTCTGTAATTTTGTGCCTTTGGAATTGCAGGAAATGTATGGCAGGTAAATAATTTCTACAATAGCCATTCTCTCAAAATTTATTCTGCCGCACCTTTGAGCGCATATCTTCTGGTTTGGAAAATGAAAAACCTAAAATTGCACGTCATGAGTACTTTCCATCGTTGAACTTCCTTACAAACCTTTGAATTTCTCGTGATCTTGCCCTGATTACCCATAATGCACTCAACAACGTGAACTCATCTATTTGCTCTGAGCCCACATGAGTAGTTGGCGTCACGCAATACCCTACCCTGTGAGGCGTTAGTAAAATCAGAAACATTGAACATTCCGGGGCGTCCCGGAGGGGATCGAGAGTAAGAAAGAAACAGTTAATTCCAGCTTGATCTCATGAAAAGACGTCCATCAAAAAGTACGGAAGGACTGTTATACAATGTTACACAAAATGTGGTAGCGAGGGTAGATCCTTGTCTTCTTCTTGAGGAGATATATTCTTTTCATTTACCAATTTTTCTTCAGTCATGGCCTGACTTCTTCAGGAAGTTAAATTTAACGGCAAATGAACCACATTTAACTCCCCGAAAAAGACAGGCCGTGCCTGACGAAATATTGGTAAAAGAAAAAAATATATCTCCTCACAGCTGTACAACCAGCCTTGCGCTTTCACTTGGTTCAGCTGGCCCTTCAATGCAAAATTGTGTAATGGGGATGTGCCGCTGGATGGGGTCGCATTTTCACGATTTGATTGACTCATGAATGCAGTTGCATTTTCAACAGAGTTCCCGGCAGAGTTACTAGAATGAGGTGGCAAATTGTCGTGATTTTGGGGGTAAGAAAATTCTGGCTAGTGGGATCTAAAAGTGGTAAAATTCGCGGTAGAAAAAAGGTGTTACAGAAAGAACTGTAGCTCTGTTGATTCCGTTTCGATATCACAATTAAAAGACTTTAAGTAAGGTTTATGCATAAACAAAAAGTGACTAAGGTGGGGTCGCTAAAGTTACGTTTACCCAAAAGTGACTAAGATGTGGTGTATAATTGGCCCTTGGCAAACGTAAACAGGCTCTATCATTGTAAAGAAATAACGTCCTGATACACGGTAAGCTAGTAACCGGGGGTGAAGATAATGATGGAATAACTTAACGGAAAGTTTTTTTGTTGGAATCATTGAATGATGCCATTTTGTGGTGTGAAACAACGTTACGTATTATATTGCCCGGAATAAGGTTTTTTCAACGGAATAATGAGATCTTTTTTACGGGCATCACGGAATAGGCAAAATTTTCGAGCAGGAGTAATGTAATAATGAACACCCCATTACTTCTCTTCACCCCCCGAAAGTGAGTAAGTAAGGAAAGAAGTAAAATCCTTCATCAAGTTTCAATGTACTTAGCCTTGAAACATTCAATAGTTCATAAGTATGAGGTACATTTAGAAGTAAAAAATAAAAAGGTCAATCGTACATAACCTATTGTGCACGTTGAAAGTAGACTGGATAACGGCAATGTGTTGCCTGAAGATTCAGACTGGAACACTTTCCATTGTTTCTTTAACATATCAAGCAAGTTTAGTCAGATCAATCAGCTTACGCAGGCTCAAGTCTTTTTGACTTTCAGCAAGGGCACCCACCGAGCAAATTAAGCCGAAAGCCTTTAAACGAGAGACATTTGTAGGCTCCTTGTAATGAGTATTAAGACTTTCCAAAGAGATGTTTTTGCCACCCAGAATAATTTGATCTGTTCTGAAATCTTAGCTGCAAAGTAAGTGTCAGGAAATGTTAGGTAACGATATCTTCATTTCAGAAATTGCTAGCTGAACGTTACCTGCTAAGAACTTAAAACCAAACCGTTTCAACATCCGAAACTGCCAGGTGACCTTTTCAACTGCCAAAAATTGCCAATACCCCTTCCGCAAAACGTAAGGGCCTAATCTTTCCTGATTACTCATGAACCTTTTAGAAGATGTTTTAGTAAAGAAATCTGTAGCGAATTAACTTTCCCGAATACATATTTCACAGAAGATTATCATCGTTGGGTGCCCCTGTTTCAGTTTTTAGATAAGGTGTGTGGAAGGTATAATAAGCTGTAACTCACGTGCTCTTTTCAATTAAAAATACTCATCAAAGATAACATTAAATTTTTCAAGCGTCGAGGGAAAAAAATTTATGCCGTCTATAATTCGATGTTACTCCAGCATATTCACTACAGACGGATCTTATAACGGATCAGTGTCAATGTCCCAGTGAAACGCTAAGCAAGATAAAGTATGTATTATTGTTTGCATATCGACTACAACCTCTGCCTTTGTACGCGTTTCTGACATGATACCAATCGCGACAATCGTCGTACGAATAATTCGGTTTAAAGACTAAAATAAGCCACTCCATGTTTAAGGCATATTACTTAATGGACGATGAATCAATTGTCTGTACACTTTAATCTTTTCTCAACGCAGAATTTATAAGGCCTTCTGAATAATACGAAATTCAACTCCTTTCGTTCTCTAAATCGGTAATGTTGAACGTGTAGTCTGTACTTTAATTCTCAGTGGTAAAAATGTGAAAGCTCTTATGGCTATTGTTTCCACCAAATTCAGTGTTTTCCTGTACATTAGTTGTCTCAACGGCCGACAGGACAACTGAAGGACAGTCAAGGCTCGAACCTACAACCTAACAGAAGGTCTCTTCTGGGTTCTTACTCGACAAAGTGTCCTGGTGGTCTGCAACAACATGTAAATGCAACTAGAGATCGTACAGCATTCCCGCATTTCTGCCGCTTCGTTCCGGCAGAACAATCGTTCATGCCACGGCGGTTCATGCCATCGTGGTTCATGCCGCCATGGTGGTTCATGCCATCGTGGTTGAACGTTCCAAACCCTGCTCCGTTTGTTGTGATGTCACGCACCGCTCCCCCCCCCCCC
>BLFO01002938.1:955485-989448 GCA_014634245.1 Montipora cactus | reverse complement strand
CCCCCCCCCCCCCCAAAAAAAAAAAAAAACAGCTGCGAAAGAGATTAAACTAAGCAAAGAATAGTATCAATCATAATGAAAATCACAGTTGCATAATTACTTGTCTTGCTAAACAACCCGTTTATTGGTAGATTGCAATTCGTGTAGACGGAAATCCAAAAAAATCAAAAAACAAAAAGAAGAAAATCAAGGAAATCTTGATTCACAGGATGAATCTTCAATATTTATCCCGGCGTTTATGATTTGTGCAAGTTTTCTGTGGTTGTAAACAATAGTGGGATAAGACGGGAATGGATATTGTCTTAAAAACTAAGGAGCTTGTTTGTGGGAATTCCCGTAATTCAATAAATCATGGGTTTCGGGTTTTAGTTATCACAAACGGGGCAAAATTACCCTATATTTTATCTCTAGACGCTTACATCTCGGTGACTCCCCTTTTTATAGCTGGAAAGAGTTTTTGTTTAACGTTGCAAAACGTCTTATCCGTCTGCTCATCACTTTCCAGCAATAAAATTTGGGGGTCACCGAGTTTGTTTTTGAGATAACAGCGTTCAAGACAAAATATAGGTCATTTTTACATGGCCGTTTTGTTGCCATCATGACTTATTACGTCACACAAATGAGTGCATCCTGTTAAGCAAATTATTGGTGTTTCATATGGTACCATAATATCGCAGTTTCGTGAAACAGCTGGGTAGATTCAATCGCTCCAAATAGGTAAGTCTATTGAAAGTGTTGAAACATTTTTCAGCCTCCTTAAAATTGTTTACGAAAATTGCCCGAAAACAATTGTGATTTAGAGAAATACTTGATATATTTGTGGATGTTATATTAACGTATGCTCTGTCAGGAATTGGTCTTTTCACTGCGGTGAGAAATACAAGGCTTAATGACTTCTGCACAGCATTCTTTCTGACTATGCAACACTTTGGTCTTCTCCATGGGATCTATGGTCTGTATGCTTTATCAACTTCGGCTTGGTAACTTATAGATACAGGACAAGAAATACATATTGCTTCATCTGAAGTGTGTATTTACATTCTTTATTCTACAAATAACAAAAATGATGCTTCTTCTCCTTCTTCAGTCCCTGTCACAAGGCCACGACAAAATATTAACATGCTGGCATTGGCCTGTAAAACCAAAATCACAATGTAGAGGGATGAGCAAAGAGAAGAGCTCGGCAGAATTGCCTCGCGAGGTACTTAATCAGTTAAGAAAAAATACCTAGCTAAGAGAGCGAAAGCTCGTTGCCTCAATAACAGCTTCTGTGTTTGGGTATGTAAAGATCGAAGGGTGTAATTAACAGGCACCTTAACATTTTGAGTGTCAACAGCCTCTTCAAATATTTCACGTCTACAGCATTTAAAATAACCCTGATGAGCTCTCGGTTAAAACCGTAATTTTTTAAAATTATTGCGGTGGGTAAAACACCCGTGGATCTACTGATCTAATCGCAGAACAAAAGTGCAGATGCTAAAATTTCAGGTGTTAATCACCCTACAATTATCCACTAAGGGAATAACATGACTTTTTGAGCGAATATTGTTTATTTGCGCCCGCGTAGTGTCATTTGCGGCCCGAGCGCGAAGCCCAAGGGCCGCAAATGACACCACAAGGGCGCAAATAAACAATATTCCCGAAAAAAGTCACGTCATTATCATTATTATCAATAAACAAGGCCACATGATATCAAGAATGCGAGTTTTGAATAACGAATTCAAAGTCACTTCAAATCATCATGTTAGGGTTGATCGAACACGCTATTAAAGAATCAACTCAGTCCAGTGAACTTATTTAAAATTATCGAAAAAATGCGTAAAATCGTCTATAAATAATAAGCATATAACAAAGTTGAAGCAAGAACCAATCAGCTGTAGGGCTGATAATGCATTAGCAGCCCGCTGTCAGTCTTTTGCGGCCCGCTGAGCGTGTGTTTTGAAGACGCCGATTTTCTATTTGGCCGCGTGTATTGATAATAATGAAGGTTAATTAGTAGCAGAACACTTGTTTCTGTATCATGCTGCCCGGGCGGCCTAACTATGCAACACCTGTTTTGCAACAGCTTTTCGTAGTTTGGCCATGCACGTCCTTGGTTTTACCTTCGGAAGTTCTCCTTTGCCTCTGCCAATTTTAGTCGCACAAGGTAACTGACAACGACTTCGGCAACCTGCACCAAAGAAGAGGTGGGGTTTTGGTGTCTTTTCTGTATTTCTCTCAGATTAACCAAACTAAAGATGGATTCATAGAATATATAAAAAATATACAAGAGTTGTAGTTTCTGGGTATTACCTTATCAGGGGCATCTTCGTGAACACAGTGGCCACAACGAGGTAAGACTTGCATCTGAAATTTACCTTCAGAAGCAAAAAACAATTCGAGGGTGAGAATAAGTTACAGAACCTGCGAATGATTGTACACTACCGAGAGGGATTACAACAACAACACTTTAGTTCACCCCAGACAGAAGAACATTTTTGGAAATACTCAAATACTCCAACATGACAAAAATTCAAATACTCAAATACTCCAATACTTCAAATACTCCAACATGAAACTCGAAAAAATATATATCGAGTTCCAACAGCGAACTGAATGGACATCTAGTATTTTGGGAACACATTCAAAAGTTCGTGCGTATTTTGTGATAAGCTCGAAAGGTCTGGTTTCGCGGGAAAATCAATGCAAAAATAATTCGGTCTGTAAAAACGGCATTCCACAAATACAATGAAGTTATAAGCCCCTAGTCAAGGGCTCCTGCAACAAGTAAATGCGGCTGCGTGTGTGTGTGCTCATGCTTGCATCTAAGGAGTAAACCAGCTCTAATACAGGAACTGTGATCGTCGCCTGGAACAAACACGACTACCCTTCCACTCAGGTTGGAAGGGAAAATACAAAGGACCTCCTCCTTCAGTTATTAGGGCGAGAATTGTCTTTTTTTTTTTTGGTCGCGCTTTATCTGAAATAAGCAAGTTTCAAGCGGAACCAAGCAGGTCACTGGGTCCGCCACTCATATGAAAGATCATGCCCACTGTAAGGTTTGCATCCACGCTCTCATTCCACCGAACCTCACTAACCTTAGCGGCTTGCGAGTTGGCGAGCAAGAGGCAACGGTTGTTACCAACACTACTAACCTTGCATTTGGCCTATAGTGAGTTCTCTGTCTAGCCGGTCAATACCTAAAACGAGAGTTCAGACGAACATATATATTTTGAAGAGTCCTAGGAAAATGATAGCAATTACCTGCTCAACAAATAAATCAGCCAACCAACGAACCAATGAAGCAATCAATCAACCAATCAATCACCCCACCGAGGACAACCGAATGGCCGACCGTTCGATCAATCCATGAATTATCTTGTAATTAATTCCCCAAATGGCCAACAGTATTTTCCTTGCTATGCACAGCGTGCGTGCAACTATTTTGAATACATTCTTTATTTACGCGGCATTACCTGCTAGGATGAGAAGTTTCGGCACAGGACATGACAGAAACAATTTTGACATGTCTTTAAACCATCCTATAAATTAAAGAACAAGAGAGTGAAGTAACGAATGTTGGACGGCCCAAAAGCCAGTTAGGCCGACTGTCACAATTTTACTGATTTTGGTGGCAAGAACATCAATATGAAATTTCAATCATGACGCCAAGATATTTAATGTAATCCTTAGACTAAAGACTACCGATTCCATTTTCCTCGTTATCGAAAATGCCAATGTTAGGGTGATAATAATTAGTTCTCTCCTGGTAAGGGTGAAATAATGCAAAGTTAGATTTTTTAAGTGGATGCAAACCAGTCGCAGAAGTTCCGCAGTTGCAGTTGCGAGTTCACATTTTTCGTAAAACTTTAGAATATAGGAAGCTCAAGCACACGGCGTTCTTGAGACGCAGACGGCAACCAGAAGTGGGCTGTTTTCCTTTTTAACTCGTCTAGACACTAACCAGTTTATACTTCTAAGCATTTGTTTTTATTATTGAAGACGATTAGTGGAAGACACTACTGTCCTGACATGTTAAATGTTCACTTCCGGATTCCGTCCATGGCTCAAAAAAGGCTCGTGCTTGAAGACTGTCGAATGGCACGCCTTGTGCACCTTTATAATTGTTTTTGTTTGCAATTCCTTTACCGTTACAGCGATGATTGGCTTCAGTGAAAGACGTATCAAATAACACATAAGAGCTCATAAGCATAAGGCAGACGAGACCGTGAAACGTTTTGTGAATTACTGGTTCATCAAAAGAATCGACATGACATGGTTGCAACAATGATACACAGGGAAATCTGCAAGAAGAACGGGTTTCTAGGAAGTGATAAGTGGTAATAATCACAATAACAATAATAATAATATTGAGACGATAACAATAAAATCAATAAAATTGGTGTAGAGCAATTGTAAAGCCCATGAAAGGATATTTTCTGGTTGCGTTCTCGTTGATGTCGTCACGTCGTGTATCTTTTAAAGTCCCCAGTAACAACACAGTGACAACTTTTCTGACTTGAGACAATGCAGTTAAAGATCTTCATTTTGAATTACCTTCCCAAAAACGATCCGTCTTGGACAAATCTATTCTCCAAGTGAACCTTTCTTTAACCTGCTGTGGGGGGAAAAATGGCACAAATATGAAAATTTGTTTCCTTTCGTTTTAACTGCTCATTCCGAAAAACAGTGACTTACTGCAAGCTCTTCCAGTTAGGACTCCAACCTTTGGCAGCAATTACCAAAAGCAAACATTTTTGTTCATGCTTTTAATACTTCAAGAGATCTAGAGCTAGTTTTAAAGCTAATCATTTAGAAAGAAATAGGCTCTTACATTAATGCTCTTCGAGGAAACCTATCCACTTAAAGAGCAGTGAACAACAGCTCCTTTGATTAAAATGCCTCTTTTAAAGTCCAATCAAATTATGTGGTGAGTGAAAGGCATGCCCGATTTCTAGTTGGTAGCCCCAAGCTAACCCTGTTTACAAGTGTTCATGTCAAAACTCAAAAACGCTGACGTACAAGCTGATCTCCAGTACAAATGAAAGAATGAAGTGCAAGATTTTCTGCTGGAATAGAAAGCGTCCCTGGTTTCTGAACCTCACTGGAATGGCAAATGGTTGTGGCTGGGATAACTTTACCAACATCAAGTTGTACACTTAAAGACAAATTTATGACAAAGGACAAGCATAAATTTAGTCTCCCGAGCTAAGCCGTTAACATTTTGATCAGCACTAAACCTGTATTCACTTGGTCAAAATATAGATTGCCATGATTATGACCATATTTCAGGTTACGAGTGTTTTGAATTACTCAGCCCTAGACTCAGACTGGAGGATATGCCCATGACGTCACAGCGACAACAGTGGTGTCCCTGCACACAGAAACTACGGTCATGTTGTCCAAATTTTGCTTTTGCGATCAAAAACGTGGTCGTAGAGTTAACTTGCAGAAAAACTATCAGCAAATAATAAAGAGGATAATTGTGAACAAGAGCTCCTCCGCACCAACTGTCGGTAAACTGTCGGTCGGTTGACAGTCAACCGATTATCATGATAGGTGCGTGACAGGGCGATTCAAAACAGTCACGAAAATCGTCACGACAGAAAATACCATGAAGCAATCTGTTAGCAACTTGTCGGTAGACAGTCGACTGACAGCTGGTGCGGGGGAGCTCTGGTTCACAATTACCAATAACGAGTAGCCTACGATAAAGTTCAATTTTCAGTAACGTTTTGGTTTAATTATAAAGACCAACCTTTCAGTGCGGGGATCTACATTAAGCCAAAGATGTTCTCAAAGATGGTCAGCTATTATTTGCAATTACGACTGACAGTTTGAATAGCTAATAACATTCCCACCATGGCCACTTCACTTGTACAGGGAACAATTATTCTGTACATAAAAAAAACATATTTTGACAGATCCCACGGAGATACACTACCAAATTTATGTCTTACACTGAAACGCTGTTTATTTAATTTACCAGATGATTATATAATATAACTATCGTTTCTTGTGAAGTATCCATTTTGTTTTAAATAGGAGGCCTAGGTAATTTATCCTATACAAAAATACTCTTATTGGTTTTACTTGTTGTGATGTTGATTCACTACTCTGGGATGTTCCAGGGCTTTCCTCCACTGCTTCCTCTCTGATAGTATCGCAGAATATTGTTGTTGGCGGAGGAGTGGTTAAACCTCTTTCTGCTTCGTTTTTATCGCTGTCCTCACATCTAAAAATGACAATGGTTTCATTAAATATGCAAGCTTTGTAAACTTGTTTTACTCAAGGCAGTTTTTAAAGGTGAATTTACTAATTATAATATACAAGGTAGCTTGTCAGCCTGGTGTGGGTTTCCTACACAAATCCTCGCAGAATGAATTCTATTCTGACGCAAACACCATCTGTTGTTTTTGGGAAAACTTTTTTTCTAACAGATACAGTATTTTTCACCTGTAACAGTCACCAATCATGGAAACAATGATGTTAAAGTCAAGAACATGAACAATTCTGATCACCTCACTAACTGTCCAACCATGGAAATTCTCGCAGACTCCACATTGTGCACTTGACCGCTTCTTATACTAAAGCGAAGTAAAATCAGTGTCAGTGTGTTACATACCAAATAATGAAAACTCACGAGATCTTGCAAAGTCCATAACTGGACATGTGTTCCTTTGAATAAGTACAGTTATCCGTGCTTAGCAGTTCTTCATCTGGAAATTTATTTTTAAAATTCCTAAATTATTCAACAGTCAACAGCCAACCATGCAGTGTTCGGGTCACTTGCATGCCCCTGTAAATACCTGTAAGTTCAAGTTTAGATCTCGCTTATTTACGCCCTTAGGAACAAGGATTACCTTTATGTTCGGATTATGTGCAGACTGCAAACAAAATATCACGCCTCGGTTGTTCAAAAGGTGGATAACGTTATCCACTGGATAAATTACTATCTTGCGGATAAACACTAGCAAAACCAATTGAGTTATCCAATGGACAGTGATTTAACCAGTGGATAGCGCTATCCACCCTTCGAACAACTGGGGCCAGTTATTTAATGTCAGAACCACCATACTTGCAACATTAAAAATGAGGGGATTTTATCATTAAAAACATATAGATGAAGAAATAATCTTCGATTTGGGCACCGATTGAGAATCTCTGGCTCTTTGAGATTTCTTTTCGGTCTCTACACCAAAGCAAGTCAGAGTGCTATGAATCCTCGTCATGGTATTTAATTTTCTGGTGAGAAGGGCTGTTTGTTTGTATCTGATAATATCTAATAATATAATATCAAATTCATAGTTGTTGAATATCAAGATTACTTATGCGCAGGTTTTAGAAATGTTCGTCCGCTCAAACCAGAAGATAATGATTCCATCGCGATATGCCATTCTTGGGCTTAATCCATTTTTGAAATTAGTTTAAGTTTTAAGGAAAATGAAACTATTCACCTTCCTAATTAAACACATTGTTCCCTGAGATAGCTTCTAAAAAGAGATATGAAATAGTGCTTATTCGTTAACCTAGGTTAGGGATTGCCATGCAATTGCAATTTATACCTCCACTCTATACCTTGCTCCAAAGATTGAAATGAAGTAGGTCTGCTCTTAAGAAATGACTGCATTGATGAGAGAGCTTCCATAGCGGTACCTAACAACACAGACACAGAAGCTTGTAATTAATATATGACTTTCGTATTTATTCATCCTCTACAGGTTTGTCATGAACTCACGAAGTGACCAGCTCATGATTAAATTGACGAGAGCACTCCACCAGTAACACAGCATGGGTTATTTGATTCAGTTCAAAGAGTGAAATCTCAGGCTTTCATTTCGCTTTTAACAAGGTAGCACTCTTTACTGTCATGGGCATTTCAAGACAGTTGGACATATCACGCCACTAGTTTCACGGAGGACAAAGGTTATTTTTTTGGTGTTGAAAGACAACGTTACAAATCACTAGCTAACTAAGTTCTGGTGATCCAAAGATTTCTTCTTCCTCCAAATGACAAGACCACAAAAACATCCTTAATTAAAGATCAAGTTGAGTATTATTTCAAAATTATTACACTTTATGCAAAGGAAGAATTTAGTTTCGCAATGGTGATATCTGCATAAGTGGAGGGGATGTGAAATGTCACTTGAAAGCATCATACTCTTGATTTTGGGCCAGTCTTCTATAGATACCTTCAGCTTTGTTTTTAATGTAACTTTTCACTGGTTCAGGCTGTATTTCAATAAGAATTCCTTCTCAATGTTTCTTTTAAAATAATAGATTTGCTCATAAGCACCGCGGGGTTTTGGTCAAGAGGAGATAAGTCAGCGTGATCGCGCGATCCCACTATGGTTTACCCAGGAAAAGACATCTTTGTTACCAGAGGCAGGAGAATTCAGCATTGAGAACCATAGACCCATAACGTGTCTAAACACCATCTACAAATTGTTTACCTCTTGCTTACTGGAACCAATGGACGAGCATCTGGTTAAATATGGATTGATGCAAAGAGATCAGAGGGGAGCTAAACAGGGCTGCTGTGGGGCTGTCGATAATCTATTTAACAATTAGACCAGTAGCCCGCAAGGGCTACTGGTCAATAGCCCATGAGGCGAAGCCGAATGGGCTATTGACCCGTGGCCTTTGAGGGCGAAGGGTCTAATTGTTTTAGTATCAACTAGTCGGACAGAAAAGGCAATAATAAAGTTGGCAAATGCAAGTTGAAGTAATATTTATTTGGGAATAAAACGAAGGAAAGCATCAAGCTTTTCGCTACTCGAGGACTATTACTAATAGTCCTCTAGTAGCGTAGCCAATCAAAATGCAGGATTTGCATTAGTCCACTAGTTGGGTGATGCTAATTACTGATAGAACTGTATGTCAGGACAGTTAGTGTGGCAGGAGAAATCTTAGTATGGCCTGGGTAGATGTGCGAAAGGCCTATGAAAGTGTTGATCACAGCTGGTTAGTAGAAATATGTACGCTGCATAGACTACCCTGTTGGGTGGGTCAGTGACTGGAAAGCTGAGTGGGTGTTGGAATACACGGATCTGCGTACGAGAGCTCTGATATCATACAGTTCCAAAGGGACTTACAACAGGGAGAAGCTCTCTGTGCAAGACTGTTGACAATGTGTATTAATCCTATCTTGTGGATGCTTGAAGCGACTGAGGCCTATAGATTATCCAAGCAAATCGGCATGGCGATTAGTCATCTATTATATATAGACGACTTAAAGATCTTCGCTGCATCAAAGGAGAAGCTAAAGAGGGTCAGACAGAGTGAGAGTGGCGATGAAGGATATCGGTCTTGAATGGTACGAAAGCAAATGCTCAGTGGTTCATGTGAGGAGAGGGATATTGAATGCAGAGTCAGAGAATGGAGGAGTCAGCGAGAATGAGCCTATCAAGAGTTCAGAGTTCGTCTGATGGATCTCAATACAAGTTTCTTGGAGCTATGGAAGACACCAAGCAAGACCACGCGCTAAGTCTCGAGATTTCAAGTAAAGCATACTTACAGCGCCTATCTTTGATAGCCTGCTTTCTGACTATAATAAGGTGCGGGCATCAAATCCGTTTGCGACGCCAGTGGTAAGCTACCTGATGTCCACTCACTGTTGGCCAATAGCGGAGCTTAAGAGGCTAGATAGAGAAGCAAGGAAGGCGATAGTTGAGAACGGAGGCAAACACCCCCTCGGATCCACAGCTCTGGTTTATCTATCAAGGAACCTTGGAGGGTGTGGGCTAAAGAGCACTGAAAGAGAGTACAAGCAAACGAAGGTGAAAGCTGCAGTGAGATTATATACTAATGAGGATCCAGCCATGGATGGGTACGAAGATTTGAGGAGAGGTCAGGAGAAACGGGACGACGATCGATGGTGAAAGATATTAGGAAATACGCGTCTGAGTTTCACCCCCGACCATTGATCATGTGTGTTAAAACCAACACGGAAGTTGCAGTGAAGAGGTTAGGGGTGTGGATGAAGGCTGCGGCGGAGGAAAAAGACTTGGAAGAGACGGGAGGAGAGGGTTGGCAAGGGCATCTGATGACTGAGAGATGGGAAAACGAAGAGACTGCAGACGAATGTTTCTCTTGGATCATGCAAGAGCTGTACCAACAGATGCTGCCGACGAAAGTTTACCATCGAGAGAAACTGACTCGGATGTGATGTGTCACCTATGTAGTAACCACATTCTCTCTGGTGTAGTGCTCTGGCACAAACGAAATACCTATCGTGTCACAACGTTGCCTTGAAGAAAATCTTCTTTGAGCTGTTGAGAAAGGCTGAGCTTGTTGACATGGTGCCACAATGGTATTCGCCTGCAGAACGCAAGTGTGAGATCTAATATCAAGCAGCTGTTTGGCAGTAGTGGAGACTCCGTCCTGAGGCGAGTCTAAAATGCCTAGGCAGTGGTATCAGGTCAGGAACTCTTAAAGTTGCAACAAGATAGAACACCCAAGAGATATGAATAATAGTTTAATAGATCTCGCTAGAATACGACTTTTCACCTAATAGTTTTTAGGTCAACAGATTTTGCTAGAGTACGACTTTTTACAATTTTTTTTTTAGGTTTTTAGTTTTGTTTATTCCTAATAAGAATCAACATTTCAGTAGAGACTGGCTCATAGGTTACGCTTTGGCACCATATGCATTAAGATTTTAAATCAGCATTTAGAAGTTTATACTGCGATGATAAATAATAATAATAATCATCATCATCATCATCATCATCATCTTTAATTTATACTCCTCAAAAAGGCTATTATGTCACTATTTAAAAACGAAAAAACTTTGGTTAAGTCCACTACAAAAATGGTGACACAATACAACAACAGAATTCTACAAGTTAATACCCTAGGACTTAAATAGTCTTTCATTGTGCGCTTTAGAGTGGCAATTGATACATTTTAGTAGACATCTAAGTCGTTCAAGATCACACTGCCCTGTAGGCGAAAGATTGTTGCCCAGAAGCAGTTAAAAAAAAAAAGGGATTTCTAAGCTGTTTGGTTGCGCGTTAGTCTGTTGTGGATACTTGTTCTAGGCATAAGATTAGAGCAGGGGTACCTGGGTGCAGGGTCATTGGCGCATATGTAACTCATAACAGAGTCCCTATGATGTAACTGCTGTTTGAAAGGGAAACAGTTAAGTTCATTCAAAAGAACATGGTCAAATTTCCTAGACCCAGTGATTATATCTATTGACGTTTCTTGACATTAGAGGCAGATGTATCCGACCACACTGTGGAACAATAAAACATCTCACTAAGATCTAGTAACGTGATCATTATTAAAAAGTGCTTCCTTAGTGAAGCTTTTCTTTACTCGACTGATTTGTAACGGCTAACTAAGCTAAACAGGATGAGAGTAACTGAGAAATATGGCTATCGTAAGTGAGGTGAGAGTCTAATATCCAACACCCAAGTCTCTAGCTGTAAATAAGGCAGTCACGTTCTTGCCCAGGAATGCTACGGTAGGGCTAGCGTGCTGTTTGATCATGATCTGCTTAGTTCTGAAAAGAGTAAATTTGAGGAGCCCCATGGGTGATTGGTAGCGGGTCTGAAAGTGTAGAGACAATACCAATAACTTGAGAGCGGCCAGACAAATAGCTTTTAAACCACTGTAATGTGGGTGGTGACGCACACATCGCCGAGATGTTGTAAAGCAATCGATCAAGGTTTATGCTGTCGAAGGCTTTTGATAAATCAAGCAGAATCAGTGTGGTGAACATGCAACAATTATTGAAAGATCTCCAATGCAAGCCCAAGTTTATTGCCATCCATGAAATTTCTGGTGCTGAAAAATCTATTACCTTAAGCTTTTAAACTCTCTGGTTGGATACTTGTCTATCTGCTAATAGTCCAAGATTGCTTCATCTAACTAACCCTTACTATTGCGACTATTTATCACCCACGGGTCCACATGCCAAATGTACATGAACTATGTCCATGCACTATACACTGTAAGTATGCATAGGATCAGACCATTTCACTATCCCATAGCCAGGTGATCTGGTGACGTAATTCCGAGGACTGGGGAGAAAAATTTTAACGCCGTATCCCACAACGGCGCGCGGCCTTATTTTTTGTTTCAACGTGGCAGAGGCGAGGTTATATCTCGGCGATTTCCACTTGAATGTTTATTCAGTAACAGGAAATGTGGTAGACACGTAATGATCTGTTGAGTTTTGGCGATGGCAATACTGCAGGGAGTTTGGAAACAACACCTAAGGTCGCGGACGGTTGTGGTATACGGTTTTTCTTCCCAGTCCACCAAATTACGTCACCAGATCACCTGGAGGTTGCTAGGGGAACTGAGATTTGTCTGTGCAATTTCAGTCATTTTTATGGTTGATTTATCAGGCTTCATCGGGTTTTCACTGATACTGGTTCTTTTGCTTTTGGTGCTATTCTGCATGCTTACGTGATTCCACTACATGGGGAATGTGAATACCCAAACGAGACACCCAGTTTTCGTGGGTGCATCACACCATCTACCAACAATCGTTGCATTTACACCTTTGAGACAAATATTGTTGAGCCCGCAGACCAGTAGGACACTTTTTTCTAGAACCCAGGCAAGCGACCATTAGCTCCCAAGGCATTCTTAAAGCTCAATAAAGACAGTGTTTTACCAGTGTTACGGAGCTCCGACGTAGGTTTCAATTCTGGCTGGGACTCTAATTTTCGCCCGATGCCATGCAACAACTCGCATACAATCGTTCTCAACATCAAGATATCGCTCTGTGATCGTTTTCCGTATCAAACAAAAAAAAACAATAATCTGTCAAGTCTGTCTATTATCGAGGAAAGTTCCTCTGAATCCAGAAGCGAAAACAGCAGCGAGACTGAGGATATTTAAATAGAATTTGAGGCGACTAGTTGTGGTCTCGACGAGTCAGCCAGGGCTACCACTGAAACCCAGAACTACATCGACCCCTACGAAGAGGAACCATAAGCAGACGAGGAATGGGAGAAAAGAACAGGAGGATAACGCAACTTTCGAGGGAATTAAATCAACGCTTAATGCTGTTCCTGTATGCAAAGTCGTCAGTCTTAATGATCTTTTCCTTTTTGCTGCCCATACAATATAACTGAAAGTGATAATCTTTGAAGTGAATGGATAACAGTAACGACGTTTTTCAGGCTTCCATTTCTTTCCCAGTCGAAGAAAGGATTCCCATGCAAACTTATTTCTTTTTCAGGATCAGCCATGTTGTTACATCGAGCGGCTACGTATCATTCAGGCATTTTTTGCATCAAGTGTGTGAAACCTTTCTCAAATCCTTATACCCTCTAATCACGTGTTTCTCAATCTATGTCATACGTCAAGAGAAGACTTGCACGAGTGGCATGCCAAAGTGGCGGCCAATTTGAACGCTATTAAAAAATCCTAGAAAATTCGCCTCTCGTTCCAATCCAAAATTTATTTCGCAAAAGTTCATTTTTTTAATAGGAAAACAAAAATCTTCAGGTTTTGGGCACTTAAAAACACTAACCTTCCACAACATCGATAACCGCCAATCCAATAAGAGTTGGCAACAATCCTTGTACTCCAACATGGACAGCAATTGCACCCCCCATACTGAAAACAACAATATATTAGTAAAACCCATGAGTACAATAATTGAAGTGAGAGTTAAGTCTTCTTTGGCTACCCCGACCGGGTTTTGATCAGATCAAAATATTCACAAGGAAAATTACAAGTGATACATGTATGGGCAAAATTCTCGGAAAGGATAATTGGCAGTGAATTATCTAAGAGGAGTGATGGAGATCATTGTCATGGCAGTGTAAAAGTCTGTTGTTTGTCACTCTACAAACGTCTGTCAACGAGCCATTTGGCACAGACCACACAATTAACTAGGAGCCTGGGTTGTTAAGGGTCTTCATCTTCTTCCCCAGGAACAACTTCTTGGTCATCAGCTGTTGGTACTAAGCTCCTGTATGCCGGCAACCGCATGTGTAGGCACAGTTCTCCGATCACGCATCCGGTTGAAGCATCCTTCTACATGTACAATGTACCTACTTGCAAAGCAGCATACTTTCTAGTTCTGAACTTAAGCTTCTCTGACGAGGTTAAATACCATATTGGTCTTGTTTCAGAACACTCTCATTATGTAATCTGTCTTCTTGAAATCTCTTCACCTCTGCCTTTTGCACAAAATAGGCTGTGGACACGATAACTTCAGTTCCACTTCCAATTCTCTTGCGAAGACTACTGCATCCTTACCCACGGAATAGTAGTATCTTTCACCTGCCTTCTCCTCAAATCTTCAATAGACCCCTATATCATTGGGCATTGATATTCATACACCTTTAGTGATGCACTGTTCGTAATCAGCTTGTAGTCCTGTTCCACCAACCGCAATCCCCTTCCCCTGGTGCTTCTTGGCAATGCACTTACATGTAAGCCTGGGTGGGTGCCATCCACCATTTTCAGCTATGATCTTCCACCCCTCCCAGGCAACTTGTCTGAGCTCCAATAGACGCCAACTTTAAGTCAACATCAAATCAAATCCAATAATGCAACCCGAGCTGGACAATATGGAGCATTTTTACTGAGGGTAGTTATTATCCTCAGTAAATATGCTTCTTCTGCTTTACTTCTTGCTCCAGGTTGCAATCACCAGCAGATTCTTTTTTTCTTCCTTCCCTCATTGTATCAGGTAGGCTTTTCGGGTGAGGTAAGCTTTTATCCAGCAAGTACTTCTCACCTGTAACCCATTTCAGTGTGACAGTGCCAATTGGCGGGTACTTGTAGTTGAATTTTCGCTTACACAGTGGCCATGGTTACCTCCTTGTCGTAGATGAGTCACATATATTCTAAAAGTAAATGTCCAAGTCTCCAAGCTCATCAATTGGCAATATTAAAATGTCTCTTAATAAGCCATTTTCATTGTCTTTTTCGTTCAACTTACTACATAGGATAAATAAATTATACATTTACAATGTATTAATGTATTGTATATGTATTATATTATGTCAGTAATATTATATTGGATTAGATTTAGTTTTATTTTATTTTTAGTAAAGTTGGGTTGTTATATTGTAGTTGTTTTTGTAAATGTCCAAGAAGTATTATTACCTGTGACCAACCAAAAGTATTGGTGGCGGTGAAACATCTTCATACAACTTCGCAACTACATCTCCAACATCTCTGAAAGGACATGAAAACAAGAATGTTACATAATCAACGCTTGTGCAATAGTCTTGCACGTGTGTAGTTGATTGCGCAGACAGTACATCAGGGCTCAAAGTTTGCGATCAGCGGGTCGCACATGCGACTAGATTTTTAATTGTGCGGTTAAAAAATCATGTGTGGTCACAACTGCGTGCCTACAAATCCTGGAGTTTAGTGCGACTGAGCTCATCGCCACTCAACTCTGCTTTCTTGCCTGACCATCCTTATGTACTTCAACTAGTCAGACACGAAACGGAAGCTTCAAATAATAAATTCAATCGTAGGTATGACACAATCAGGATCCAAAGAATAAAGTTACATCATTTTCCTTGCATCAGCGTGTGTCTTATTTGTCGTTTTCCCCTGTGGTTTCTCCGAACTCGTAGCATCACTCGTAGCTAAATGTCTACATTCCATCCCAGCCCCTTTCGGTTTTGCGAAGACACGTCTGATGTAAGAAGCAGCCTCCACGTGTCGACAACAGCAGACCTAATCCGCATCAGTATGGAAGGACCAGAATTAGAAGCTTTTGACCCAACACCAGCAGTTGTCAAGTGGTTTAGCTGTGGTCAGAGAGCAAGGCGTCCTAACTTTGCTTACAGAAGATGGCCAGATGAATTAATTTCAGCTGCTGATTCATGGGACTCACCGGATTTCGAATGATCGCGTTGATGTTGTATTAATGACGTGGTTCTACGTCTAAGTCTGTATCCGCTTTAAACCAAAAGTGTATTACTTTTACAAATCAAAATTAAATGAAAATTGTGAGCAGTAAACTGACAGTGTTAATGTTAAGTTCAAAGGAACTCGGAATGCAGATTTTTCTGTTGTCTTAAACGTACCATGAAGTGTAATACTACGTGAAATTGAGAAGGTTAATTAAAAAAACACGTAACAGTATTATTGTTATCTCCAACGTACAGTAAGAGCCTGAAAGTCAAAACAAACACAGGGATCGTTCAAAATAAAAGATAATGCAAATAAATGATTACTTACACAAGGTCTGAAGTTTTCTGATTTTTAGGTGCCACCAGTATTTTAAGCTGTGCTCCTAAAATTTTTAGCTGTGCGCCTAAAATTTTTAGCTGTGCGCCTAAAATTTTTAGCTGTGCTCCTAAAATTTTTAGCTGTGCGCCTAAAATTTTGGCAGTGCGCCTAGAAATTTACACCTGGTAGCACAAGTGCTCCCAAAGCCAAGAATAAACTTTGAGCCCTGTACATGTTTGACTACATTGTTGTTTGCTTGTATCTTGGACATATAAAAAACTATGTGCACTTAAGGTAGCTCAACCAGTTTCAACACTTGAAAGAAACCTTCTTATTAGAAGGACTGACACTGCAACACTTCACCACTTAACAGCAATGTTATGGTATCATATCAAACACCAATTATTGCTGAAAAAGATTCGGTCATTTTTGTGACGTAAAAAGTTACCGTGACAACAAGAAAGACATGCAAAAACACCCCATATTTTAGCTTTGGCTGCTTATATCTTAAAAACGAATTCGGTGACTCCCATTTTTTTATTTCTAAAATGTATAATAAGCATGCCAGAATGAAACTTTCTGCAAAGTTCAAAAAAAATTCTGTGGAGCGGATTCAGAGCCACCTTAACTGATTAAAAATTTTAAGGTAGTTCTCAATCTGCTCCACAGATTTTTTTTAAACATTGCAAAGAGTTTCATCTTATCCTGCTAATCACTTTTGTGCAATAAAAAATTGGGGTCACCGAGTTGGGTTTTCAGATATGAGCAACTAAAGCCAAAATATAGGGTGTTTTTGCAAGGCTTTCCTGTTACCATGGTAACTTTTTATGTCACAAAAATGACTGCATCTTAGTCAGCAGTAATTGATGTTCCACGTGGTACCATAACATTGCAGTTACGTGATAGATTGTTGTAGTGTCAATCCTTCTAATGACAAGGTCGCTTGAAAGTGTTGAAACTGGTTTGAGCCACCTGAAGGCATACTTTTACATGGTTGCAAAACTGGGATTAGAAAAACAACAACACATACCATTCACGTAGACAATGTCTTAGCTTTGAAGATTGGTGTACCATATTTTCTCGATTAAACGCCCCCGGCGTTTATTTAAAAATCGGCAGTTTTGACCAGGCTTTTTTTCGAGGCCAGCGTTTATTAATAAAATGCGATTTTCAGCCATTTTTTTCAGGTTGATTTATTATTACCGGTTCTCGGAGACCTAGTGGCTGTTTGTCAGTGCGGGACAATTTTTCCCGAAGTTACAGTATTATGGTACCGTACATACAGCACCTGTACCATGTTGCAATCAAAATTTGTATCACTAACAAACAGCATTAAACGATATATGAATGATGTAGGAGCAAGTAAATTATATGAGTACAACCAGAGACAAAATAGAAGATGTCATTATAAAGGCAAATAACTTTCACAGCACGATCAAATTTACGGCTGAAATATCAGGAAAAGACATTGCATTCTTGAACACAAAAGTGTACAAAGGCGACAGATTTATTACTTAAGGAGTCTATCCCTTGAGGTGCAAACACGTACTGTCCTTATAAAGAGAGAGAGACCTTTCAATACACAAAATTTTATTCGTGTGATCTACAAGGCGTTACCAGAGGATTCATAAAAGGGCTTCTATGAACAAATCCTTCCCACATTACGTTTGAAGAAAACATGAAAAACTTCAAGCTACGCCTTAAAACAGACGATATCCAGAGAACACAGTGGAAAGACACCTCTCTGATGTGAATTTCACCAAGTGAGAAAGATCATTGAAAAATAAAAATAACGATGCACGTTGTACAATACTGCCTTTTGTCACACAATGCCACCCAGCACTTGCTAATTTGAAGAATGTACTTAAGGGGAAATGGAACTTAGTTCAGAACTAACCATATTTAAGGCAAATATTTAAGGACACTTCCCTAATATCACATCGCAAAGGAAAATCCCTAAAAGATATCCTGGTCAGCGCTAAACTCTGAAGACACACGATCATTTGCAGACAGCAGGAGTCGTGCAGGCCAGTCAACCTGTTTTAACAGGACTATTAAAATACCAAAACAGCATACTGTACTCGGTATGTCGTAACAGCATCATTCAAGAGATTACCATTTACTTGTAACCGGTACTTGTGACCTCGACCACGAATAGACGTCGGGACCCCGATCAAACGCTGAGTCCGGTGTTTAATCCAAAAAATATGGTAAGTCTACAAAGCTTTACTGAGCAAGGGAGTGTAACAAACAACATGATGAGTGCTTTGATAAAGGTCCTTCAACCAAGTAGAGCATGGGCAAGAACTTTTACAGCTGGTTTAAAATGTTGAAACAGCGACGTGAATTGCTGTTTACCAGGCAGATCACAACCTTTGAGAAGGTACTATATCTCTCAAAGTAGGAAATCCAGTGACCACATGTTTCTGGGTCCAATCTGGGTCCAATCAGTGCAACACCCTTGACTAGCAGCGACAATGCCATCTCTTGTACCTGAGGTTTCCCTGGCACTGAAGCCAAGAAACAAACACATGACTTCTGTGAGATGGACTCTGGCACAGAGAAGGGCCTCAAATTTTTTGCCAAATTTGCAGATTTTATGTTAAATTGAATGTTGGAGTCAATGTTTTGGCAGGTTAGACTGTGTGACGTTCGTCTACAACCACCGAGGACAAATTCTTGTTTCTGAAGAACGGACGACTTGTCTATCATTAAAGCAGTGAAGATCAAAGACAGAGCTCGTTCTGCAGAAAATTCCCAAATTCCCAAATTCCCAAATTCCCCTTCTTCTAGAAGACAACTACCCATAGATAACCGTTCAACCGACCGAATGTGGTCTTCAAGAGTTCCTACAACGACCCATAAAGAAAGACAAACCCTTCGCATGGCAACAAGGACATATCAAAGAGTCAGGCCTTCTGATAGGGTGCGATTAAAAAATGCAAATTATGCGATTTTTTCAGGGCAGATTGTGCGATTAGAAAGGCCAATTATGCGATAAATAATGTAAATTATGCGATTTTTTTCTCAGCAATTTTAAGCTTGTTTTATAAGGTTTCAGGTTAAGAAAAACACTTTTTTGCTGCCCTACAGACATTTTGAACACAAAGGAACAGTAATTATGTATCTCGATCGACATTAGTTGGGATAAATAAAAAAAAGGAGGTCTTCTGCACTACCGGTGCACCACGTTAAAAGTTGAAAGGGCACAGCTAACATGCCAAATGAATGATGAAGGTGCTCGTCAACCACGAACTTCCGAAGTTGGTCAATCACAATAGGGCCATACCCACATTTATACGAGAGAAAATAAGCCGCGGCTTTCTCTGGCCGCGGCTTACAGAAAACTCGAATGTTCACCCCGTATAAATGGTACAAAATCTACGTTCACGTCTTTTTCCATCCGCGGCTTATATTGACCTGGGAATATATATTCGTATAAATAGTTCCTTTTGCGTATTTTGTACACCGTGGCCAGAGTAAGCCGCGGCTTATTTTCTCTCGTATAAAAGGCCCTAATATTGCACGACGAGAAAAACATCAGTCCATCGTCCACGTGGAGCGTACCTGTGAGGTACTTTCTTGCTCGATCGTGAGGTGTCAGATTGGGGGGAAGGTGGGAACTTCCTTCTTCGTCGAAGAAAAAGCGAGCGTTTTCACAACAAACTTATCCATGAGTAAGTTTTTATCAGTTTTCATCGAAAGAAACTACATTTTGCCGAAAAACTTACAACTTCGCTTATTTTTCACAAATCTCTGCAACTGTGTCATTTCAGTGGTGTGTATATAAGGGCGTGTTTGTGTTGCACCAATAGAAGGAGACTCATACCCAGGTCCCCTACTTGAAGCCTTGAACTTCGACTGTTTACGAAATCGAAGGCGACAAAGGTTTTTTAGCCTTTTTCCAAGATAAATCGTCTTAAAAATGGCATATTTATGCAGGAATTTCTAAGAAACGCGTTGATTTATGTTTCATTTTATGAATTTTGTGCGTCCTTTTGTGAATTATGCGATTTTTCGTGAATTGTGCGATCGGATGCGATTTGAGGTCGATTGTGCGAAATCGCACCATCGCGTAATATCAGAAGGCCTGAAGAGTTCCAAAGTCTCAAACAATTCATCAATGAAGCACCCATCCTGGGTTATTACCCAGAAAAGGAAAATGGGATCCACTCAGATGCAAGCCTAAAGGTCACTGGTTATTTACTGATGCAGAACAGCCAGCCCATGTGCTACACAAGCCTGTCACTCAGTGATACAGAATCCAAATACAGTAATATTGAGAGAGAACGTCTCCCTGCCTGTTGGTCCCTAGAGAGGTTCAACCATTACATATTTGGAAAGCAAGTCATCATTGAAGTAGACCACAAACCACTGGAAAACACATAGACTAGTATCTCTAGTACATCACTATGCCTCCAATGGCTCTTCCTGAAAATGGCCAAATACAAAATGGAAACAAGATAAATCCAAGGCAAAACATTATAGTGTCATCGCTTCTCCAGAGTCTGCTGCATGGAAAACCCAAAAAGGACCAAGCTACAGTACCACTACTAGCAGTCAGTACCTTGCCTGCTAGCCCAGCAAACTAGATGAAAAACAAAACTACACAAGTCAGGATATTGTACTCAGCCATTTGATGGATGTCATTCATCAAGAGTGGTTTGAGTATCTGAGCGAATGAAAAGTCAACGCATTTGTCAAAACAGACTAGCGTGTTCGCCAAGTCATGTTTAACTGTTGAGTGAGACAAAAGTAAATTCCCAAATATTTAGGATCTATAAAAAGCGACGCAAACTAACTGATCAATGAGACATTGTGTATAATTATCTTCACTCGTAGAAGCGCTCTTCAAATTTCAGTTGCAGCAGCTTTCCCTCTCGTCTCATGTTAGACATCACTGCAATGTACCGCTGAAGTCGCTTTCTGCATGCTGCCTCCAGCTCCTTCACCGACTTTCCCAGCAGGTCACGAATGATTAGATCATGCTCCCTGGCATCCACGATCTTTATTTCGGCGACCGCGACGAAGTCTCGGAGGGTACTTTGGTGCTTTGGGGGCAGTTGGCCGACCAAAACGCATTTGCCAATTGCTGCAGCCGTTTCTCATCAGGACCTGTAGGACTTTCTCATAGCGCTGATGGATTCCTGTGGGGCTGTGCATACTAACGTGATTGTGTCCCTCTGCTGCTGTTGTTCCTGTTGCGGCTCACTGTCGGTTCTGCAAGTCGTCTGCAACTCTGAATTAAGCTCTGCGATCATTCGCTTTGACTCTGCCAATTTTTTCTGGAGGGTCTTAACGACCTCGCCTCTCGTCCTCACCAGGTTTGCAATCTCTTCCACGTCAGCTGTTGCCTCTTTGAGGTACCTCTCCTTTACTGCCAGCTTGCCTGCTAGATCTGCATTTTGCTGTTGCAAAGTCCATAGGGACTTTCCTCACCTGTTCATGCTTTTTGCGCAGGTTGTCGACTAGTCCCTCTGGAGCTCTCTGAAACTGGTCGGTTCTTACGTCCCTAAGAAGTGGTCTGAGAGGACTGAGAAGCTGGTGTTCTGGTCGCTCTGGTGCCCTGCCTTGCGTTTGGCTTGTTTTCTTCTTCTTTTCCGTAAAAGTGGCATACTGATTAAGCGGAGAAATTAAAAAGTTGTGATGATTGACATGATCGATTGAGATTTAAAGTGAAGTTCTATTTTGTTTGGACTCAAGGCGTTGGAATTGCCTTGCAGTACCCTGTTCGGGAAGAGTTGAATTCTTCAAGAGAATTGTAAAGCGTTGAAAGTGTTGAAGCACTGGAAATCATTAAGAACCGTTCAGAACATTAGAACCATTGAAAAATATTAGCCGTCCGGCTACCCATTGAAAGGGTATCCAGTCATCTCGCCACCAGGGAGTTTCGCCACCAACCAACTTGCCACCAAGGAACCACCTCACCACCAACCAACCCACCACCAAGCCAAGTCACCTCGCCACCAAACACTAGAGTAAAGTAGCCGAGGTGAATTAGCTGATCGAACGAGAGTAAATTAGTCGAGGTAAAATAGCCGAGGTGAATTAGCTGTTCAAACGAGAGTAAATTAGTCGAGGTGAATTACCTGTTAACATAGTATGTGCTGTTTGATGTGCAATGTCCCAATACATACACCATTCATTTCCCATTGATGCCAATAAAATCACACTATGTAAGTTACATGTACACAACCAAACACAGCATATTAAAGCCAATGAAACCATAGAATATAGAAAACGTCCCATGGGAATACAATTTCTGGTACTCATCAGGATCAACCGGATTTTCAACTGGGCTGCCCAGTAATTTACCCACTAAGAAATTTCAAACCTACTTTGCTAAGGTATCTGCTGATAAATCTTGGTCATTTTCTGTGGTTGTGTCTCCTATGTGATAATAGAAATAAAACAAAATTACAATGTAGCAACAAAACCCTACCAGAACCTCCCTCTCGAATCAGCAGTGTATTAAACATCCTAGCAATAAACATACAATTTGTATTATTGAATTGGTAATAATGTATTAATTATACATTTGGGCGGAAGGTGATGTTCAGTGCAGTGTACAAATGTTCTTTCAAGAAAATTAACATAGGGTGTAGAGTCCAGTGCAGTTTAACTAAGCTCTGAAACACAAACTGAGAATCGATGATTGTAATACCACAATGGATATAAGCATAACTCTGTTCAAAATGTACATAACGTTTAGTTTTGGTGGTGTCATGCCACTCAACTGCAGAGCTGACCATCGGAAATTTAAGGTGTACAGAGCTATCCACCTGAAAAGTCACAATATAAGTGACACCCAGAAGATACATGTAATGTATAAATTATTGTCTTGAAAACCAGTTGAGTAAATTCAGTGGATTGTAATACACACATAGCGCCCTCCACACCAAGAACACTTGAGAAAAAAGCAAGCAACCATTCAGTTACATTTACCTTCCTCAATTTACTGCCAAGATATGAAAAGCAACAACTCACCACGTTTCTGACCTTTTTAAGCAGACCAGCAGATAAAATCCAGATCAAAGTAACTTAATCATGAATCTACTTTAAAGCAAATGAAAACTGCAAATTTGAGTTTTGTCAGTGTACTCACCATGCCCTCTAAGGTCTATTGCAACCACTTGACAGTAGCAAATGCTAATGACAGATTTCTGAAATATATATGAAGCAATAAATATTATTTTCATACATATCACACACCATTTAAACCGTGAAGCAGGAAGGAGCCATTACCAATAGTCTCAAGCAGATCTGTATCCAAAAGAATGTGAATTTAGGAGAGGTATTTCCAATTTGATAGTAAATGCCAAAAAACAGACTTCTGAAATATTTAATAATTATAGAGCAATGATGTTGTTTTCATACAAGACCACACCTCTCAATCTGAAGCAGAAGAGTCCTTCAAAACTCATTAATACGGTAATTCACGAGCAACTCATGAACTTTTAGGTCACCAAAAAATATCATGTGGACGAGCATTAAAAACCGACACAACAGACCTCAAAGGAATTCTTTATTAGAAAGCATAAATACTATAAGGCTTACATTGTAGCTTGTTTTTCTTGTACATGCATGCTAATGCCGCCCTCTCACAATAAAATAAATTACATTTGTTTGGACTGGACAAGAAGGAAATGCTTTTTGTTGAATATCTTTGGAAAAATTCAATAAACTCACAGGTCATCTTTTATCAGGACTTTAAAAACCACTTTGCTTCGCCTCATGGTTAAAAACCCAATAAAACACCCCTGATTAACAGTATTAATGATGACTTCTGATTGAATGCTAAAAAAGGGTAAAGGTAAAGGTCCTTAATTAAACTAAAACAGTGACAGTGAACATGACAGTGAACTAGTTACTGATAAATGGCCCTTGGTGCACACCTTTAACCCCCCTTCCTTCATCAATGCTCCGTTTTATGGCTATTCAGAGCTACAGCTACACAGATCAGAGTAAAGTCGAAACAGACCTCGATCAAATGAGATGGGGATTGAACAGGCCAAGCAGTAACGGACTGAGATACACCTGCCTATGCCATGATTAGGTTCTTTTTTTTTTTTTTTGTTTCAAATACATGTACAGTACTGTATTTGAAACCAGTTCAATTTTGATTTTTCGTTGTCTAATATTCATTAGATCATAATCTGAAATGAAGGAAAAATCAAATTTGATTTGAAATTTTTTTAAACCAAACATAAAACAATTGAACTTGTAAGTGGCCCCAATTTTGGAAAACCTGGTGTTTGAAAACAAAATGACTTTCAAATATACATGTATATATATAAATTGCCCTATTAATTAAACTATGCTGCAGAAAACCTGGAAAGGTTAATAACTTCAGGCAACAGTTATAGAAGCTGAAGTTGCCCACTGACCACTTACATGTAACCTTCAGTAGAAGTCCTTACAAATAAGATTCAGTTTGGGGTTTAAAATGCATACACGTACTAGTGGTGTAACAATTAATCAAATTCTCAATTAATCGCGATCATGACTGTTCGGTTCGATTCACGAAACTTTGATTCCACGTTCCGATTTTGATTCGATTTTTTGCATATATTATAATATAATCTTTCCCATTGTGCCCTCAGTGAGTTATTATAATGTGAAATTAGAAATTCATGCACCATTTTGTGTTGTTTGGTAAAACTGCTGCCCTTCTACCACCCCTTGAGAATTTCCAAATAAGGCGCAAACCATGTGCGACACGCTCGCTTGTTGTCAAACACGGCGATGAATGACCAAGCGATTATGAATCCACCTACATCTTTTAGATCCGCCGTGTAGAAATATTATGGTTTTCCGGCTGAAGACGGTACAGCAGACAAGACTAAAACTTCGTGTAAAATTTGCTCAGCAACTTTCAAGTATTGTGCCGGCTCAACTTCAAGCATGAGCGCACTCTTAAAACGTCAACACTGCATTAATGGAAAGTCAGAAGTGTGGGACTCAAAGACGGTGAAAAATTCACCAAAACAGTACTGGGACAGGACAGTTAAAAATTCAGGATGTTATGAAGAACAGGTTGCTGCAGGCAACATGTACATATACAAGTTTTAGTCCATGCAGTTGCCATACTATTTCCCATGATTGCAAAACTTACTAGATAATATTTATTTAATACTTGTTTTTATCTCAATGCAAACAAAAAATTGTGTTTTTCCAAAACTCTGTACTAACTTGTGACCCAAAAGTTCATTAATTATATACATGTACATAATGCATTTACACACTCACAGTAAAAACAGACCAAGACAGTGCAGAATGCCCTCCTCCATGAAGTAACAATAGAACAGGTCCTACATGGCCAGCCTGGTAAACTCTAAATTTCTAGTAACATTTCAGTCACAAATTAAGAAGAATATTGTACATGTACTTGGGAAATCCTCTACCCAAGGCGGGTGTAAATTGAAGAGATTACAGGAATCATTTGACCTTTCCAAGCCATCGCAATACTAATGAGCATTAAAATGAAATGCCCAAAAGAAAAAGGATTGTACGCTATTGATTAGACAAGTACCACTATAAACCTGAAAAATGGAAAAGGTAGCCCAGGATTTGTCATAAAAATTTGGTTTTAATCAACTGAGTTAAAACACAGACTCCTGGGGAGACTTAATTGATAGAATTTTCTTGCTTTTCATTAAATAATTCCCAAAGAAAGACTTGCGATCAGATGTTTCAAGCATTTGCCCTTCATTATTATATAAGGGGCAAATTAAACTGATTTGCATTTCGCTCTTCATTGATGTTCAAAGCACTCTTTCTTTAGAAAATAACCCCTTCATAACCCCTTCTAATGCCTTCAAATGCAACAGTACATTCCAAACAGAATTAACAAGATTTCTTTTCTATACAAATGCCAAGAATCAGATGCACATATGCATGATCATTAATCCATAGTTGGAATCATGGGGATTAACAGCCATCACGGAAATATCAATTTATTACTACAATCCTCGTCACATTAGTTGGGACACAAGTGATGTCCTCTGCTCTCCCAATGGTTTTGTTAGATGGCTCCTCTAAATCAGTGAATTCAACATTAAAGAAGAGGGGTCACACCTAAAAGTCAGAATGATTAGTAGTGCTATATAAATGGTGTCCCAACTTAATTTGGCGAGGATAATTTGCAGACCAATTGTATGGGAAATTGACTGGCAAGAAAGAGCAACATTAAAATTGCTATGAGACTGCCTAAGGGAAGAAGGGAATGGCAGGGCCATGGCATTCGGACAAGTAACAACTAAAATTGACAGGCTTTTTGTCCTGTGCACGCATTTCCTAGTAAGTTATTTGATCTTAGGCTTTAATATGCAATGGAAATGTCTCTTTGAGGCAACAACAACAAGGATAATAAAGGATACATTTTTTCCACTAACAGAGATTTCTTTTGAAATTTCAAAGAATTGCTCCCATGAAAGTGGCGAATAATCTTTCTTCCGCCGAAGTGCTCCAGGGCTTCTGCGCAAGGGAAAATAATAATTTTAAAAAGTCACATCACATTAATGTATTTTGCACTTTTCAGTGACACGGCACAGTTCTAAAAATTATAAAGCTAAAATAAAAGCCCAACCTCGTCCCCAGGGTCTCTCCTCTTGTCTGTCAAGAGAGGCTTTGGAACAAGGTTCATGGAAGCCTTTTTTTGGGAAAGAATCATGCAGCCTGTCTGATGCAATTTCAGTGTTACAAAGGCTTTCATTAAAAATGGAGCCTCAGGCATTTGGACAAATTATGCAAGCCAATGAGGCTTAAAAATAGTTCTATATACCCCCAAACCTTGACATGTAGCATGTCTTAATCTTCCTTTAGATTTAATTTGTGTCTATTTTCAACTGTTCCAAATGTTTAAAGGCAGAAATTGAAGCCACTTCGGAAAACACCATAATACTACGCTTTTAAGGCAGGGTGTCAACAAGGAATTCCATTGGGTCAAATTTCCATTTTTTCCACCAAACCATTATACATTTTCTGTAAACTTGTCCAGCCATGTAACTGACCATGTAGGGTTTTTGACCCGAGACCCTCCCCCACTCTTATCCGGAATACTGCTCTTTGTTTGTCCCCCCAAATTTTGCATAAGCGTTGCTTCCAGTTCTTTTGGGACATGCAAAATTTGGGGGAAGAGTATTATGGTATTTTCCAAAGTGGCCTATGTTTTGGTTATGTGTTGGTGTTAGTTAGTGATCAATTTTATAACATTTCATTATTTTGTGTCCCAGCCCTCTCTTTGTAATGCTGGGGTGTTGGCTTTAATACATCAATAATGTTCATGGTTGAAACACTAAATTAGACCACCTACAAGTACTTGTACATGGGTGCTGAGAAAATAAATTAAAAGGGCAAGTTTTGTCCATTCTAAGTTAATAAAACTGCTTCACTAGAGTACATTGTGTATGCTCTGATTCCAATTTTTTGTTGGTTTAAATTTTAACTTGGATTATTCTTTGTCTGGTTAACAAAGGTAAGGAAAATGAAAATAAACAAAGGAACTAGTTTAAAAACATCTGAACCAAAATAATATAAAATTGACCCAATATAACATGAGCACTACTAAATTGTGTGTGAATGTTTGTTCTTCTTCTTTCTTTAAATTTTAATTTCATTACCGGTACTTTTCTTCCCTACCTGGAGCCAGTGACCCACCCAATGACTGTTTAGCTCAATTAGGGCCTGTCCTTCTATTTTCTATGTGGCAGACTCAGTCATGCTCTCTTTATTTGCAAATACTACACTTTAAACTAATGTATTTGTTCTTTCACACAAATTAAAATCCAAGAGAACAAAGAAATCAAGATTGTGGTTGTTGCCGTCCTTCTTATTTTGAGAGTAATAATATTCCTGTTGTATCTATGCATGCATTGGGTGTGTTTCTCAAGAGATTACATGAATGTCTCCCTGCCTAACACTTTGCAGTCACATAGATGCAGAGGCCTTGCCTAAATGATATACTATCTAATATTCTTGTTCTTTTTTCCCCTTTTGGTCAGAAACGTCACTTGCAGTTTTTTGCTTGTGGGTAGCAACTGATAAGTTTGATCAGTGATGCTGGTTCAATGAAATACTGTACACATGAACAATTTTGACCAATGATCACAATATGCAGGTTTCACTAACAATTTAATAAGAGTTGGTTCCAAACGATTCAATAAAATTGAAAAGCTTTTATTTAATTATTTCAGTATGTCTAGTGGCAGCTTCTTAAAGGTTAATTCTAGACCTATGTAAACAGTCACGTTTAATATGAATGCTTACAGCTGGATATAAGATGCTGCAAAATTCAGTCCGAGTAATTATACCTTTGGCGTGCATAATTATTTTATTTGGCTCATCCTGGTTGATGTGTGACATCAACATGTACAAATTGTACAGATTATAAGCTGTACAATTGTGTTCTAATTACAAACATAAGTCCACAACCAAGTTGCATTAGCCACTTCGGAAGCGGACAGTGTAAAATGCAGACTAAGGGCTAAATACAGATAGCGGAAACAACCAAAACCCTTAACTAATGACGTTTTGCATGATTAACCGTCTCTTACTATCCAAGCTACAAGAGTGTGCGTAACGGTACATGTATTTGAGCTTACTGACCAGCCCTACAAAGTCCTTCGCTTGGTTTAATATTGTTTCGTTTCCTTTGCAAAGGAAATATCATAATCTTTTCCATTCTTACCCAGTATTTTTTCCTTGTCGCTTTGGAGCAGAAGGCAAACCGCCGTACTTGTTTTTCAAGGCTTCTTTGTGGAACTCCGACATCTTGGATTTTCCAGCGGATTGTTAGCGGGCTCAAATGTGCTCAAGCTGTCACGCACTGTCACGCACAGTGAGAATTTTGCCTCCACCACTCAAAAGAAAAGGAAACGAAACGAATTTTATTTAAGTGTGTGGTCGTTCTAGTGGGGGCACTGTCAACTGTCAACTAACAATTAACGCAAATCAAGTCAAATGTTGGTATTTTGAGGAAAATGGAAAACCGTTGTTACAGCGTTTTGTGTTCCCCTTTGTGTTCCCCTGTGTTCCCCCTTCCCTACCCGTAGAGCATTTCAGTGCCACGTTTCCCTTAAAAATTGCCGACTTGAGAATACATCAAAACAAAAAGAAATATGAAAATAAAGGAAAGTAATCACGCTATAACGATAAATATGATAGCAGAATAGGAATACAGAAAGTATCCTAAACATTCATAAAAGCTAACCTTAGGCCTATAATCTTTTGTTTAGGCCTAATTAGGCCTAAGGTTAGCTTTTTATGCATGTTTAGGATACTAATAAAACAATGACCAGTTACCTGTAAAAAATACCAGCACTGAAATGTTCTATGGGGAGGGAAGGGGGAACACAGCACTAGTGCTCCATGATCAATTCGCGTGGGAACAGATAAAACGGGGGAACAAAAAACTGAAAAAAAGGGTTGACACCGTACCCTGCGAGCAGAGTCTCTTTCGATCTGGCGACCCTTGGACTTATGTCCAGAAATGTACCTAATTAGATGCACCCCCAACTTTGACATCCAACACGAAGCTCCCTTTAACTCTGTAGCTAAGCATGAGGTTCTAGGGTATTTTTATTGATAGGCCAAAAATACAAAAATACAAAAATACAAAAATTTACAATGTAAAAGAACGCTATCATACACAGCCTAACGAAGGCATTAAACTTTTTTTTTCAGCGCTGATATCGCAATAAACGAAATTGCACTTGTGCAAACGTGAATATGACCCAGGCTACTAACTCCCTAAATCCCACGAAACAGTTACAAGCAAATTGCGTCGAGAAGCCTGAAAAATTGAGGACTTCAAGCAACAACATTTCAAGGTCACTCTCCAGCAAGCAGGAATTTGCATAGCCCCTATCAGCTTGAAATTGAAAACGTTTTGAATGACCATTAGTCCATGCTGTATTCATCACTGTAGGTATGGGGCGCCGTTTGTAAAAAAAATTATTTAGAACAAATTTGTGACATTTTCCCCTTATTTAGAAATAATTGCCCCCTATGTAAGTGGTGAGCTGCAAACTCTTTGTGCGTTCCCCAATTTAAATCTCAACTTGATCTGATTATTTAATAATTTTTATTGTATATTTTCATCATGTATCATTGTTATTATTATGATTATTATTATTATTATTATTATTATGATTATGATTATGATTATGATTATTATTATTATTATTATTATTATTATTATCGTTATCGTTATAGCTATATAGCTATATTTCACATTCAAACAATATAGCCTAATTGAGGGACCACCAAGAATTTTGTGGCCGCTTTCAAAATTAAGTTTAATTTTTATCATGCGTTTTACTCAATGTCACTCTGGACAAGTCCTTATAACACTTTCGGATTATTGTCTCGGTGTCCATTAAAATTGTCTTCTGCATCTCCGCAACAATCTTTTTGCACAAATCGTTTGTTTCAAAAATATTTTCCAGTTCCTTTATTGTCTCTTTTATACCTCCACCGAGAGCACTGATCACAAGAGGCACAACTCTGCCTTTGAAACCAGGTCTTCGCTCTCCAAGTTCAAATGCAAGCTGTCTGTACTGTCTGTATTTTTTTTTTTTTTCAATTCTTCTTTTCGATGTTATTTTGCTAACAAGCAAGTGCTGGAGACGATAACTTATAGGAGACCAGAAAATTTTGAAATCTTGATGTTCGGAAATGCTACTTTCAGCATTCTTGGCCGCCGTGCCTGGCTAAGTTGTGATGACAGTCAATCATTCAAACTGGAGACCAACTGGAGCGTTTCGTAGTACGTGCGGACATGCTAGCGGATGGTATTGCACAGTTTGGTCGCTCTGTCTTACCTCATAATGTCATCTCCTCATCGAATCGAATGTCAAGAGATAACAATGTTACTTATCTTGTTGCCTCGGGCCGTACTTTAACGAAGAAGATAGAAGTAGTGAATCTAGCACAGGAGAGTATCATTGCAGGCTAAATTAAGAGAAATGTGCAACCGCCTCGAACGAAAACCTAAAGATCCCTAAGGGAAAAAAATAGGAATTATGCTTTCCAACGAAATGAAAATTCAAGTTGAACTCCTCTTTGGGATCAATACAAGATTAGACGCCAACGAGTAACTGGAGCCTGGAAAAGTATATTCTTCTTAATAACTGTAAAACGGAAACGTTTAAGCGTCCGTTCCTCCCCAAGGCTGTCAATTCAAGCTAACTTTTTTTTGCAATATCTTCCATGTCATGAAAATTTACATTAGCATGTGATACTAGGTTAATACCTGTCTTGAATGCCCTTAGGTGTTGGATTTTTTAACTTAGGACAGTTCAGTGTTGCATTCTCATTCAGTCTTTCATTCATTTAGTTATGAACTTTTTTGCGTTCTTTGGGTGGATTGTGATTTTTAAAGGACTTTTAATTAGTTTTCACAATTCTGGTAACGAGTGAGAGCTTTTAGGGAAAACGTGAATGTCAATTGGAAATGTCTTGCATAGATAGCGGCATTGAATTCTCACCTTTGCAGTGTTCTTTACTGCATTTTACTATGGCGTAAACATGTAACAACGCTACGTGTCAGTGAGTGGAGTCTCTTCATACTTGACAATCTTTTACTTGTATAAAGAGAGACTGAATGCATGAATGTTTTTATTTCGTGCCGTTGTTTTGTCTTTTAAGCCCTAAATTCTGAAGTTTTTTTTCAGAAACATATTAGTTCGACCCTTGCCCAACGATTTCGCGGACTGTACTGCAGCACATCATAGCAGAAGTTTGAGGTGTATTGATTTTAGCTGTCGATCATATCCACCGAATTAGGAGTCGGAAACCGGATTTAAAGACTAAGTCCTTGCTTGATTCAAGACTGAGATAAGTATTTAAAAAGGATCAACATATAACTCCGTTCATATTCGGATTTTAATTCTCTTTGGATTTTGTTTCAGTGCTATAAAGACTACTTGAGAAAATCAAGGTGTAAGATGTTAAGGGAGGTACCAAGACAAGATTTGAATGCCGGAAACGACGCTGGAAGAAATCGACCTACATTTTACGCTCCAAGTAATCATATTGTTCAGATGAGAAGATGTTTCCAGGTACGTACATAGCCAGTCCTCTAAATATTATCCTTAGTGGCCTGAATGACTGGAAGACTTGAAAAAGCAACGCATACTTACTTGTATTTTTAGATATTACGGTACTTAATCCAAAACTTCAGTTCTGTTCTCGCACGTCGATAGGTTATGTTTCCTTCAGTCATCCGCCGTGACAGTTTTGATGTTGTTATTTTTTGTGTTAGTGCACTGTACCACACACTATGTTATCGGGTTGAACGAGTGTAAGAGTGTGAGAGCCTTGTAAGAGTGCTTCAGTTTCACCAAATGAGCCCCAAAATCGGCAAGAGTTTGTGACGCTGATGATTCATAAAGCAGCTACTATTTCCAAAACGATGGAATTACCTGGTTATAAATAACCTCTTCTAGCAGAGTGAATTTTTGAAATTGCAGAAACAATTGTCAGCCTCAAGCTAATAAAGCTAACAATTGGGTGACTGTGATCTTTGTGTTGAATTCGCAAATTTCTGTCAAACTTTATAACACTTAAAGGAAAGAAAACCAAATTAACAAAAACAGCAAAAATTTCCCAAAATGTGTTTCGCTGATGATAACTTTTTTTATTAAATTCTCAACCTGGGATAATGCAATTCTCGTGCTCTGATTGGTTCACTCAATCTCGGTTATTAGCTCATATACCTTGGTTTGACCTTATATGGTAAATGATTGATCTAAGTGTTGCCAAGCTAAAAGTTTTTTCGCCGGAAAGCGAAAATTCTCTCTGAAGAAAGCAAAAAAAAAGTTTTTCTGGACAGCTGGGTTAAATTCCGACGTTTAGAAGTACGCGAAAAGGTAAGAAATGTTTTTGTGACGAGCCTGCGTCTGTCTGACCACAAGGTGTTACACGACATCGCATCGGTTCTCATCAAGTTTTTTTTATTTCGCTCGGATTTGCTCGCTTTTTTCGCTCGCATTTCGTACTTTCTAAACTTTTGGAGTTTAAAGGAATTTAATAAAACAATTATTCCATTCGCGCTTGTTGGATATGAGACTGGTTATAGCCAACTCGGCGCTACGCGCTTCGTTGGCTATTTACCATCTCATATCCAACGTGCGCTCATGGAATAATTGTTAAATATTCGCGGAACAAAAGTTATGTCGTTTTCATGTCACAAATTATGTTGCTGATGGCAAATACTTTAATTCCTAAAAACTTCCTTTTGCTCTTCCTAAAAACAGACTATCAACACCGCGCACCGGCGGCTCAGTTGGTTGAGCACCGGGCTGTCACGCGGGAGGTTGTGAGTTCAACTCCGGCCGGACCAACACTCAGGGTCTTTAAATAACTGAGAAGAAAGTGCTGCCTTTGTAATTACATCTGCAAATGGTTAGACTCTCTAGTCTTCTCGGATAAGGACGATAAGCCGGAGGTTCCGTCTCACAACCCTTCAATGTTCATAATCCTGTGGGACGTAAAAGAACCCGCACACTTGTCGTAAAGAGTAGGGCATGTAGTTCCCGGTGTTGTGGTCGGGTCTTTCTGGTCTGGTTAAGGTAGGGTGGAGCACCTCGCATAGGACCTCGAGTCCTGTTCGTGCTCCTTCCCTTCAATATTTGTTTTGCGTGAAGCAGGCTAACGAAATCTGTACCTTGCTTCGTTCGCATTTTTGAGCCTTAAAATTTTCGGTCCTATGTTTCTGACAGCAAGTGGTATATTTGGAGGTCTCCCATCCAAATACTTTACTACAGTGAACGTTTGTCTTGAAAAGCTGTCACTGCTCAGAATACGTGCTTTAAC
>BLFO01002938.1:932985-950485 GCA_014634245.1 Montipora cactus | reverse complement strand
AGCGGGTTTGTTGTAATTTTTTTGTTTCCATGGGCAAGTGGATGGACGACTGATTGTGCAAATCAAATCAAATAATTTAGAAACTTCTAAGGAAAACATTTGGTGTTTTTTAATTTACCTCTATTTCTGCTTTGCAGAAAGGTTATTCCATAAAGGAGTAAAACGCGTTCTATTGATAACAAAAGATGTATTATTTGCGGTTCAGTAATTTAATACAATTATATTCATCTCATTATTGACTAATTTAAAAAAACTGAATCATACAATATTTTTCGACAAAAATTCAATTCTAAATTCCCTTTTCCAACAAAGAGTGATGGATACAGTAAAAAAAAAAAAGACAAAACTAATATTAGTTTAAGTAAAGTAATAATTGTTATGCTAATTATGTAAGCACCGTCCTCTTAATTCGATGATGCACGTCAAAAATATCATGCCTTTTAAAAAGTTGTAGTCAAGTAGATTAGTAAATATACATTGTACAAAACACTGACTTTTCAAAATCCTTATAAATTCCTTAACAAAATCAAATTAATTAAACTGAAAAAAAAATTGTAGAGAGAGTCTGATCTGGCTTTCTGGCTTGATGAGATGTGCAACAACTACCACTAAACAACTCGCCACATGACTCTTGGATGGATACGCTTATCACGAACACTGGTTTCAAACAACATGATAATATTAAACTGCAGTATTTGAGAACCCAAGGTTCTCAAATGCTACAGTGTATAATAGAGGAAAGAAATTACATTTCCTTATTAAATTTCATTCAAATAGCAGGGAAAAGTTTGTGGATTTCAACTGACGTTCTGACTGGACAGTATTTTCTCATTGTTTCCAACAACCCTGGCGAGTACTGTTTGCATGACATAGACTATTGACAAATGTCTTAAGTTGAGACATCAAATAGATTTTCTTTCGATTTAACAGTAACATTTAGGCAGGTTGCATTTCAATTTGTGTTGAACCTGTCCTAAGGTTTTGCATGCAGAAAGTATGGGTTGCAATTC
Source organism: Montipora cactus (assembly GCA_014634245.1). Taxonomy (NCBI): domain Eukaryota; kingdom Metazoa; phylum Cnidaria; class Anthozoa; order Scleractinia; family Acroporidae; genus Montipora; species Montipora cactus. The sequence continues at coordinate 949,475 of BLFO01002938.1, read as the reverse complement.
TACTGACTGGATTTGTTGTCCTTCTTCTACTCCACCACGCTTTGTAAATGAAAATTTGCTTGCCCCTTCCAGATGGTTTTCGTTATATATTTTGAATAGCTATTTTCCATACACGCCCCAACGGAGCTTAACCAAAAGACTAAGGGCTCTGTACTTTTACCCTTTAATTAAGATAGTAATCGTTCTCCTCGAGAGCTTCCACACTTCGCCTGTCCATGTTGCCTAGCGCTTGGGCGCAGCCTTTGTTTGATCGTGTGAACAGGAGAAATTTTGTGTTCACGGTATCCCGGTCTTCTGATCAGAAACGTCCATCGCCTGGTTGTGAAATGATACATCCTGGCTTAAACTTGATCCATAAAATGTTCATATGATGACTGATCGTGTGAACGGAAGAAACTTTTGATCGAAGCTACGTGGATCATAAGTAGACATTTGCTTGCCAGTTCCTGTTGGATTTATACACGCTGCTATGTTTATTTGGGCGTTCATCTTCCATACACGGTTCCACCAGCGCAATCAAAAGACTAAGCGCTCAATACTTTACCTTTTTTAATATCTTAAAAGATATTAAGAGCTCTTCTCGAAATGTCAAAAAAGTTGTGTCTTGCACCAAATGTTATTTATCGTATTGGCCAAGTGTTTCAGTGTTTGATCGTGTGAACAGACAATCTTTAGGTATAACAGTATCCGAAATTTCCAAAAGGCCAATCATGGTGAAATAGCGCATCACAGCTTAACATCCATTGCCTCTCATTTGGGTGCAGTCTTTGTTTGATCGTGTGAACAGGAGAAATTTTTTGGTCAATTTTGTAGTCAGGTCAAAGGTTTTTCTTGTTTTGTTTTACTTGTTAACAGCACAATCGTTCTTCTTTAAGCTAAAAGCTGAATCTTCCACACTTGCCGCTCACTCGGGCGCAGTCTTTGTTTGATCGTGTGTACAGGAGAAATTTTGTGGTCATGGTATCTAGATTTCAGCAGGTTGCAAAATAACACATGTTGGCTTAACCATCCATAAAACGTTCATAATGACATGATGGGGTGAACGGTCGACATTGTGTGATCACGATACCTCACCTTTGTGGAATGCCTTCAGCAGGCTTTGAAAATAGCACTGATTTGCTTCAACGTTCATGCCTTGATGTTCGTGATAATAAGACCAAAAAAAAAATATCATCTTAAAAAAAGTAAAATTATAGTATTAACATACTTTTTTTTTAAAAACGTTTGAAGTCCCAAAATAAATCTTTCACACTTCTCCTGTCCATTTTGGCCTTCATTTGGGTGCAGACTTTGTTTGATCGCGTGCGCAGGAGAATTTTGTGGTTAGGGTTAGTTCAAGCTCTCTCGCTTGAGCTTTTGTTTGATGTCGTGAACGAGAGAAATCATCTGTTCATACTATCGATCTTAAGAAGGCTCAAGAACGCTATCATTTCTTGTATATATGACATTGTCTATTAGTACTTTGGCCCAGAGATTTCGTGGTCAGTCTAAAGGTTTTCTCTTATTTTATTTTGCTTGTTAAGGAGTAGCAATCATTCTTCTTTAAAGCCAAAAGCTGAGTCTTCCACTCTTCGCCTGTCCATATTGCCTATCACTTGGCCGCAGTCTTTGTTTGACCGTGTGAACAGGAGAAATTTTTTTGGTCACGGTATCTGGATCTTCTCAAAGGTCCATCAGTAGGTTGTAAATGTCGGCTTAAGCATCCGTAAATTGTTCATGATGACATGATGGTGCACGTGTGAACGGCGGGAAGACTTTTTATCACCTCGGTCATCTTGTGGAATGCCTTCAGCAGGTTGAAAATAGTACTGCTTTGCTTAGACATCCATGGCCTGTATCTTCATGTAATAAGACTACTATTTTTGTTCCTTACTATTTTACTTGTTAAGATAGTAACAGTTTTTCTTAAAATGCCAAAATGAATCCTTCACATTTCTCCTGTCCATGTTGCCCATCATTTGGGTGCAGACTTTGTTTGATCGCACGGCATAAATTTTGTCGTTAGGGTTAGTTCAAGCTCTCTTGCTTGAACTTTGTTCATGTCGTGAACTATAGAAATCATCTGTTTATACTATCGATCAATGGAAGCCTCAAGAACCCTGTCATTTCTTGTATATACCGTTTGCACGAGCAGGAACTTCTAAGTATGAGTTCATTTCTGTTGTAATTAACTAAAAATAAAATGATGATTACTCTTTTAAAGATGCACACTTCGTAAAACAATTTAATGGAAAAGAAAGAAAAAAACAACAATAATTAACGAGCCGTTTTGATTTATATTATATTTTGTATGTTTACAACTAAAGTACCAAAATGCAAATTATCCTTTCTGGATTTGAAACGACTGGGTTTATTTGCTAATGCTCCTTTCTGTTTGGTTTCTAAAGGCTGTTTTTTTACTTGAGTGTTCATTTTCCATACACCGTACCACAAGCGTAGTCAAAAGACTAAAGGCTCTCACTATACTAGTTCTTCTCGAAATGTCAAAAGTTGTATCTTGCCCACTTATAATTAATTCGCTTGCCCATGTTGCCCTAGTGTGTGTTTGATCGTGTGAACGGCAGAAATTCTGCGGTAACAGTTATCTGAATCTTCCAAAAGTCCCATCACTGAGCAGTAAAGCATCACGGCTTAATCAACAGCCATGAAATATTTATGTCATGACATTGTCTATCACTTTGGTCCAGTCTTTGTTTGAACGTATGAACAGGAGAGATTTTATGGTCAATTTCGGGGTCAGGCTAAATGTTTTTTGTTATTTTATTTGACTTGTTAAGAAAGCAATCATTCTTCTTTGATGCCAAAAGCTGAATCTTCCACACTTCACCTGCATTTCCATATTGCCTATCACTTGGGCGCAGCCTTTGTTTGATCGCGTGAACAGGAGAAATTTTTTTGTTCACGGTGTCTGAATCTTCTCAAAGGTCCATCATTAGGTTGTAAAATATCGGCTTAAGCATCCGTAAAATGTTCATGATGACATGATGGTGTAAACGGCGGGAAAACATTTTGTGATCACAGTACCTGAATCTTGTGGAATGCCTTCAACAGGTTGAAAATAGCACTGCTTTGCTTAGACCGTGGCATTCAAGTCCTGCATGATCATGTAATTACTTTTTTTTTTCATCTTACCATTTTACTTTTTAGTTTATGTAATCGCATGGGCCCGAGGGCTATTAAGGATTAATTTCACAAAGTGAAATTAATCCCCAATTGCACAGGGCACAACGTGACTACATCTTTATTACATAAAGTGCAAAATTAGTGAGGGAAGCGCGTTCAATGCCGTGACAAATAACAATTTACTTATCATGCTTTCATTTGGTTGAAGTTCAGTTCAATAAATCGATGCTGTCAACGAAAATAGAGTTAAATTTAATTGACATGTGGATAGAAAGCAGTTTAGAGTCAGAATCTGCATGCTAGCCGGAACTGCGCTTGCTCTGGATAAGCAACTGTTAACCAATCAGGATCAAGTAATGATGCCCTCTTGATTACCAAAAGTGCCCTCGGGATTAACAAAAATGCCCTCCGTCTCAGCCAATCAGCATTCAATGTTATTGCCTCGTATGTGATAAAGATGGTAATTGTTCTTCATGAAATAGCAAAATGAATCCTTCACACTTCTCCTGTCCATGTTGGCCGTCATTTGGGTGCCGATTTTCTTTGATCGTGTGCACAGAAGAGTTTTGGGGCTGAGGTTTAAGCTCGGTCGCTTGAACCTTGTTCCATGTCATAAACAAGAGAAATCATCTGTTCATACTATTGATTTTTAGACCCCATAATGCTGTCATTTCTTGTATATGTTGTTTGCACTAGCAGGAACTTTTAAAGTATAAGTTCATTTCTGTTGTCATTAACTAAAAATATAATGGTGCTTAATTCTTTTAATAAACATGCATAGTTTTCAAAGCAAGTTAATGGAAAAGAGAGAAAAAACAGTCATTAAGTCAACGAGCCGCATTGGATTGTTGTTTTTTTATATTAAAAGACTGGGTTCTTTAAAAGTTTCACTCCACCAATACGTTGCAAATAGACATATGCTTCAGTGCCCCTTCCTGTTGGGTTTCTAAACGCCGCTGTGTTTATTTGAGTGTTCATTTTCCATACACCGTCCCACAAGTATAATCAAGGGACTAAATTAATGGCTCAATTCTTTACCTTTACATCTTGCAACATAAAGTAAGTGTTTTTCTCGAAATGTTAAAAGTTGTGTTTTGCACGTTCGTTTGATCGTGTAAATAGACGAGATTTTGTGGAACTAACAGTTGACTGTTTGAATCTTCCAAAAAGCCCATATTCAGCAGGTTGTGAAATAACGATCAGTGCTTAACATCCATGAAATATTTATTTAATGGTATTGCTTTTCATTTGGGTGGAGTCTTTGTTTAATCGTGTGAACTGGAGAAATTTTTTGGCCACGCTATCGGGATCTTCTTTGTTATCAAAGTACCTGGTTTAATGCCATCAGCAGGCTAAAAACACACTGCCGCAAAGGCTTTGTTTAAACATTTATGCATTTCATAAACTACGTGTTCATAATGTTAAGACTACAGGGTTCTTATATTAGTGTGTTACTCGTAAGGAAGTAATCGTTCCTCTTGGAATGTCAAAATGAATCTTCCACAGTTCGACTGTCCGTGTTCATGTTCCTCTTGATTTGGATGCAGTGTGTATTTGATCGTATGCACGGGAGAAATATACTAGAATTTTATGGTTCATTTCCGCCTTTGCAAAGCTAAGAATTTATCACTTTTTGATGCCCAATAACGGGCTCACCTTCCTTGCTACAAGGCTTAGAAGTAAAGGTATATCTACGTTTAACAAGTTCTTTTCCCTGTCATTTACATGTACATGATTTCTGCTGTCAGCGAACTCGTATCCTAACGAAACAGCGACGTCAAAAAAGACTCCCTTATAGGTTGCCTTTACATCATGATATGTTTTATTTTCAAGGCACGTGTATTTCCGAGGTGGTGGTGTTTGGAAGGACCAATAAACCTTCCCTCTGGCTCCCTGCTCTGTAAAACAAATTCGTGTGGAAATCGTACCTTTCTATTATCTGCCATGACAGTGTTCCCTAAATTTAACATGGTGGTCGTTGATAAGAGTGCAAACTTCAATGTTTCTGAGTCACATCGCGGTTGATGTGCCCTTCAGGAATCCTAATGCAGGTCCAACTTTTTCGCTTTCTGTGGAATCAAAATGCGTTATATTTCCGGCCAGCCTTGAACTAGCGATCTTCCGCGTGCTAGGCGGATGTGATAACCACTACAACACAGAAAACACTTTATTCCTTACAGAGGAAAATACGCATCATTAAGCCCTTACACCGGGCAGCCCAAGAGGAAAGTAATCTCAGGTGAATTAAGGCCTGGGCCCAGATCTATTTTAGGAAAATAAATGGTCTAACTATTGATCCCTCATATATAACATGAAATAACTTCAAGTTATTGTTGCAATAAGATGTGGAACCTTAACTGCTATGTAGGATGATATCATGAGGGGACGCAAGTTACTTCTACTGTAAGTACAGTTTCACGCTGAGATCGTTTTCTTGCGGTCGGTATAGGCGTTATAATCTCCCGTGTCCGAAAAAAATTTCTGTTATCTCCCTGCATCTACCAATGTGATATTCCAGATCAAATATTTACAAATACGTGTCTCAAACATCTGGAAAATGTTGTCATTTGATCAGTACCATTTCACGTTTCACAATTTAACAGATCAAAGTTATGTTTGTAATTATTTTAGTAGAGATGGCGCAAAAAAGGGTGTCTCGTAGTCATGTTTACTTGGAAAAAAAGCCAGTTTCAGGGATTGTTTTCTAATCTGTATTTCAGCATGATAAGGGTTAAACTATCCTTTTAATTCTCACATTGTCTCACTTGTTCCTACTTATAAGCTTTGTACATTAATCAACTAAAGATGACAGAAATTTCTGTCAAAACATGTCTTACAATCTTAAAAGTTTTGTCGTTTTCCTTAAAGGGCTCCATTTGATGAAAAACTTGAACCTTGTATTTCGTGGATAATGGACCGAACCAAAAGGTCGAGACAGCAGAAAGCAAATCGTTATCTTTAAGAAGATTTCGACATTTTTTCATTTCCAAGACATGTTTTGATGTTACGAAAATCACCTTCAGTTCCAGAATATTTGAAAAATCGTTTGCACTATATAACAACTAGGCGAAACATTCATAAACATTTACTAAGCTTAGAACGTTGTCGTCAATCTTGTTGTGCGGATTGTTTCGAAATTCTTGATTCCGCCCCTACTAAATTTCAACTTAAAATTAAGGAGGTTATGCATATAAATCGGGAAAAGCCTAATTTAAACCAACAAGTTCATCACGTCAACCTAACACTTACGCTTTAGGCTTTACATTCTTTCAAACACTTTGTAACTCACTCAAATATGTAATTTTTGTCACTTAATCATAATTAATTATGCATGTTTCGCCTAGTTGTTATATAGTCCTAACAGTTTTTCAAATATTCTGTAACTGACGATGATGTCCGTTACATCGAAACATGTCTTGGAAAGAAAAAAAATGTCGTAATCTTCTTAAAGATAACGATTTGCTTTCTGCTGTCTCGACCTTTTGGCTCCATTATCCACGACATAGCAGCCAGATATGAAGGACGTTTCAACCTTGTATGCATAGTGATTAAGAACAGTAAAACCCACAATAGGATACTATAAATAATCACACCAATGTTCAAGGATCTCCAAGTTTCGCAGTAAGAATTGGCAAACTGTATTACCTTTCTTTGCCCTCTCTGTTGCTGGAGTTTTTTAAGAAGCTATACCACTCTTTCGTGAGCTGTCAAAGTGCAGGAATGGTCCACCGTTAATGAATTCAATGGGTGTCAGTAAAGAGGTGACTGGGTTGTGTCAACAATATTGATTTCCAATGTAAAAAGGGTGGAAGAAAGGAAAAAAAAAATCCTGTCTTTTTTTGTTGTCACAATTGACAAACGGTTACTGACAGTTTTATTCTACGAAGACTAGCCTGCTAGAAGGCTCCCAGGGGTTCGAGGTACATGAAGAGCATGCTTGACTGCTCGAATGCGCAGGCTAAACAAAGGCAAAAAGGTGCTGTCAGATACGGTTTCACAGTCAGTGGCCACGCCTTGCTATTATCTAAGAGGTATATGGTGCCAAACCCGGTCAAAAGAAACCTACCATATACACATACAGAGACCCACACGTCAAGCACAAAGAGCTTATCTGCCAAGCTGTTTACCTAAGTAACCTGGAGTAGGTAAATCAATTCGATCTTTGACGCAACAAGTAAATCACTAGAAGAATTCATTTAATAAGGAAATTGTTCAAATTTTAGTAAGTACCTTTGAAGATCATTAACTTACAATCTTAATTTATTTTCAGTTGAGTTCTTTGAAAACGCCAGTTTTGATTGAGACAGGGGACAGAGATCAGTGAACGAGTCACTAACCCAAAAGAAACGAAAAATCACAACCGTAAGGCGACCAATGAGAAAGAAAACTGCTAATAAAACAGATTTCTACTTTCGCGCTAAAACACATTGCATGTAGGTACTTCGAATTCTGATTACCGATCCCGCTGTTTGTGATATTATTTGTTGCTCGGATAAATCGTTGATATTCGTCGAGGATTATCGAGAGGGTATAGCATTACAAAAGCCCTCGATTAAAGCGGAGACACGTGATCTATCAAAGTTGAAGAATGTTCCGCCCACATCATGATTTAAAGACTTGGGACGAAGTCGACAAGCGCTATTAATATCGTAGTTCATTCCTTCGAAAAACAAAGCACCCATTGAGAATCCCGGAGAAAAGGTGGAAACAGGTATGTTTTTAGTAAAGGGTAGTATTATGGTTTATCGCACACTTTTTGCTTAGTGATCATGAAAAAACTTCCAACAAACAATTCTTGGTCCAATTCTTGATCCAATCAAAGGAAGACAAGGTGAATGAATCGCATCCTCTGGCTCCGCGAGCGCTTGTAAAAGAATGGAAAAAACAAACTCAGTTTTAAAGCAGGGCTCTATTTCCACAGGATCTTGATATTAGCAGGCAAATCAGAACTTTAAAAAAAAAGACAAAACTTTTAAGAATATTCGACATGTTTCGACAGAAATTTCTGTTAGCTTCAGTTGATTAATGTACAAAACGTTAGATAAATCTTAAACTGTCCTTTTAATTCTCACATTGTCACGTGTTATGTACATTCCGTTGTTACTAGCATAATTAGCACTTGTTCCTACTTATAAATTCAAGTTCTAACACTTTGTACATTAATCAACTAAAGATGACAGAAATTTCTGTCGAAACATGTCTTACAATCTTAAAAGTTTTGTCGTTTTCTTTAAAGGGCTCCATTTGATGAAAAACTTGAACCTTGTATTTCGTGGATAATGGAACCAAAAGGTCGAGACAGCAGAAAGCAAATCGTTGTCTTTAAGAAGATTACGACATTTTTTCATTTCCAAGACATGTTTTGATGTTACGAACATCACCTTCAGTTCCAGAATATTTGAAAAATCGTTTGCACTATATAACAACTAGGCGAAACATTCATAAACATTTACTAAGCTCAGAACGTTGTCGTCAATCTTGTTGTGCAGATTGTTTTGAAATCCTTGATTCCGCCCCTACTAAATCTCAACTTAAACTTAAGGAGGTTATGCATATAAATCGGGAAAAGCCTAATTTAAACCAACAAGTTCATCACGTCAACCTGACACTTACGCTTTAGGCTTTACATTCTTTCGAACACTTTGTAACTCACTCAAATATGTAATTTTTGTCACTTAATCATAATTAATTATGCATGTTTCGCCTAGTTGTTATATAGTCCTAACAGTTTTTCAAATATTCTGTAACTGACGATGATGTTCGCAACATCGAAACATGTCTTGGAAAGAAAAAAAATGTTGTAATGTTCTTAAAGATAATGATTTGCTTTCTGCTGTCTCGACCTTTTGGTTCCATTATCCACGACATAGCAACCAGATATGAAGGACGTTTCAACTTTGTATGTATAGTGATTAAGAAGAGAAAAAACCCACAATAGGATACTATAAATAATCACACCAATGTTCACGGATCTCCGAGTTTCGCAGTAAGAGTTTGGCAAACTATATTACCTTTCTTTGCCCTCTCTGTTGCTGGAGTTTTTTTAAGAAGCTATACCACTTTCTCGAGATCTGTCAAAGTGCAGGAATGGTCCACCCTTAATTCAACGAATTCATTGGAATTCAGTAAAGAGGTAACTGGGTTGTGTCAACAATATCGACTCCCTGTGTAAAAAGAGTGGAGGCAGCCACGTCGCAATTCAAGGTAACTTAACCCTTAAAACTGCTGGCTTTTAGTCTTCTGGTTTCTTGTTCTGTTATCCATTGTATACTGTGCATACTGTTTCTCTGTGCATAAGTTTCCTCTGTGCCTACTGTTCCTCTGTACCCTCTGTGCCCACTGTTCCCCTAAGCCTACTGTTCCTCAGTAAACAACCACTGTTCCTCTAGTACTATTTCTCAGCCCTCTGTTCTTCACTGCTTTCATGTAATGATTAACGCTTTCACTTCCCAGTATATGTGTAATGATTAACGATTTCAGAGTCCGGTATATGAGAGACAAGGTGGCACACCTCAAACAGTTCGATGTAACATGAAAAGTAGGTTTAGCTGTTTACTAGATAATTTGTAACAATGTATGTTGTGTCTTTTTCATCTGAACTGGGGGGTGACACACCTCAAACAGTTTGATGTAACGTGGAAAGTAGGTTTAGCCGTTTACTAGATAATTTGTAACAATGCATGTTGCGTTTTTTCACCTGAACTGGCGGGTTTAAATTGTCTTTAATCATGTTAATAGCCGATAAGAGGCCGTCCTGGCCTGTAGTAATGCTTCGGAAAGGTTGCGTTAGAATGCATAAAGCCACCTAAGCCGGAACGGCCAAAATTCAGAGACTTTGCCGAGTGCGCTGCAAAATGTACATGTACATGTATATATTTATGTTAATTCTTATTCCAGTAAAGGACAAATCGATCCTTAAATGACGGCAAACTGTGATATAAAGTTGCCTTAATCGTTTACATCGTTTAATGCTCCTTCACCCAGTAGCGGTTTTGGTCTTACAAAATCTTCCCAACGATTACTTGCAGGTGTAGTGCACTCAACTAAACCCTCAATTCTCTCTGGACAAAGTTGTAGAGTCGCTAGAACCTAGTTTAATGGCCTAGCTCCAATGAGTCTCCTGTAGGGGAGCATTCCAACTAGTAAATGGAAGATCATAGGTTTGACTACTTCGATGGAGCACTCGCGGACTGTTTTTCCGAGTTTGCCTGCGACATTACCGATGAATTCATATTTCTTCCGCCAATGAAGTTACTATGGCGATCACGTGGAACCACTGGCGGGAACGTACGATAGTCGTTTTCTATTAAAAAACTAACATGACAAAGCTTAAAAAAAAGCAAAATAAATGCTAATACAAAAAGAGTACTCAAACCTGGATAAAAATTCATTATACCGAGAAAATTTTGTTCAGTGCACTATAACATAAATCGTAAGATCTTTTCCAAAGTGGAGTCAAAGGGAAGAAAATTAGATCCCAATAAAAAGGGGTAATCCCAATAAAAATTTTTGAAAGCTCTCTAAATTAATTCCTAATTGAAGTCGATTTAGATGATGCTATTTTCCTTACAATTCACTGTCGCCTCGATTGCCCAATGCACACAAAAATTCAACATACGTCAGCGCTATTGGCAAACCAGAAACAGAATTAAGACTAAACGCTTCAGCGTCAGTGATTATGATAGTGAGAAGGCCAAAGGAAAGTAAACCGAAGCAACTACATCATCTGTCAGAGATTAACTTTAAGTGCTACATATTCCCTATGATCATTAGCCCTAGTAATCGAAACGACCCCACAGGAACAGAGTAAAAAGAAATTCTGGCCAACGTTGCTGGAAGCTTATAAGAAAATTAACTGCATTCTAGGGGAGAAGAGCGGGAAATTTTTCTCACTGTATATTGGCAACATCCTTTGATTTACCATTGTTTTCAACAATTCTCTCACTACCGTGCTAAACTATAAGGATTTTCCCATTTCAGGTCTTAAGTGTGAAACAATGTTGTACTTGTTTCTTCGAGTAATTTCCGCTGAAATGTCTCTTGCAACATTTCTTGTCGCTAATAGTGGTTTCCTTTTCTTCCACTCTTTCCTCTGGTTTGATCTTTCTTCGTTAGTGTTTTCACATGTCTAGATGATTCTCTTCCAAATTCGATCCGCCATGTAGGGATGGCGCAGCGGTGAGAGCACTCACCTCCCACCAATGTGGCCCGCGTTCGATTCTTCGACTCGGCGTCATATGTGGGTTGAGTTTGTTGGCTCTCTACTCTGCACCGAGAGGTCTTCTCTGAGTACTCCGGTTTCCCCTCTCCCCAAAAACCAGCATTTGCCTTGATTTGCGTTGATTGTTAATTTCACTTTACAGTGTCCCCAATTAGTGCTCCAGTGCTAAATCCACTAGACACTTAAATAAAGTTCCTTTCCTTTCCTTTCCAAACAACCCTGTAATAATTGTTTACTGATTTGACATCTCGTTCAGCGCCATCAAAAGAGAACGCACAGTTCACTGAGGATCATATTCTCTGGAGGTCTCTGTGTCGTTTCCAATAAAATGACCGCTCCATGACATTGTAACGGATTACAACACCTGCAGTGTCAAAACTTGCGCTTCTCAATGAAAAGTATGTTAGGAATCCTAGTACGCAGTACTAGCATTCCTTCGAAGTACTTACAGTTAGGGCTTTTTGCGTCCCATCATGATTATCATGTGACATGTTCATCATTTTCTGGTAGCTGCATTTGCCTTGATGATGTTAACACTATTGAGTACATTATTTCTGTGCTTGGACATTTCAAGATAATTTTAAATAAGTGTCCGAAAAAAGAAATCCTTTTCCATAGGGGACTGGGCACTAGTACAAAATGCCGTATACATGTATTTTCAAAACTCACGACATATTTCACAACGGCCAAGCACAGTTCGTTTCTTTTACCATTTTGACTAATCTGATAGTAGCGAAGTGAAATAAATTTTAGCATAAGCTGTTGCCGTTTTTTATTTTGAATTTTGTGGCCGTAACAAGTCACGTAACCTCATTTGCATACGTTATCCACATCAATATAAAAACGTTTGTGACGTTATTAGTCTGCGAATGTCTAAGGTTGTTATTACTGAACTTTCAGAAGTTAGACCACCCCCTTACTTTTTTGTGCAATAATTTGGGGCCAGGTTGGGGCCCATGCCTTAATTTACTAGAGATGGCGTCATTCCCACAGCGGGAATTGAACCGGCCAACGGCGGTGAAAGCGCCAGATCCCTACCCCTAGACCATGTGGCATTACGAGTTTTGTTTTGGGTTTCGTGTCTCATGTATTTTATTGCAGCAGAGAAACCATTGGGCAAAAAATCTGGAGCATCTAAAGAATTGTCTAAATGAGGCTCCATTTCACGGTAGGTCTGTTTTGTTTTTTATCGTCAACTGTGCAGAATGCTGCTTTAAAATGGGCAAGAGGCGTGTCGCAAGTAAAGTTATTGCTACAGAGAAACCACTGAGCAACCAGTCTGGAGCATCTAAAGAATTGTCTAAATAAGGCTGCATTTCACTGTAGGTCTGTTTTCTTTTTCATTTTCAACCATGCAGATTGTTGCATTAAAATGGGCGAGAGGTAATAACTGGTTTTTCGAAACACGTATGTCTTGTCGATGCTATTTGCATGAAAGCTGATATTCTGGAAACATCTACATCTACATATCAAAGCACTGGGAAAAGTCCCTATTTGACTTATGGCTGTTTTTGCTTTGGTGGCCTCATTCACCACAAGCCTTTTTAGAGACATTACCGTCAAGCCGGCCACTTCTGCTGGAGAGATCAGGACAGCCACAATACCGGGGACCTCACCCACTACTCTTCTCGATTAGTGTGTGGGTTCTTTAACGTCTCATAGGGAACTTACCGTATGAAGGGGCCTACGGTTTATATTGATAATCCTTATCTGATTAGACTTGAACGAACAAGATGTTGTGATTCCACCCGGCTGATCAACAGGGCATGCATACTACACCTTCCGTTTTTGAACGCTCTGCAAAGTGCAATAACATTTTCTGGAATATGGAAATTCCATTACACTTTTTCCCCTTTGGTAACTAGCCATCAAAACAGATGTGTTTCCAGTCAGGTTTGAATTGACAACCTTCTGCGTGTAAAGCGGATGTGATAACCATTCTTGAACACGACTTTGGATTGAAGAAATGGGCCAACATATTTTTAAGTTGAGTTCTTGAGACTGTGGATCAGTTTCAGCTCTTTTGTAGGGCAGATTTTAACGATTCCTGTTTCTTACTATCCATTTGGTCAGTTATATCTGAGGTTATATAATCCAGATCAAGGACATCTAAATAAAGCATTAACATTACTGAAACCGTGCAATATCAGTGGCCATTCATTACTTTATTCAAGACCAACTAAAACTTCACCCCTTGCAGTATATTACAATTCCAAAAAAGCGCTGGCCCTACAAATTGCTGGCCGTAAAAACTTAGCTTGCGTTATCTTTAGTTTCTCACGGCTTCGACTGATATATCACCGAGGCCGCCATGGCCACAGCCCTACTCCATACGTTTCCAACGACACCAAACTATCCAACGCCCTTTCATATTCAGTTCTGCTTTATTCTCTTCCCGCTTCAACATCAATTGCCTTACGCTAAAGCTAAAGCTGCTGCGTTTGTAAACGGCCATTCGTTCCTCGATCTGGGCCATCCATCGCATTGAATTCTGCGTGCAACTATACTTAACAGAGGGGGCAGCTGAAGTGACTGTAGTGTCAACTATTACTAGATGAAAAAGATTAAACGAGACTTACCTGTAAAATGAAGTTGATCGATTCAGCAAACTGCCCCAAGAGATCACATAAGATAGCTCGCCGCCTGCAAAATCAGTATTCACAGCCGAATGTGAGTGTAGCCGAATGTAAAGACAACATGAATACACTGCAAAATTCAGCGAAGGCCGAACCCAATGTGCCGGGTGGGTAAGACGGTATAGCATATGTAAAGATGATTCAGGGTGGGTGTGTGATCCCTTACAGGAAACTCTCATTTCATTAATTTCTCAATTCTATCTTGTCAGTACTGAAGAGGGATCTATCTCACGAGATTTTAAAAATAAGGCGGCAATATTAGGAGAAATCAGTTTTGTCATAGAATTGATCGAATGATCAAGAAGAAGACCAGCCTACTGTTTTTAGAATCTCATCAATTGGAGCTGATGCTGATTTAGCTTTAGATGTGGAAACAGGCCTGGTGCTATGCGGTTTGTATGATGCAATGTCAATGCCAGCAGGAGATATAACAGCTTGAGTCCACCTTGGCTGGGTTTCTCTCGAAGTAGCTTTGTGTCGTCACCTCAAGCTAATAAAAAAACTGACTTCTTTGCCTCTAAATTGAAAGGTTATGTCCGCTTAAGGTATTCCTTTAGCTGTGTATAGGCCGGCACACAGCGATATACTTACGAGATAACTCGCGGTGGATTGTACTCAGGCCTACTCTGTTGAGACAAGAGCGACTAGCATTTTAACTGCAATCAATGATTTGGGATCTAATTAAGGTCTCCGTGGGTCCCAATCCTGCTAAATATGCTGAAATGGTTGTATATCCCAAGTGGTGCGACACCAAGGTCGTGGTGTTTTCTTAAAGCTCCTTTCATGAACTTTCAGGCTTGCTTCAGATCCTTTTGTACCTTTGCTTAATATGAAAATTTGAAGTAATTCAGTTTTAAAGGGTCAGAGTTTTCAGCTAATTTACAATTGCGGCTGTTGTCTCCATCCATGACTAACCGCGAAAGTACGTCCTTTTTTGCCTCCAACAAGTTGAGGAGAAAGGCTATGAAAACGTCAAATGTTCGAAGATAAAAACAACAATATAGGTCACTGAGTTCTAAATATATTTATTAAAATCCATTTGCATGATCTCGTTTATTTTTGATCTTTATTTATTTTTAGACTCGATATACCCTGACCCTGTTTGAGACAAATGTCGCTGATTTTCCTACCCTGTTTCAGACAGAATTCCGATTTGAGACCCTGTTTAAGACAAAAATCCCAAAAAACATACCCTGGCTGGCCGCACGTCCCAGCTAAGCTGCAGAGCACTATGAACGTACGCGCGAGAATACACAGTTATTCATGTAAAATTTCCAAGAGGCTTACCGTCAATTCTAACAGCTGAAATTAGGGCTTTAAGGCAAGGGCTTTAAGGCAAGTTTGACTTGTGCGTTAATTCTAGTATAGTCTCTGATTAGTGTTGATGTTTGGCTCTTAGTGTGCGCCCAATTTCAGAGGTATGAGTGTTTCCTTACTCGGAACTGATCAGCTCAGGCGACCACCACAAACCGTATATATTATCAAGTCTAATAATTATTCGATCTAAAAGAAATAAATATATAATTCGAAATCAGGACAACTCAAATAAAATCTGAAATCTCGTAGCAAATTCAGAAAACGTGATTGGAAACTTACTTCTGTGGTGGGTCGTTAAAACGGTCTCACTCTACAGGTTAGCAGGTTCAGGTAAGCGGATTTTTAAATAGGCTATGAAACCGACTTCTCTCTTCTTTCGATTCTTCTGGACAACTGGTTTAAAACTCTAAGCTAATGATTTTAGGTCAATGTACGGAATAAGTGTCAATCACGAATCGTCTGATCAAAATACATCTGTCATCAAAAGGCAACGCCTATTTGTTAAATGAAACAATGAGTTCGATAAAGTCCCACTCAAGTTTACTTTTCCCAGGATTAACTATCTAATGTTTTGCAACTACTTCACAATCGATCGTAACTGTAGTGATCTACTATGCCTCGTTAATTTATGAGTTTGTGTGAAGCAAAGTAGACTAATGTAGATGTCATGACAACTGCGTCTTAAAGTTTGTTCCTGTCGCACTAATGAATACGATGAACTCTGTCTATAGTTGAGTTTTTTCCCATAGCGAATGATCAAAATCCCTTATATTACATTCAGTGGTAAATAAAGAATCGGGTCAGAGCCTTTTAACCTGCTGGATTAGAAGGGTCGAAATTTTCTTTCGGCTTAGATACAGTGAGCAGTAAGCAAAGAGCAAAGAGCAAAGAGCAAAGGGCAAAAAGCACCAGTTTCTTCCATTTAATGTGTTCAGTGCATCAAGTGGACTGTAGAATATACTGGTGTATGTTGGTTTGTTATGGTTAATTGATATTGTCTTAGCCGTTTCCACAATAACGTGCAATTGCCTTTATATGTAAAAGTTACGAACACAAACAAGGTTGTGAGCAAATGCTGAATACCCGGCCCAGAAATTGTAAATCTATGTAATTGTTACATGCTCACTGTTCCGTCAAAATTTTAATTTGAAACTATATCTCAAAACAAATGATAATAATAAATTAATAAAGAC